>CM059216.1:28204675-28712175 GCA_030347435.1 Clarias fuscus
AACGAATTCTTGTTGTGCTGGTGTGCCGAATATAAACATAGCTGTGATATCTTCAGTATTCGAGTTGCGCCCTCCTTCCTATGACCTTATTATAGACATGCTGATATTCAGAACAACAGTACTATCCATTATGTGATATTGCATACTTATACCACAGTGCTCTTGAATCCCTGATTATTAGTGGTGATCACAGGTTTATGTTTATGCTTTCATGCTGAAATCTGGTGCATTTCCATCCTTTAAAATTAGTTATTAATTATTTAACAATTCATTAAATCCTTAATAGTTTAAGTGGATTTCTGTGCCAGCATAGAGGCAGACCTTTCCAAAGACGAGCTGTTCTATGATGAGTCCCCAGGTATCGATGAATGAGACCGAGTAGCCTTGTTTCTCTCTGTTCTGCAGCTCAGAGTGATAATAATGTAGCTGCGTAAGAGAGAAGAGACTGGCTGGGCTTTTAGAAAGCTCCTTCTGGGTAGATGCTATCGCTTTATCCAGCTCTTCTTTTGACCAAAATGGGTCAGAGTAGAGACTAGCAGACGCCCTTAAACAGAGGAAGAGAAAGACAGATGGGAGCATCAGATTATTATTTTTTATAGCACTTGACGCAACATGAAATCCATCAACACATAAGTTTATATACTTTTGTTTCCATCTGTGACAAAACTATAGAGCAGAATGTGGGTTTAAGATTTGACACGATTCATTCAGACATTATTGTTCACATTGCGAAACGAAATTTTTATTTAATTCACTGAAGCGTCTCAGGGCAGATCATGGTGAAATGCAGTTTGTTTATCACATGATTGCATGTGAAATGTATATAGTACAGTGGTATGAAAATATGTCTTTGAGTCTGTGTTGTGCTTTTACACCCACCAGGTGGAGCCAGACACGGAGGTCATGTAGGTGATGACATCGAGCAGGCCGAGGCTCTGCAGGCCTTTCAGAGAGCCGTACGTGCCCGTCATAGCTCTGGAGCCGCCTCCTGAACACACCACAGCCACTGTCGGCACCTTAACACACAACACACACCACATTCTTTATACCTAAGGCCTAAGGAGTGGAGGCAGAAAGACCTAGAAATAAGCAGCTGGAGTAAATGCTTTGTGAAACATCTTGAGGGAGGAAACACAGCATTTGTTCATGTCCATTGGTTCCAGACTTGCTAGTCATTGAGTGCAAAGGATATACATCACGGCTTTTAAGTTAATCAGTTTGTTAGTAATTATGTTAGTTTGTTTCATAATTTAGGAGCCCGCAAAATGGGTGTGTGTATGAAAATGGCTGTTATTTCTGACAGGCTAATGCCATACTTTTGTCAAATCCCTTGAAATAAATCTGAAAGTACTGACTTTACTCATGTCTTCACTCATAAATTTAAATTTATTTCAAAGTCAAAGAGATGGTGTACAGAGGCCAATGGGCAAAAAAAAAAAAAAAAAAAAAAGTATATCTTTGTTCCGATCTATGGGCCTGACTATATAACCTCACGTACCTTGGTGGGATCCAAAGGATTTTGAAGATCGAAAATTTTCTGCAATGCACGAGAAACCACCTCTTTTCTCTTCATGAGAAATGCCTTCTCTTCTGTTGGTATGTCAAAATCCAGACGCACCTTCATGTCCTCCTTAGAGCTATACACACACACACACACACACAATTAGAGGTTAAATACTTCATATGTTTTCTAAGCTAGGATGAATCAGTAAGCCAAAATGGTCTTGGTATTAAGACGTTACATCATTCTTTATACAACCATCCATGTAAAAATATTCATACAGTTATGTGAAAAAATTAAGACACCCTACGAAAATCTGGGTATTTTGTAACATTTTTAAATATATGGATATTTAATCTCAATGTGAAGTAATATAACTAAACAATTCAAACTGGAGAAAAGACTTTGTGACTCTGTAAATTTAATTCTACAAAACGCATATTCTAACTGAGGAAAAAGTTAGGACACCCTACTCCTTAATAGCTAGTGTTAACCCCTTTGGCTGAAATAACTGCAGTGAGACGCTTCTTAAAGCCGTCTACCAGTCTCGGTCTGACATCGGTCCGAGGAAAGTTTTCCCCACTCCTCAATGCTCAGTTCTTTCAGCTGTCAGATGTTTGCTGGGTTTTTTGCATGTACAGCCTGTTTCACGTCGGCCATTCCAGGACTCTCCATTTCCAGTCAGTCCTTCCACCTCCATGCTTCACAGTTGGTATGAGGTTCTTTTCCTGTCTTTGATTTATGCCAAACATGTGTCCAAATAATTACATTTTCAAATAGTCCAAAGAACATCATTCTGGAAGTCCTGGTCTTTGTTAACATTCTCTCTGGCCTTGATGTTTCTCTTAGAGAGCAAAAGGTTTCCTCCTTGCACACCTCCCAGGGAAGTTAAACTTGTGCAGTCTCTTTCTAATTGTGGAGGCATGCACTTTGACATCAACAGTAGCCAGAGCCTGCTGTAGGTCCCGTGATGACATTTTAGGGTTTTTGGTGACCTCTTTTAGCATCTTGCGTTCTGCTCTTGGGGTGAACTTGCTGGGGTGATCAGACCTGGCCATGTTGGCAGTTGTTTTAAAAGCCCTCCACTTGTGGACTATTTTCCAGACAGTGGAATGATTGATTTTAAAATCTTTTGAGACCTTTTTAAAACACTTACCAGAATATAATTGTCTGAGGTTTAAATAGGGCAAGCCTCATTCAAAACGCTGAGTAATGAGCTACTAATCGTGTGCACCTGGTGTGATCCACCTGTGAGTGATTTGATCCATTTTAAGTGGGAATAAATGTGAGGGTGTCTTAACTTTTTCCTCAGTTAGAATATGCATTTTGTAGAATTACATTTACAGAAGATCTTGAAAACTCTTTTCTTCAGTTTAATTGATTAGTTAAATTACTTTAATCTCTTAGTATTGTTAACATTGAGATTAAATATCCATATATTAAGAAATGTTTCAAAATACCCAGGATTTCATAGGGTGTCCTAATCTTTTCACATGACTGTATAAGTCTAGTTGTCAAGTTTGAGATATGATTTGATGCTGCTGCACAGACAAATATTTGTTTAGCAATACCTGTCTACTCTGCTTAAATGCAATTCTATCTTGTCCTGTGGAGTGAAAAAAACGTTTTCAGTATATAATACTATGCCAAATATAGTCATTTTTTATAATTTCTTGTGCATTTAATTTCAGTTAATGAAAGCATATTTAATAAAAAATATTTTCTTTAAAAATATCATTTTACCTATTAGAGAAATGCTTGTTGTAATATCACACAAATGATTTGTGCTTCACTTTGGTTGTCATAACGCAGCAAAATTAACCATTTTTGCACTCTGCACTTCATTACCTGAGAGTTTCTTGGTTTAATGACAAAACATTACTTGCAACAATTTTTTTTCCCCCCAAACATGATGTTAAACTGTAGCTGTAACTGTAACCAATTTGCAGCTAGCAGATACCCTATATTGCCAAAAGTATTTGTTCGTCTGCCTTCACATGCATATGAACTTAAATAACATCATCTTCTAAATGATGTTGGCTATAACAGCTTCGACTCTTCTGGGAAGGCTGTCCACAAGGTCTAAGAGTGTGTTTGTGGGAATTTTTGACGATTCTTCCAGAAGCTCACTTGCCATCTCCGCTCTAATTCATCCCAAAGGTGTTCTATCGGATTGACGTCAGGACTTCACTTATATTCATGTCTTTATTGTGCACTGGTGTACAGTCATGTCGGAACAGGGGGCCAGCACCAAACAAGCATGAAATTGTCCAAAATGTCTTTGGTATGTTGAAACATTAAGAGATCCTTTCAGTGGAACCAACGGTCCAAGTCAAACTACTGAAAAATAATCATGCATCATACTGTAATTCCCCCTTTACCCTTGGCACAATGCAGTCAGACAAGTGCTGTTCTACTCGCAACAGCCAAACCCAGACTCGCCCCATCAGATTGCCGGACACAGAAGCGCTATTTGTCAATCCAGAGAACATGTCTCTACTGCTCTAGAGTCCAGTGGTGGCGTGTTCTCCACCACTGCATCCATTGCTTTGCAGTGGACTTGGTGATGTAAGGCTTGGATGCAGCTGCTCGGCCATGCAAACCCATTCCATTAAGAGTTAATCTGAAGGGCATATAAAGTTTGCAGGTCTGTAGCTATTGACTGCAGAAAGTTGCCCAACCTCTGTGCACTATGCGTCTCGGCATCCCCTGACCCCGCCCTGTGATTAGCGAGGAAATTTCATGACTGGACTTATTGCACAGGTGGCATCCATCACGGTACCATGCTGGAATTCACTGAGCCCCTGAGAGCGACCCATTCTTTCACAAATGTTTGTAGACGCAGTCTGCATGTTTAGGTGCTTGATTTTATACACCTGTAACTATGAAAGTAATTGGAACGCCTGAATTCAATGATTTGGATGGGTACGTGAATACTTTTAGCAATATAATAGAAATTAAACTGAAGGAATTTATTAACTTGAACCACTATTTGTTCTAATGAGAAGGAACATTGTTTATGTACTTTATGGGAAATGTACCCCAAATTATATAATGACTCATAAGGTATTTAGACTGCACGATGCCATAATCACAAAGTAATAATAACAATAATAATAATAATGATACAATTTTAAAAGAAACAATACTGAAACTGATTTCTACTAGCATAGAACGCTTGGGATGTTAAAACTTAGCATTAGTAGAAATTTACATCATGGGATGTCTCACCTTTTTCACAGGAAGAGAGAGTGTAAATTCATTTGTGGCTACAAAAGGGCTTACATGGGCTACTGCAGTACTCGAGGCTCTATCATCATTCAACTATCCTCAAACAAAACAGATTAAACAGATAAACAACCAAAAGAGAAAATAATACACATATTACTCTTACATACTGTATGATTTATTATAATTCTAAACGCATGATAATGTAACACAAATGATACCATCCGGAGTCCAATCTCAGTCTCCAGGTATTTGTTGATGTAGTAGAGAAGAGTCTGCATGTTGCTGTTCTTTGACATTGAGATCACTTGCTTTTCATTATACGCACCTCGTACCATCAACAGCATGTCATGTTTAACTGAAATACACACAATAGATGGACAACAATTCTGTGTAACAATTATAATATACTGTATAGTTTTTAGTGGACACCTTGTATCTCACCATCCTCTGGCAGCTTGTCCAACTTCACCCCGAGAGTAGAAAACGGGGCGGCCTAAAATCACAACAAAACAAGTAAGATGAATGAATCTGCCTCTATTATTCCTTTTTTAAGATAAAGTGTGTGTGTGTATTAAAATCATATTTTTGTATATGCACTGTAAACATTATGTTTTTTATGAAAAAAAAAAAAAAATTGCAGTCCATTCAGGACCATGCCTTTCTTTATTTGATTAATAATCCTACAACAGGATTTAAAATTTAACCATATTAAATGAAATCATCATTTTAAAACTGCATTTTGTATTTACCAGGTTACCATTGTGTAATATAAAAATCTTTGATTGTCTCAACCATTAAAGTGTGGGAAATGTATTTAAAAAAAAAGAAAAAGAAAAAAAAGGAAGGGGCAAATACTTTTTCATGGGCCAGTATACATATTTCTTCTTTTATTTGTTTAACTTTGCTTGCTTCATCTTCTTCTATGACCTTCAAAAGTATTTAAAGTTTAAATTGAAAGCTTCCACAAAGTTTCTGTTAGACTATCTAGTTTAACTTGAACTTTAATTCCTTTTAGAACTTGAACTTAACTTTATTGTGGAAGCCCATCCACAATACATATCCATATATACATGTACATGCCGCATGTCAGTAATACTAATATATATTAGTCAATTATATTATATATTATACAATTGTTTGGCTGGTTAAAATATAATGGCTAGAACAAGCACTTACGACGAGCACTCCATTAGAGCAGTACTGACCAGGTACTTCAACACTGTAACACAAACCCAGAGACATAAACATTTTAATATTTCATTTTATGTAGAAACTAGAAACATTATAAAGAATAAAATTGCTTAATTAAGTGATTGTCCTTACGGACATACTGTAGCTTCTTAAAATAAGAAATAACAGCCGCAAAATAGATCAGGTGTTGGTATGATTACTTTTACATCACAGACATGAGCAATTAATCAAATGTATTATTGATTAGTTTACATGTGGAGATTTGCTTGTAGTTTATTAGTTGCCAACTAAACAAGTATAAAAGTTTGGCTGGTTAAAATTTCCATGAAGTTGATGTATCGGACCCTCTCGTAGCATAGACGTAAAAATATATTATAAATGTTATTTTTTTAAACAACTGTTGTGTTTATATACAATAACGAATTGTGAGAGAATGACGCTCGGTGTCAAAATAAGAGTCGCATGTGTAAAGCATGATACTCGGCGCTCGTAAACTAATACTTGCTCGGTTTCTGAATAAAAAATTATTTAAAATCTTTGCTCGGTTTGCGGAACACTCGTAAACCACGTTACTCGCAATCCGAGGTTCCACTGTATATATATTATATATATATATATATTTTTTTTTACCTCTCTGTGATCTCAAATTCCAACCACAGCTTGTCCTTCAGCTGAAAACAAATACAGCAATCATCTGTTCATCTGTCAGCTTCATCGTTATGTAATTATGTTCACATAATAGCAATAACAGTAATAATAGTCTTATATAATCTTTTTCTTATTATTCCACCACTGAATCTTAAAGTACGATGAAGATGCTTATGTTTATTTAATTACAAAATGTTGCCAAGCAACATGTTCAATACAGCAAAACCAGATAATACTCCATTTTTTAATGTTTTAGATCGGGGTCAGAACGGCTTTGATTTGCTACTATAACAGTGTTACAGGTAATCATCAGATGATATTTCTTTTTGGCGGAAATACATAGTAGGCTAACAACAGTTAACAGTGCTCATGCTGTCTGCTGTTATAACTGGCATCATGGCAGGCACACGTCTGCAAAGGGTCAGTAGAGAATGACGGAGACAGACATACACACAACCTACATTCTTGCTAACAAACATTCCTTTTCCCCTGTTTCAAATCTTACTGCTGCTGGTCATATCCACTATGTATTTTTTTAAATTATTTTTTATACTTATATCTAATCTATACTTTTCTTTCCTTACATTTTCATTATGCATTTCTTAATTAGATTTATTTCATAACTTCATTTCCGGTATAAATTGTATTTCTTGACAAAGTCTATCTTTAGTTTAATCGTATTTTCTGCCATACAATTTTCATTTATAGCGTAATTCTATTTCTCTCTATTGGCATTAAACTTTACCTTGTGTATGAACAGCATACTGTATACGGCAAGTGTCAGATAAGTCATTTCTGAACTTGAATGTCCTGGGTGTCTGACCTTATCATCTGTGATGAAGACCTTTGTCTCTTTCTGACCCACTTTGAGAATGCTGATATCGACCAAGATACTGGTGCATAGTACATCCTTGACAAGGTCTTCATCGTACAAATTCACCTCCAGAACATTCTAGTGGAGAAAACGGGAAAAGCGGAAAAAGTCAAAATGTTGGCCATGAGAGAGAGAGAGCGAGAGAGAGAGACATGAGAACAGTCATTGCAAGCGAGGCTCCAAACTCCCAGATCCCAATCTGATTGAGCACTTATGAGATGTGCCAGGGGAAAAAAAAAGAAAAGAAAAAAAGTATGTTCCATGGAGGCCCCACCCCACAACCTACAGCACCCAGAGGTCCACCACTAAACGCCTGGTGCCAACACCAGGAGTTGGAGTCATGACAGTGTATAGTGGAGGGACCAGAGTTGCCCCAGTGGCTCAATGGCCTTGATATTTTGTCTTGCAATGTTATGGCTGTGTACATTGCATTACACAATGGATTCAATTTGTATTGTATTGTCTGTATATAACATTCCACGAAATTAACACTAATAAAACATATTTGCATGTCATGTACATAAAAAAATGATACAATAAATATAATACTATTAATAATTTAAAGAAGTGAGTTGCTTTTTACAGGAAATAAGGGTTTAGCCATCAAGAAACTACTAATGGAGTAGCTGCTTTGTTTGATGGCGCTAACCAGGAGTGTCTGAATTTTCCAGAGGTCTGGAATCCAGAGGGTCTGCTCTTTCGCCTGTTAGTTGATTCACCTTGATCTGACTGTAGGCATGGAAGTAGAAGGTCTCGTTCCACTCGGGTGTCTTGCAGTTATTGATGGTCTTTGTTCTCAGGGTGCAAGCTGAGGCCGTGGGTAGGTGTAAGGTCACATAGAGGTCAGGCAGCGAAACTGTAGATGTACAGTATGTGAACAACAGCTAGTAAGTCAACATATAGACAGGTCACAATATAGGAAAAAATAAACAGTGGATATCTTTTGGAAGAACAGAGATCATTTTCATGGTACAATTCTTGTACTAAACACTTGTAAAATCTACGTCAGCGTGCATTGAACTTATTCTGGTTGCTTGTGTTGTCTGCCAAAAAGGTTCTAATACACCATATGCTGCTTTTCCATTAGTTTCATCATTTATCTGTCATATAACCTAAGCAGGATGGGAAACATTTCATATTTCAAATGTTTATTAGTAATGAAATTATATTAAAAAAAAAAAAAGGTGTGTGTGAATACTGATGTACAGAGGTCATATGAATGCTGGAAACTTCCTCGTAGCACCGTGACAGAAAGTTTCCACCGCAGTGCCTCTTCCTTCTGTAACACATAAGCAACTGAGATATGAAGCATTAATTAACATACATAAATTTATATATTACAGACACTATGCGCAGCTTCCTGATAAATTTTTTTTTTGCATGTCACACTAAAATGATAGATATCATCCAACACATTTTAACATTACGCGAAGATAACCCTGTGTTCTTAACAACACAGACAGCATCTTAGAGTGAAGTAATGCTGTGAGTGAAGTAACGAATAGGGATTCTCTTTCTAAACAAAGCAGTGAATAACACCCAAGTTCCACTATAACACCCGATAAACGCGTACAAAAATCATTTAACACCCAAATATCTGCTCAGTGATTTCCACATTTTATTAATACATGAGAAAAATACAGGATACCAAATTGAATATAGAGACATAGTGGTCTAAAACCAGTATTTGTCATTGTGTGATTCAGAATGAATTAATCTGAATACTATGAAAATGTTGTACTTGCCACAAAAGCAAGTTGAGTCCGTTCTCCGAAGGGCAACTATAACTACCCCCCTTTACATTTTAACACTGAGGAAATGATATTCTCTATAACAGGGGTCTTCAACTCCAGTCCTAGAGGTCCAGTACAGTTTGTAATTCACGAACACCCAAACACACGCACTGAACCTAGTAATTAACAGATTAGTTGGATCAGCTGTGCTTGAGAAGAAGAATCACCAAACTGTGTTGGACACTGGACCTCCAGGACTGGAGGAGCACATATACTCTTCTTTGACCTCATTTTGTTAAAAAATTTGGCTGTGTTTGATTTTAAATATAACTGGCAACCCTTTGTGGGTATATTTATACATCTAAACCAAGGTCAGAGACTGTCCTTAGTTTAGATTCATAAAGTCTTGTGTAGAACACACACACAACATTTTTAAACAAATTTACAGACACCACTAACCGTGCCCACCCCATTTTAAAGAATGGGGTGGGCATGACGTATTTAAAGTACATGTTTAGTTTCTTTATTATTATTATACCACTGAAAATATATAGAATTCAGACGTTTTAACTTGCACACCTTCAGCAATGCATCTGTAACAACATGGCATTTGGTTTTAATTGACTGCTCTGATCGATACATTTTTAGCATATATACATTTTATTCTGTAAGCAAAGCATCTATTTATAATGACACCAATAATTCATAATGGCAACATTAAAACTGTTCAATTAAAGTAAAGAAATAAAAAAGAAATGGTACCTGCATTTGGAACTGTTGTAAACTTTTCCTTGACTGAAGAGAAAGAAGGAGAAATGTTTCTTAGAAGAGAACAAGGGAAACCTTGAAAAACTTGAATGTGTGACTGAATATGACCGAGAATCTAGAAAACTGATAATATGACAAGCAGACAATGATAAAGCCACACCCCTTACTGTCCACCAATCAGCTCAATTTTTTTAAAAACATTTCTCTAGGTTTTTACTCTACAAGACCTCTGAAGGTGTGCTGTGGCGTCTACCAATCTGTGTTAAATTGTGCACACAAACAAGCATATCCATTCAGTTTCATCACACTGGTTGTGTTTGTTTGTGAATCATTTGTACATATTAGTGAATGCAAAATAAGCATTTTTGCTCATTCAGTTTTTGACATGGTCAAATTTATTAATATTAATAAATGTATTTAACAGATAGAGGGAGCACGGTGGTGTAGTGGTTAGCACTGTTGCCTTGCACCTCCAGGGTCCGGGTTCGATTCCCAGTCAGGCTCGATTCTCGTCTCTGTGTGCATGCTCTCCCTGTGCTCGTTGGGTTTACTTCCGGGTACGATTTCATTCCGCAGTGCAAAGACATGCAGATTAGGTTAAGTGGCACCCTGTCCAGGGTGTGCCCTGTCTTGTGCCCTAAGCCTCCTAGGATAGGCTCCAGGCCCCCCCGTGACCCTGAATACAGAATAAAGCGCTATAGACGGTGAGTGGGTAAACATATAGACAACAAGCTACAGTTAGTCCAAAATGCAGCCGCCAGGGTTCTCACTAGATCCAGAAAATATGATCATATAACCCCAATATTATCATCCCTGCACTGGCTACCTGTTCAGTTTAGAATTAATTACAAAATAGTATTACTTACTTACAAGGCTCTAAACGGTGAATGCCTTAACCACTGAGCTACTGTACCCCAGACACCCTGGTCATCCCCATGATGTAAAAGAAAACAAGGACCAGGACACCTTCTTCCTTTTCTCCATTGTCGAGCTTTAAGGCTCACATGCACACTGCAGGTGCTTTCAGTGAGAGACTGGGATCAACATGTGCCCTCTGACTGATCTGCAAATAGGTAGGTAGCCCGATACACAGCAAGATGTAATCTGAAGAAAAAAAAGCCCCTTTTTAAACATATCCAGTGGTACAGTGTGTGAGGTAATCTTAAATGTTAAAAAACATTTTTAATTGATCATTACAGAAAATATTTGTCAGGGGTAGCTTAGTGGTTAAGGTGTTGGACAGAGGCGTTTAAATTAGCCAAACATTGTACTCAAGTAAGAGTAGCTGTGCTTCAAAATAATATTACTCAAGTAGAAGTAAAAAGTAGTCATCCAGAGTATTACTCAAGTAAGAGTAAATAAGTATTCGGTGGAAAGATACTTAAGCACTGAGTAACTGTTTCATCATAATGTCCGAATAACCTTTTTTTTTTTTTTTTTTGTTGAAATTATGTAAAATAAATGTACAAATTGCGACACTTCCAAATAATGAAATAAATGTAATAAAATAAATGAATAAAACTAAATAGCTTTACAAAATAACAAATTAAAGGAATAAGAAACTAAAATTTCCTAATCTCCTTTTTTTCCACAATATAAAGCTTTTGAAATAAATCCTACTGTAGGTAACATATGTCTGTTTGAACAGTGTAACTATTTCCTGTGTAAGATATGCTGTATATTCAGTCGCCCTGCAAATGACTCAGAAGATAGAAAATAACATTAGAACATCCAGTATGAACAAGAGTCTCACTTTACCATAAACTGTGTCCAGTAGAACAAATGTAAGAAAATTATATATTTTTTAGCCTCTAGTTTATTTGATAATTATATACGTTAAGATTGTAACATTAAATAAAACAGCTAAACTAACTGCGACATGTTTGCTTCAATGTCTATTACTGCTGAAGACAAGCCCCTCCCCCCAGCCCCTTCTGTGTGGTCATTTGATTACATGTGGTTATTGTTATTGCGGCTGATTGGTCAAACGGAGTCATGTGATTATTGTTGCTACATCTGATTAGTGAAACACAGTCACGCGATAGATCCACCGGCTGCATTTCTCTGGCAAACACAAAGAATATCTAAAGTGTCGAATAAGTGGTTAGAAAAGTCGAGTGTAGCCGAGTAAGAGTAGCGTTTCTTCTTCGCAAATCTATTCAAGTAAAAGTAAAAAGTATGGTGCAGTAAAACTACTCATAGAAGTACTTTTTTTTTTTTTCAAAAAGTTAAAATAAATGTAACGGAGTAAATGTAACTCGTTACTACCCACCTCTAGTGTTGGACTACAGATTAAGGTTCATACCCTAGCACCAACAAGTTGCTCCTGGTGAGCTCTTGAGCAAAACCCTGGAACCCTTAACTGGTTTGATGTAAAATGAAATAAAATGTAAGTTGACCTGCATAAGGGTGTCTGCCAAATGCTATAAGTGTATATTGTGAGAGTGATTGGTTAGAATCCTAACTCGTACACAAATACATAGTTCTTCACAAATTTCAAAATCAATTTCCTAATTCACTTGTTGATTCTGTAAAGCTGCTTTGCAACACTGACCATTGTTAAAAGCGCTATATAAAATAAAACTGAATTGAGTTAAGAATAAATACAACATACAGGTTGTAAACAATTTGAAAAAGGTGGACTGTTAACATGTGAAAAATGGTGCAGTATCCAGCCAAGTCCATGCCTCACCTAATGAGCTGAGAAACTCACTGAATATGTACGCACACTAGCCATTATAATTAAAGACCCTAATTACAATTAAAATGAGGAGCAGCTGTGGAAACTTCCCTTTTATAGCCATTTAAACCAGTGTGTGTAAACCAGTGTGTTTATAATTCGAACAAACATTAAAGGATATGTAAACTAATCAGAGTTGTTTGGCTGATTTCAGTTAGTATTAGGTTTAAAAACAACCATGTGATATTAATGACTTCAAGCGACTATACTTAAGAAAGAATATTTTGCACTATCAGTCATATTTAAGTCATTTCTAAACACTTTCCCTTTGGAATTAATTAGGTTCTTTCAATCTTGAATATTTTCCAAATGCATGGCAATGTTAATACTTTCTTTCAGGATATGCTAACTTACACTACAACCAATGGCGGCTGGTGCAATTTATTTTATTTATTTATTTTATTTTTTGGGGGGGGGGGGGCGCAAACAAAATGAAAATTAAACTTTTAATACACGCCATTTATCAGGTGATTGCGCATCATTACTACTAACATACAATAAAGGCCTGACTCACACCGCATCCAGTCAGCAGCTCCGCTTGCCATAAGAAGTTCTGGAAAAGACTCGTTGAGAACGGTCCAATCACATGAGCCCAAACATTTTAAGACAATATTGATTCGCTAAGAACAAAAGTGGGAGGGTTCGGGGCTCACAGTGCTGCGCCCCAAGAATGATTCGAAAAGATCCAATTAGAGCTCAGCCTCAGGTCACATGCTTAAAAAAAGAAAAAAAAAGAAAAGTACGAGCCTACATAGACACTTGTTTGTCCGGCGCCCCGCGTACACGAACACAATTTAGATATATTTTTTTTATATTGCGAATAAATTAGATTAAGAAATACAGCGGGATATTGTGACTAAATGAATTTAGTCCATTATAGAAATAAATAATTACATGTTAAAGTAGCATTCGTCTCTGCCTAACTTTACGGGGGGCGGCGCCCCTGCACCCCGTATTGACCGTTTACACAGTGACAGTTTTATTTATAACATCACTATTCACAAATCTAAAACC
Organism: Clarias fuscus; assembly: GCA_030347435.1. NCBI lineage: Eukaryota > Metazoa > Chordata > Actinopteri > Siluriformes > Clariidae > Clarias > Clarias fuscus. The sequence continues at coordinate 28,218,376 of CM059216.1, forward strand.
ATGTTGTTGTATTGTGGAAATCCTGCGCAAACATAAGAGGCACTAAGAGGAAAAGCAAAGTTTGTCGAAGCTTTACGTTGCAAAGTGGACCTAAATGACATAATCACATAGAGTCTTCATGTCCGGTAAAAGCACAAGTTCTTCTTCTCTACTGTATGTATACGCACACACACACACTCACACACACACACACGTTTTCTCTCTCCTCAGCCGTCTAGGTGTCTGGTTATAGCTGATGTCCTTGTATGAATTTGCTCACTGCACTGTGTGCTTGGTGTCATGCATATTGAACATTAGATTCATGTGAAAACAAGTACAGTACAAGGCGTCTTGACCTATGTTTACATTACAACAATCTAAAAGTACAGCATGAAGAATTCCGTAGCATCAACATGCTTTTTTTTATCAAACGTGGATAACAAAGATAGACAATAAGACATACAAAATAAAAATAATAATGAAATCTTTAAAGGCAGTCCTAATTCTACTATTTTAATATGTTAGCTTTATTCAACAAATTCACAACCGAACATGAGTAATTAAATGTAGCCTGCTCCTTCCCTCATTTTTCTTACTTAAAAACCAAGCACATCATTTAAACAATGCACCATAACGTCAAATACAGTACAAGAACTTAACATTGAACTTAAATTAAAGCAAAAAAGCTACATTTTTTTTTTTACTGATCTCTGTTACTGTATGTCATCTTCCATGATTTGACTCCGACCACGCAGAATGAAAATGTGTGAAAGAAAACCATGTGTAGGTTTATGAGCTTTAAATGCCTTCAAAGTCTCAAAATGGTATTTGCTGCCTTCCTGAATTATTATTATTTTTTTTGCATATTTGTTACACTTCAATGATTGAGATCATTCAACAAATTTGACTATTACACACTGATAACCCAAGAAAATACTAAATGCAGGTTTTAAATATCTGCTTTTAAATTCTCATTTATTTCAGGGGGAAAAAAAAAAAAAAAAAAAACTTTCCAAACCTACCAGGCCATATATGAAAAAGTAATTACCCCACATGCTAAATTATTAATGAACTGTGATTTTTAGAAAGCCAAGTTAAATTTTACTTTCCACACCCATGCCTGATTACCTGATTCAATAAGTCTGACAGTAATCACTCAAATAGAACAAAATAATAATAATATATGCAAAATAAAATAAAATATGCAAAAATAAACAGTAACTAAGTCCTCTTGCAGTTTTGTGTGCTTCTTGTTAGAAAGAAAAGGCCTTCTCCTGGAAACCTTCCGAACAAACTATATTTGTTCAGTCTTCTTCCAATTGTGCAGTCATGAACTTTAACACGTAACATGCTCAGTGAGGTCTGTGAGCCCAATAATTTAACCCTTCTGAAATCCCGACTTTTGTTTTTTTTGGCCTGACAGTATATTTTTTAATTTGGGTTTTATTTGTTTATTTATTTATTTATTTTTTTTTAGAATAAATGGATTAACCTAAATAATCACAAATAGCCTTATCATGTAATTCAAGAGATGACTGCAAAATTGAAAGACATTTGGGCTCAGCAAAGCTTACCGACTCACCGACCGTGGATCACCACCCAGAGGCTGCATATTCTGCACATCACCCTCTTTCTCCACACTGAATTCTCTGGAACACTGACGGCATGTGTGTGTGTCTGTGTGTGAGATCGATAGAGTTAAAAGAATAAAGAGCACTTGTTTTCCCACTTATTTGTGCCTTCCAGTGCCTCTGTTTTACCGGGCCCACTGAAAGCGCTTACACCAGCATTGGCATTTCAGTGATTTGCTGTAAATTGGCTTTTGTGTGGGATCCAATTACACAGGTTAGCCTTTGCTTTTTCACAAGCTTTCTCCCTCACACACAGACACACACACACAGACAGACACACACAGACACAGACACACAGACAGACAGACACAGACAGACAGACACAGACACACAGACAGACACAGACACACACAGACAGACAGACACAGACACACAGACAGACAGACACAGACACACAGACAGACAGACACAGACACACAGACACACACAGACAGACACAGACAGACACAGACACACAGACAGACTCCTTTTCCTATCCCACGGTTAATTTACTTTGCAGTTATTTCTACCATCAGCTGAGGGAATTCTCACACACCCTTTTTTGCTCAAAGCTTTCTTTAGTGCATTTATGATGGTGTCTTTGTTGTTGATGATGTTGTAGTGAGAGAGGTCCACCAGTCTTTGGAAGTCTTCTGAAGAGTATGTGAGGTGTGTGGTTACGTATGGGGAAAAATTTGAGCTTGTGTCAATATTTCCCTCTTTTAGCACCTTTTTTCCTTTTCTCTTTATTCCTTCAGTGTGAAAGCACACACACACACACACACACACACACACACACACACACACACACACACACACACACACACACACACACACATACATATTGTCAGTTTTATATTCATAATGGGAAATTAAGAAGTTAATAGTGAACTTGTCTCCTACTAGAGGCATGGATCATTAAAGCTCAGATGAAATGTGGTTCTTCAAAACACATTTCATGCTTCAATGACGTTAACTTGGTCAAAGTGGAAGCTCGCCCTTTTGTCATGAAAATTCCAAATTTGCCATAGACATCTGTCACTAGGAGACCTAAAGAGCAATACTGGTCATGCTCTTTGGGTGTGAGGAGTGGAACACTCTTCAGCTATAATATTACTAGGAATTGGCTGGGAATTGACGAAGACTATATTTGGAATTTTATTTCACTTAACTTGATGTAAGTTTTCAAACTCATAAAATATCTAATGATCTAAATGTAAAATGCAAGTAAATAAAGTACAGTTACCTGGCGCTTTGTAGTCTTTAAATGAGACATTGACCAGCGGGAAGTGGAGCACTATGGGAGCATCAGGATTCTCCTCATCTATAAACACATACACTTCCTGTTTGGGCTGAGATGTGTACTTGCTGAAATCTATATTTGGGAATGGTACCTGGTGGTCAATGCAGTATTGCTGAGTGTCCTTCAAAACCTGAATAGAATAAAAACACACCAACAGAAAAGCTTAATTTGTTTGGACTTTGAGTCTCAGCTAGCTAGCTTCAGCGAAACAGTTTTTTTAAAAACATTTTTAGAAAATGTTAATGTTAAATTCTTTTTAAAAGAAAAATTCCCTCCTCACTCTCACTCATTCTCTATACTGCGTATCAGTGGTCGAATTGTAAAAAAAAAAAAAAAAAAAAAAAAAAAAAAAAATTTCAAGAGGGATGGTGCGGTTTTTATTATCAAAATGAAATATGTCAAATGTGAAATATGTCTAATGTTTATCAACAATCAATTTTGCCAAGAGTTTAATTAACAAAATATAAGCCTTATTTAATCCACTTTGAGCCATCAAAACAAAAATATATACATTTAGCCATGCAATTGTCAGAAATATCATTTGATACTTTCCATGGCTTTCATCTGGGGAGGATTATAAGAGTACAATAAAAATATACATAAACATTGGTAATTGACTACTAGTCATTAGCATGACTACGCACCAGTGTCTCTCCCTCGCGCACACACACACACACACACACACACACACATCATCAAATTACTATTTTGGCATTTAAAAATCAGTTTTGACCCTTTTATACCCAGGAATGTAGATAAAGTCACACAGAATCTAATGAAAAAAACAAAGCCTCTTCTCTAAATTGATAATAAAATTACTCAAATTGGGTAAAAAGCACGGCTATTATAATATGTTCACATATCCACTGCAGCGTATACACGAACACACAAACACACACTACAGGGAAATTGGAAATGCCTACTCTGCATGTCTTTGGACTGTGGGAAGAAATCGAATTACCCAAAGGAAACCCACCAATTATTGTATGGAAAACATTCATACTCCGTGCACACAGTTTCAATGCTTGAATCAACCTTTATTCGACCTTTAGACCACCTTGAATAGCTTTAGTTCAAGGTTTGTTGCAGATTGCTACATCATGCACGCTGCTGCTGCTGATGCTGCGGGAACTCTACCGAAAGAGCTTGATATAGCCGTGATTTAGGGCTTTACTCTGTCCAGCTCAGTACAGGAGAGGAAGAGGATTCTGCCCGTGTCACCGATCAACCCCCCCACCGTGTCCTGGGGGGGGTTTAACCACCCCTGTCACGCATTGACTCTAACAAGAGCATATCTGCATTGCTACTCTTTTCACTTGAATATCTGATTATTCAGTAGTTAAATAAAACTTCCTAAAAGTATACCTGCTTGTCTGCAATTGGGTTCACTCCTGTTCAATCCCGCCCGTGACATTTAATAAACATCAACATCGACACTCACAATATGCCTGCGACCCCCATTTGTGACAAAATAAGACAAAAAAAAAAAAAAAAGAGAGAGACCCATAAAATTTCTCTGCTCGTTATTTTACCAGGAAAGGATCCTCGTCCCAGGAGTAGTTGAGGGACAGAATGATATCGGCACATCTCTGTGGACGCAGCACAGGAGGGAAGGCAGTGTTAATAGCTACCCCAGAATCCACCAAGCTAAGGGTGTTGTCCATTGGAGTCAGCTTGTTTGGAAAGGCATCGGGGTTTGTCACTGTGATGTCAAAACAAAAGGCAATCAATAGCAGAAAAACATGGTCTTGTTACATGTGATGATAATTGCATAATGCAGCATATACCCTCACCAGCTGTTATTATTAGCCCTGTACATCTGTCTTGTGTTGAAATGTCTTGTTTATGAGTGGTCAGACTGGCTCAATAAATGGTTCAGGGCTCCAGACAAATATAAATCTTTAGGAGCCTTTTTCTTCTTAAACCCAAAAATCAACCCGTTCGATAAGTTAAAACTTAATTCATAGTCTGTTTGCTAGCATTATATGGTTACAATGACTAAATACTGACTGGGCGACTCTCAGTCTCTGTATCCACGGCATCTGAGGTAGAGGATGTAAGGTTTGGAACGACGGGGAGTGAGAATTTACAGTATCTGTTTGGCCATTTAGTTTTCAATGTTCCTTGATGAATGTTAGCTAACTTTGGCTAGCTAGCCTGTTAAGCCATTTCATACCCATCAGGTACCATGGAACTGGGCAAGTTTCAAAGTCTACAAGGATTAAGAAAAGAAGCATCTTTGTAGATTTTGTGTCATTAATCAATTTAAACCAAAAAGACTGCCAGATTCCATGTTAAATTAGCCTCTTCTGTTGTTTAGCAATTCACTTCAGAAACTGTTTGTTAGCAAGTGACTTACAATCACTGTGGAGAGGGCATGAGAGTATAAGAGTGCACAGAGAGAGCTTGCAAAGCCTTCACAAACGTACAGCATCTGAATGATCTGATGAATTGTTCAATGTTTGTGAGCACTACTGAACGTAGCCCAGCTATGCTGTTACAGCACTTGTGCTCCTGTACTCTTATGCCAGCCCGACAGATGCAGGAGAGGAGAAGAGAGTATTACAGGTGGCTACTTGACTTTAATATTTGTTTATTTTGTGGGGACAGTCGCCACTGGTCCAAAAATTAGTTGCGAAATATAAACATTACACGCATTGATGACCATTTCAGTTGGCATCTGAAGTCCTGTTGTCTTTTAAATGTAGTCATTCAGATCTCTTTTTCTCAGCTTTTGTTGCCCATCCACCTCAAGACACAATGGTTTGTGGTTTCTAAGATACTGCTTACCGGTGGATATTTGAGTTTTTTAATTGAGAAAGCAGCATACATGTCAGTTGAATCCAGACCGGCTATTCTCCTCTGACCTGTAGAACTGCCAGGATAATTATTGCCACTGTGTCAGTGGTCAAATCTGAGAAGATCACATTTTATTTTCCATTCTGTTAATTGATGTAAACATTAACTGAAGCTCTTGACCTTGAACTTATTCCTGGTGCCACATGATTGGCTGATTGCACACTGATCGGATTGACTGATTATTAATTGCATGAATGAGCAGGTATACAGGTGATCCTATTAAAGTAGTCAGTTAGTGTCCATTTATGGAACGTAGATGTTTAATGACTAAGTAATGAGAAAGAACAAAACAAAACAAACAAACAAAAAAAAAAATGGTCAAGAGGGAAACTGTAAAAAAAAAAAAAAACTGGATTGATCAATTGGAAAATATTGGGTGTGCAAATATTAAAACTAGTGAATTTGTAAACAAACGGAGTGAGAAAGGAAAATGAGGCCTACCATTTGAGATGTCAAAATCTGGACTTTTGGTGTACGAGTTGTGCAGGAAAAATCCTCTAAGGAAGTTAAACACACTGCTGGTGATAGGGCGATCATTCAAGAACTTGAAAAATGCTGAAGGCTCTGAATCCACCCGTAAAGTATCCAGCGCTGGCAACTTTTCAACCATTTCTACAAGCCAAAGAACATTGCTTGTTATACAACTACGTATTTAACTAAGTATTTAAGTATTTGTTTGGCCATTTCGTTTTCTTGTTAGTTTTCAATGTTCCTTGATGAATGTTAGCTAACTTTGACTAGCCTGCTAAGCCATGTCATACCCATCAGGTACCATGAAACTGGGCAAGATTCAAAATCTACTTAGATTAAAAAAGAAACATCTAATGTCATTAATAAATTTAAACCAAAAAGACTTCCAGGTTAACGCAGCCTCTACTGTTGTTTAGCAATTCACTTCACAAACTGTTTGTTAGCAAGTAATTTAGAATCACTGTGGAGAGGCCATAATAGTAATGCAAAGAAAATTGCTTGTTATACAACTAAGTATTTAACCAGAAGACTAATGAGAAATGTTTGCTCATGTAAATGGTCAGTAACAAAAAAGAGAACTATAACTGTAGCGCCCCCCCCCCCCCCCCCCCCGTTCTTCCTTACATACTTCTTTGTTTGTTTCCTCACTTCCTTAATTCCTTTCTTGTTTCTTTCCTCCATTCTTGTTTTGTTTGAGGAAATAAAGAAGAAAGGAAAACAAAGAAGGGATTACAGTACTTCCTTTCTTCCTTCCGCCCTTATTTTCATGTTTCCTTTTTTTTCTTTCTTGGTCCATTCTATCCAATTTTCTTTATTTCGATTTATCCATCCAGCCATGCAACTATATTCTGGTAAATCCAATAATGGTCTCTGAATTGTATCACATACATAAATAATGATGAAAAATATCTAAAAAATCAGCTCCTGCGGTGTGTATGAAATAAATGACTTTAAATTAATAATCAGCATGTCTCAAATTAATTTGTTGTCCTGCAACCAGAACAATTTTTTTGATATGCAATGTGTACCTTTGTGTACCTTTACTTAATTTTTATGTTTTGTTTCCCCCCTTCAAATGATTGAATAATGAATAATGACTGTTGACCTCAACTGGGGATAAACTCGGGTGATGAAAGGAATACTTTGAGGACCTCCATAACTGCACTAACATAGTTTAATCTGTCCCAATGGGTAAATAATTTTTTTACTATTAGTTTTGTCTAGTGACAGGCCCTTTAAAATTAGACCCTTGTGTTTTTTTTCTTTTTTAAATGAAAGTGTACCAACAATTTTGTTCACATATGTATTACCATGAAAACGGGGTTGTTAGCAGATATTATAAGGTGGTTATACGGTTGTACTGGATTTCACCCTGAAAACACTGAGGGCGGCAATCTTGTGCCTACGACCGCATCACAGTTATGCTGATATTCAGTACAACAGCAGTCACTCTCATGTGATATTGCTTAATTAATATATTCATCTGCCATAATTTTTCATTTAAGGAAAAGTAAGGGATTAAGGCTGATAATATTTACATTCAGTGTCTGTACAACCCTTAATGAAATTGACAGTTAAGGTGAACAAAGCTGATGAACATAAAGATGAACTTACCAATCTTGACCTTTTCTGCAGTGCAGGATGGTGACACGCCAGTAAATTTCTTGCAGAGCTCCATCAGGCTAGTAGAGAAACAACTGCTCCACATGCCTTCTCACACAAGAGCACGCACACGCACACACACACACACACACAAATACACACACTGTTAGATTAGTGTTACTGTAGTTTGACAGTATACACATAATGTGGCCAATGGAGAATGTGAAGCAGGAATTGTGAAGCTTTCTCTAATACAAACACAGCACTGACCCAGGAGGAAGGAAATGCGAGTTTCTGGAAGCTTCTTGACCACATGACCTAGGTAGAACTCACTCCCAAAGATTTCTACAGGGACAAATGCTCCATATTTGGAGAATCCTACTTCAAATGGGTTAAACTCACACCACTCTGACAAAAAAAAGAGAAAAAATAAATAAATAAATATTCTTACTTCCCTTGACTTTAAATGCTCTCAAATCAAAAGCATATCAAATGACAGCAGCATTCAGATCATTTCAGGATGAATTAAGTGAAGGGGTAGTGTAAAGTCTTTACCAGGGACTGTGGATCCTCTTGGACCCTTCTTCATGTTTAGTGCTGTGTAGATTGGGAGTGGGTTTTGGCCCTCAGAGACTGCCATCTTCTGGTCAGACAGTGTAGCTGTTTGTTTCTGAACCAGAAATACTTTTTTATTCAACTTTTCTACTTAGATCTTACAAGCACACATATAAAACGACGTTTGTAGGTGATAGAGCTTTGCTTAAGTTACAGTATGTCCATTATGGCCATTATAGCAGACTGCACAGTGACATAGTAGCATTATAGATTATTGCGAAGATAACTTTCATCACGTGCTGAATGTAGATTTGTCCTTACCCTTCCCTGATGTATACACAGAAATTCGTAAGCACAAAAATACTGGCACCAGCTTGGAAGCTATCTTCCAACTAACAGTGGTGGCCAAAAGTATTAAGACAAAATATGCCATGTATTATAGTTCTTCCTGTGCATAATACATGTGACTTCACTAAATAGTTCTAGCCTATCTGAGTGAAGAGTTGTTCTAATTAATCAAGAAAACTAGTGAAAAACTATGTGGCAATGGTATTCAGCTTCTACAGTCATGGCCCGCGTCATCTCCGGACCTAACCCCAATAGAAAACTGTTAGACATGTTGAAGAAGGCAGTACCAGTCAAGAAACTTCTTGCACATGATACTCAGTAAGCAATCAAGCAGGATTTTTTTTATTTAATGCAGAGTGGATTAAGCAGGATTTGAAGAAAAAAAGAAGGAAGACCTTCAACCAGCTCAGCCCTCGAAAATGTTGAAACAACTTGTGCATGATGATCAGTGGAGAACAATCCACAACAATGCTGTCATTGTCAGTGTGTCATACGGAATAGTCCAGGCAATCCTTATGTGTGATGTGCCGTGTTTCTGCCAAGTTTGTCCCCTGGCTGCTAACCGAGGAGCAGAAGGAACATTGCCCTGAAGACAAGAACTCCGTCAGCGTGCCGCAATATGTCCTTCATATCAAGTGTTGTTACCAATTACAAAACTTGGGTGTACGGGTACAACCCTGAGGTGAAGCAACAGTGGAAGTGCCCATCATCTTCACGACCAAAAAAGGCGAGGCAGGTCCACTGATCAATCAAATGCATGCTCTTTTTTTTCTGACACTCGTGGCATTATGCATCGAGAAATCATCCACATGGGCCAGAAATTTACATTTAGGCATATGCAAGACGCTCTTATCCGGAGCAACTTGCAAAAGTGCTTAAGTTTTCATCATTGGATAGATCCTTACACTGGGTTACTAGATTACCAACTATGCACCATTAGTTAATTAATAAATGCGTGTTGAGAGACAAAAGATACATGTCTCTTGAGAGACAAGAGAGAAAGACGTCAACAGCCCCCCTCTTGTATGATATTGCTTAAATATACCACAGTGATGTCGAATCCTCGATTTTGATTGGTCAGAAGGGGTTGAATTATTTTTATAACAGCAGTTGTGTAATGGAAATCACAGGATTCTATTTATGCACTCATTCTGAAGTCTATTCAGAATGGCCATTCTGAAGTATTTTTTAAAACCTTAAATTATTAAACGTTTTCCTGACATTGTAATTGGATTTCTGTGCCAATAGAGAAGCAGACCTTTCCAAAGACAAGCTGTTCTATAATGAGTCCCCAGGTATCGATGAATGAGACTGAGTAGCCTTCTTTCTCTCTGTTCTCCAGCTCAGAGTGACAATAATGTAGCTGTGCAGGAGAGAAGAGACTGGCTGGGCTCTTAGACAGCTCCTTCTGAGTAAATGCTATCGGTTTATCCAGGCCTTCCCTTGACCAAAATGGGTTGGAGTAGAGACCAGCAAGGGCCCTTAAACAGAGGAAGAGAAAAACATAAGGGAGCATCAGATAATTTTTTTATGGTACTTGAGAGACATCAAAAAAATAATCAGATTTTTAAAAATCCAGCAACACAAAACTGTTTATATATAGTAGTGTTTTCATCTGTGTCAAAATTTACGTTTTTGTGATTTTCTGACATTCATGCTGATGTCATGCTGATTCATGTGATTTACGCTAACATAGTACGCACATCATTGAACTATTTTTTAGTTGTTTTTTAGTTTAATTCACTTAAGCATTTCAGGGCAGAGCACAGCGAAATTGCTTGTTCATTACGATTGCAGGTGAAATGTGTGTGTATATACAGTATATAGATAGTACAGTAGAATGAAAATCGGTGTTTGAGCATGTGTTGTGCTTTTACACCCACCAGGTGGAGCCAGACACAGAGGTAATGTAGGTGATGACATCGAGCAGGCCGAGGCTCTGCAGTCCTTTCAGAGAGCCGTACGTGCCTGTCATTGCCCTGGAGCCGCCTCCTGAACACACCACAGCCACTGTTGGCACCTTAACACACATGCACACAGGCACACCTTTATATGGTAAGTATTGCAACAGTACAGTACAGATCTCCATCAAAGTGATTACACTTGTCTCTTTTAGTTTTATATATACAGTGGAACCCCGGATTGCGAGTGTTCTGCAAGATTAGCAAAAATTTTAAATAAATTTTGACTAGCTAAATGAGCAAGTCTTGATATACGTATCATTGAGTATCCTGTGGCATGCATGTGTTTCTTGTTTTGATGCTGAGCAGCACATGATCACACTTGAGCCAATAGTTCTCTCTCTCTTTCTCTCTCTCTTTCTTTCTCTCTCTCTTTCTCTCTCTCTCGCTGCGGAATTGTCAAGTCAAGTCAAGTCAAGTCAATTTTATTTATATAGCGCTTTTAACAATTGACATTGTCGCAAAGCAGCTTTACACAATAAAAAGAAGTAAGTTTGTATGCAATGTGTATGAATCAAAATGATAAGATTGTGGGTTATCGTCTCCCATGCTCTGTCTCAGGGTGTGTGTTCCTACTATTCTACTATGTTTTTTCTGCTATTAATATAAAAATGGTATATTTTTGGGTTGCTGAACAAATCATCAGAGTTTTCATTATTTCTTATGGGGAAAATTCACTTTGATATATGAGTGTTTTGATATACAAGCAAATTATGCTCACAATCCAAGGTTTAACTGTGTTCCATTTCAATATGTAACTGAGAGAAAGATCCTTTCCTGTGATAGTGGATTGAATTACACTCCATGTTGAAAAAACCTTTAAACTATATTTATTATGTAGTGTTATTATACTGTATAGCCTGCGCAGACCAGCTAGCACCTGTGTTCACTGAGATATTCAACATATCTTTATCTCAGTCGGTGATCCCCACATGCTTCAAAGAGTCCATCATTGTTCCTGTTCCGAAGAAACCCCATCTTGCTTCCCTCAATGACTATCGACCTGTAGCCCTCACATCAGTGGTGATGAAGTGCTTTGAACGGCTGGTCAGAGACTTATTTCTTCACTACCAGACACACTAGATTCACTACAGTTTGCCTACCATCCAAACCGCTCTACAGATGACGCTATCTCTCATCTACTCCATACTGCTCTCACTCATCTGGACACTAGAAGGGGGAATTATGTTAAAATGCTCTTCATCGACTACAGCTCAGCATTTAACACCATAATTCCCTCTACACTGACCACCAAGCTGGAGCACCTGGGACTCAGCTCATCTCTGTGTCAGTGGATCTCCAATTTCCTAACTGGGAGACCACAGGCAGTAAGGATGGGCAGACATGTCTCAGCCTCCATCACTCTCAGCACTGGAGCATCGCAGGGTTGTGTTCTGAGCCCTCTACTGTACTCACTGTACACGCACGATTGCGTAGCCTCTACCAACTCCACCACCATCATCAAGTTTGCCGATGACACCGTCGTGGTGGGCCTGATCTCTGACAACGATGAGACGGCCTACCTGAAGGAGATTGGAAATTTGGAGCACTGGTGCCAGAGGAACAACCTCCTTCTAAAAGTCAGCAAGACAAAGGAGTTGATAGTTGACTTTAGTGCAAAGCAGAAGAGGAACTACCAGACCCCCGTCATCAACAAGAGCCCAGTGGAGAGAGTGGACAGCTTCCGTTACCTCGGTGTCCACATCAAGCAGGACGTGTCGTGGTCCTGTCACATCAACACCGTGGTGAAAAAGGCCCGGCAGCGTCTCTACCACCTCAGACGCCTGAGAGACTTTAGACTGCCCTCTAAGGTGCTTAGAAACTACTCTTGCACCATAGAGAGCATCCTGACGGGAAACATAACGACCTGGTTCGGGAACAGCACCATGCAGGACAGACGAACTCTTCAGAGGGTGGTGCGATCAGCTGAGCGCATCATCCACACCGAGCTCCCTGACCTGCACTCGATCTACAGCAAGCGGTGCTGGACCAAGGCCAGGAAGATCATGAAGGACCTCAGTCACCCCAGCAATGGACTGTTCTCTCTGTTGAGGTCAGGAAAGCGATTCCGCTCCCTGAAGGCCAACACAGAAAGACTGAGCTTCTTCCCGCAGGCGATACGGTCTCTTAATCAGTACACCACACAGTACTGATCCATTTTGCACATCTACACAAGTTTCTGCACTCACTCTGGACATTCTGGACATTCGCCACATTCGGGCACTACACACTCATGGACATAATGCACACAAGACACTTTAAATACGTCACTTTACTGCATATCTGCAACCTGGACATTCCGTTCTCTTATGTTTACTCCACTCCCACAATTCTATATTTTCTATTTGTGCAGCCAGATTTTTCATTTTTTATTTTTCCTCATATTTTTCTTATATCGTTCTTATATGTTCCTATAGTGTATATTTTGTATTATACAGATATTTTATATTTTATTTTATTCTTTCTTAGTTAAATCTGTTCTTCTTAGTTAAATTTACTTAAATATATTTCTCAAATTTACTTTTGTTTTAATATTTATTAACTTTTTATATTATTCCTATTAATAGTCTTTTTTTAAGGTCAGGGCATTTGTCTAAGCATTTCACTACATATCGTACTGTGTATGACTGTGTATGTGACAAATAAAATTTGAATTTGATTTGATATTTATCAAAAAATGGGTTATTTTGTGTGGATTCGTGATATAACCTTAATTCAATTTATTGTAGCTTTCTGTAAGAGTTGTTGCAGAATGAGGACATGGTAAAGGGGGTGAATAATTTGCAAGGCATGGTGGATGTTTCAATTGTACCTGACTGGGATCCAAAGGAGATTGAAGATTAAGAACTTTCTGCAGTGCACGAGAGACCACCATTTTCCTCTTCAGAAGAAATGCCTTCTCTTCTGCAGGTAATTCAAAGTCCAGGCGCACTCTCATGTCCTTATCAGAGCTAAATACACATACATACTGTAGTTATAGTCAAAATGGTAAATTAATCAATCGTTAAAGCATTAATAAGTTTTCCAAGCAAAAATGAATCAGTGAGGCACGCTGGCCTCACTATTAAAACATTACATCATTCTTTATACACTGACCAGCTACAGTATAAAATTAATACCATCAGCAGATTAATTAAATAACATTGATTATCCAATATGTACTATTAAACAGGCAACAGGATTATGGGCACACACACTACTCATCTACAACTACAGGGACCAAAGGTCAACTTGGACAAACAAGTCTGATCCATGGAGCCCCCTCCCCCCCCCCCCCCCCCCCCCTTACTACAGAAAAGGAACCTAAACATAGGTGGCTTTAATGTTAAAGTTTTTAATGTTGTGCTAATCAGTGCAACTTACTCCTATACATCTAGTCGGCAAGTTTGAGACATGATTTGAAAAAGATGCTGATGAGACAAATATTTGTTTAGCAATACCTGTCCACTCTGTTTAAATTCAACTCTACCTTGTCCTGTGGAGTAAAACAACATTTTCAGTACATAAACCTATTCCGAATATAAGAGTCATTCTTTAATTCGGGGTACATTCCATGTCTGTTGACGATAAGTATATTTATTCAAAATATTTTCATCAAAAGAATCATATTTTGTGTATTAAGTGAATGTATGTTATAATATGATGCACAATCATATGGCACAAAAAATCATGTGCTTGAGCTTGAATAATATATTTTTTTGCTATGTCTGCTTTTGCAACTTAGGGTTTCTTGGTTTCAAAATAATGGCTAAACAAGACTAACAAAAAATCTTTAACAAAACATTTAATTTTACTTTCCAGTCTGAATACTAAAAATATATAATAATAATTAATTCATTCTCTATACCATTTTTACTGTACAGGGTAATGGGAAGCCTAGAACATATCCAAGGGGACTCTGGGCACACAGTCCGTTGCAGGGCACACAAGCACACAAACTCACACTATGGGGAATTTGGAAATGCCAATTAGTCTACTTTGCATGTGTAAGGAGCCAGTGGGAGAAAACCAGAGTACCCAGATGAAACCCACCACACAGGGAGAAAATGGAAACACCATGCACAGCAGTAGTAGTGGCCATAATTAACTGTAAATTGTTAGGGTTTATGCTTTGCAACTAGCAGATACATTACACGGAAGGAATGTACTCACTTAAATCAATATTTTCTCTGTTGAGAAGGAACATTGTTCTTGTACTGTACTTTTTTCTCATGTGAAATGTACCCCTAATTATAGGATGGCTCATAAGGACTAATTGACAATACATAATATTAAAGTCTATTTCATTATATTTATGTCAAGTTAAATTGTAAATTAATTTTCAATAAATTGTAAAAAACATT
Source organism: Clarias fuscus (assembly GCA_030347435.1). Taxonomy (NCBI): domain Eukaryota; kingdom Metazoa; phylum Chordata; class Actinopteri; order Siluriformes; family Clariidae; genus Clarias; species Clarias fuscus. Next base: position 28,233,407 of record CM059216.1, read on the forward strand.
ATATTTTATTAGATATTATTCCAGATAGAATTGCTTTGTTTTTTGTAAACTTTTGTCAGTGCTCCAACGTCTGCCCAATTTCGGGCCAACAGCAGTGCATATGTTGGGCCCAGGTTGGCATCAGTGGTTGGCCCAATGTCATTTTGTCCATTGGCCCACTGTTGGCCTATTGGTAGAGCCAAAAATAGGTTGGCCCAACATTGGTTCAGGAGATAATGGCAAGTTTTAAAATTGGAAATTAAATGATATTGCTTTTAGCTTTTTGCCATCACATCATGAGCTCATATGAGGATTGGTTACCAATTTAGTACATAAATAACATTGAAAGAACTACAGTGGAACCTTGGATTACGAGCATAATTCGTTCCGGAAGTGGGCTCGTATTCCAAAACATTCTTAAACCAAATCATCATTTCCCATAAGAAATAATGAAAACTCAAATTATTCGTTCCACAGCCCCCAAAAATAAATACATAAATCCGATCAGATACTGTAAGTGTTTCCATTGGTGCGCGCACGCGCCGTGCGTGGGTGTGTGTGTGTGTGTGTGGAATTAGCCCCTTCCCTCGCCTCGTTTTACACAGTAACATTCCTCCTCCCTCTCCCCACCTCGCTTTTTCACAACAGTTTCACAACAAACACACGCACACACACACACACACACAACGGAAACACCGTTTTAACAGGAAAAAAAGAAATCTCTCTGAGACTGACATGAGCGTATATTAACAGACACACTTTTTAAGTTTTACAACAAGCGCATAAACACAGCGGAAACACCGGTTTAACGGAAAAAAGCAAGACTGGCACGAGCGCATACTAAAGGAATCACTTAAGTTTCACAACAAACGGACACACACACAAACACGGAAAAACCGTTTTAACAGGGAAAAAATTTAAATCTCTCTGACCAGGCGTGAGCGCATACTAAGGGAATAACTGCTGTAAAGTAAAAAAAAACAAATGAACCAGAACCTTACCTTTGGAAAGAATCGCGACAGAACAGAGTTTTTGTGTCTTTGTGAAGCCGGAAGGGGTGAAAAGCGGAGAGAGCGTCTGTGCGTGTGTGTGTGTCAGTGTCAAATTGCGCACGCACGAGCAGAGCTTCTGTGTTTCCGAAGACGTGGGGGGAGGGAGGGGGGAGGTTGGGGGGATAAGGTGAGAGAGTGACGCTCGGTGTCAAAATAAGAGTCGCATGTGTGAAGCATGATACTCGGTGCTCGTAAACTAATACTTGCTCGGTTTCCGAATAAAAAATGATTTAAAAATCTTTGCTCGGTTTGCGGAACACTCGTAAACCACGTTACTCGCAATTCGAGGTTCCACTGTATATATCTAGCTCAGTGGATACTGCCGTTGGCCCAACGTTGGTCCAACAATGTCTCCTGTGTTGCTCCTATTCTCCCTGATAGGGGGCGACACGTCTCTGCAGTCGCTCTACTAGCTGACCAATGCTGTGAGTGTGTGTGCGCGCATGTCAGGAAGTATCATCACTTTCCACGTGTAAACAATGTGTACAAACACAGACATTGTTTTTTTGAGGATTGCTAGCTATTTGTGAGTATAATTCTGTTTCCTAAATATTGCCTATAGACCTATTAATATTTAGTGATCCACGAAGACTAAATGTGTAAGAAAATGCAATGCTTCGAGAGAACGAGACTGTCTTGTATTTAACACAAACACTTTGTATACTGGCAAAAGACTTAACAATATTACTGGAACTACAGTATATGTCCTATTATCATTAATTATATCTAAATGGATTTACTATGATGTCAGCTAAACAATTGTGATAATGTGTTGTTATCCTTTTCTGTTTTCTCTGTTGTTATTTATGGCTAAATGACAGATGCAGGTGTAAAAGGTTATAAATTGATGTACATAAAATAAATAATATGCAGTTAGGACAGCTAAAAACAATAGTTATAAAGTTCATTGTGGTACAGTTTATAAGTGTAACGCTACGCCAAGTCATGCCCTCTGCTCGAGCCAAGTCGTGATCACCTGCAACTCCTCTCCACATTCCTTTCCACGGCTTATATAAGCCGTAACAAGCCGTAATAAGGTGTAACAGTTAAAATAAGACACCCCAATATTTTACATTCATTTTCTTATATTTTCTAAATGATAAATGTTAAACTCATTATGCTTTGTGCTCATCTGTGAACACTGTCAAACAGGTCCCTAGATGGCACTTATTGGTGAGAGGCACCTAAAACCTCACAGAGGCCAGGTGCTGCTGATTAAATCCTGCAGACAAGCTAAACACAATCTAAAGTTTTGTGCCTCTTTGCTCCTAACTACAGCTGAGTTAATATTCCTCCAAATGAGAACTAAGTACCCTTGAGTAAGACATGAGAGTGTTGAGAATCTGTGGTGGTAACATGAAAAGCACGCAGTTAATAGTTTTGCTGTGAGAAATGTGGTGAGAAAGCTGTTTAGCCAAGCACTATCATGCTAGGCTAATCGACCTACTGCCAGTGAATATAGTAGCATACAGAGCCATAGCGAGGTTAGGTTATTTACTGTTTGAATTGCTCTGTTCACTTTGTTTCATCTGAAGAAAAATATGTGTGCTGTAATACTGGTTACAGCTGTTCAACTGTTGTTAAACTGGATTTATGTGGAAAATGTTTGTTTTTCTCACCATTTTGCTGGTTGAAAAGGAATATTTAGAAGAACATATTTTGAAGTACATTTTAATGTACTATGCTTAAATTATTGATGTATTTACACAGACTAGAGTCACAGTTCTTCAAAGATGCTGTAATGTTGATGATTAAGATTACGATAAACAACAGCTGAGCTACAGTGCCCAAGTACCGAGGTGATTGATGATGAGGAAGATGCAGATATAAAATACAGTCTGAGTCAGTGGGTACTTTGTATGCATTTTTCATACACTTTGCTGAAAGAGAGAGTGTTTTTTTTTTTTTTTTTTTGTAGTTTACCATTATAACGGTTACATACTGTATATTTCCTTAATTTATAATAATTGTATTACAAATAAAATGAATAAATACATTTCTGGAGATATAAATATGTTTTCTTATTATTAGCGATGATGAAAAGAGGGAAAATTTAATTTCCAATTTCTAACTTTGCCATTTTCTACTGAACCACCATTGTGCTAACCTATCTTTGACCCCACCACTGATGCCAACATTAGCCCAATGTACCGTATGCACTGCCATTGGCCCAGCATTGGCCCTTCAGCAGTGTGCTATCCGGGATATAGAATATTACATTTTTTAGTTTTTTTCTTAGGTCACAGACGGTCATTTAAACATTTCATTGTATATCATACTGTGTACAGCTGTGTAAGTGAAATTTGAATAGTAAGAATGTCATTTATTTAATAACGAAGAAGTGCAAAACTGAAACTGGATTTATTAGCATGGTAAGTCAAATAAATAATGTCTTTTTGATTAAGAATAATTTAAAAGTTAGTGTTAAATGTTATATGTTAGCATTAGTCAAAATTTATGAGTCGTCTCACCTTTGCCACAGGAAGAGTGAGTGTAAATTCACTTGTGTTTAAAAAAGGGCTTACAGGGACTACTTCAGGGCTGGAGGTTTTATCATCTTTCAGCTGCCCGCATATAAAAAACAGATTAGACATGTAAACAACCAAAAGACAAAACAGAAAATGTGCATAAAAATTTAAATAGTTAGATTGTAGCACTGGCTCTTGCTCTGTTATTCACTGATTAGAAACAGTGGGCTCACTGGGCCTCTTTAAGTGCAAAGTAAATTCTAAACGCATGATGATGTAACACAAATTGTACCATGCGGAGTCCAATCTCGGTCTCCATGTATTTGTTGATGTAGTAGTGAAGAGTCTGCATGGGGTTGCTATTCTTGGACACTGAGATCACTTGCTTTTCATTATACGCCCCCCGTAAGGTTAACAGCATGTCATGTCGAACTAAAAAGCACCAAAAAGATTTACAATATTCATTCATAATATTCATTCATAATATACTGTACAGTTGTCAGTGGACACTTTGAATCTCACCATCCTTAGGCAGTTTGTTCAACTTCACCTCCAGAGTAGAAAATGGGGCGGCCTAAAATCACAACAAAACAAGTAAGATAAATTAACCCTGCCTATGTTATTACTAAAAGCTAAAATTGTGTGTATTGTATCTTAGCATATGCACGATAAACATGTTTTTGCAACAACAACAACAACAAAAAAATGCAGGAGAACACCATCTCTCCTCAAAGCAATGTTTACAAGTAAAACATATAGTTTTTTTCTTTTATTATTATTTGTGTTTGTTTTTTTGTTTATTGTAATTATTTTACCTAGAATTCTTAACCATCCTAGGAAGACTTGAGAATGTGTCTCCTAAATAAAACCAGGAGCTGTATGTAATCTTTTTAACTATTTTTTTTCTTCCTAATTTAGTCATATCCAATTCCTCCCCTTCACTAGGGGGCTCCCACTTTATGGCTACTACGGTACTACCAGTCAGCCAGGTAGGACCGAAGACTCAGAACAACGTGAAGCCAGCCGAGCACATCTTTCCGAACTGTTCGCTTATGCACTGCTGGGGCGGCGTAACATTCTCGGAGGACAGCGCTATCCGCTCCTTCCGCTTGCGTGAGCTCACAGATGCCCGTGATTGGCTGTAGAACTGTAATTAATGTGAGAGCACTAAGTACCTCCCGTCCCACCCGGCTGAGAGAGCTCATTTATTATGGGAAAAAGATGGCCAAACTTACAGGGTCCTATGTAAAAAAAAAAAGGAATTGGCCATTTAACCTAATAACTGATTGTGCCACTCTTGGAAGCAACAACTACAATCTAGCTTGTGCGACAACTGTCAACTTTCACATTGCTGTGGAGGAATTTTGGCCCGCTCTTCTTTTCAGAATTGTTTTAAATCAGGCTCATTGGAGGGTTTTAACGCATGGACTGCCTGTTTAATGTAAACTTAATTGGATTTAAGTCCGGACTTTGACTAGGCCACTCTAAATCCTCAATTTTGACTTGCTGGTGTGTTTCAGATCATTGTGCTGCTGCATAACCAAAGTGTGCTTGAGCTTGAGGTTACGAAGTGATGGCCGCACAACAATTACTGTTCTTTTTCACATAGGGCCAGGGCTGGTTTGAACGGGTTTTTTCCCTTAATAAATAAAATCAACATTTAAAAACTGCACTTTGTGTTTACTTGGGTTATCGTTGCGTATAATTAACATTTGTTTGATGATCTCAATCATTTAAGTGTGACAAATAAAAAAGAAATAAATTATAAATCCAGGAATGGGCAAATGCTTTTTCATGACACTGTAACTTGAACTTGTTGAATTTGATATTATTGTGAAAGCTCCATACATGATTACGTGAAAATTATTTTTTGCATTATCCCCTTAAACTGTTTTAGATCTAATAGCTACATATAATAGCACTTACCACTAGCACTCCATTAGAGCAGTACTGAGCAGGCGCTTCAATACTGTAACACAAATCCAGAGACATAAAACTTGTCTTATTTCATCTTAATGTCTAAACGAGAAAAATTATAAAGAAAAAAATATGTAAGCATTGTTTAATTAAGTGTTGTCCTTGCTGACAAAGCATGTTAATGTAAGAAATGAAAGAGCCATAAAACACATAAGGTGTTGATGTGACATGGCCCAATGCAGATTAGATCAATGCAGATTAGATAATTAGATTAGATCTACTTTTACATCACAGACAGAAAAAATGTTGAGAACTGTATTCAATTTTTTATTCATTAGATTCACATGTGGAGTTTAGATTTGAATTGAATTTGTTGATTCTCATAAAGTTCAATGCATTGTACGTGATCATAGCATAGGCTTAATATAAATGTAGCTTTTGTAGTTGTGTTTTTGGACAGTGAACAAAAATAATGTTCTACTGGGGTATCACATCTAAAACAGGGGAACTGTGCAGCAATAACTGTTCCTTTTTTCTTTTGGGAAATTATTTGGTTAAACTGGATGTTACACATATTGTGCTGGCACTGTGTTCTAAATTTGTTTCACTAAAAGCCATGCTTTTTGATCTGTCGTGAATGTGTCTTTTTTTTTTTTTTTTGCTTACCTCTGCGTGATCTCAAATTCCACCCACAACTTGTCCTTTAGCTGAAAAGAAGAACAACAAATCATCCATAGATATAATTATGTTTACACACTCACAAAAGAGAGTACACCCCTCAAATTTTAACAGACATTTTAGTATTTCTTCTCAAAGGACAACACTATAGAAATGAAACTTGGATATATTGTAGTAGCCAATGTGCTGCTTATATAACAGTATAGATTTAATGTCCTATGAAAGTAACTCAACATACAGACATTATAGTCAAAAAAGCTGGCAACAAAATGAGTACCAGCTTATAACAGCTGTACATCTTTAACCATGCAAAGTCACATGTCCTATTCACCATGTTCATGTGTTTTCCAACATGATAATGACCCCAAACACACTGCCAAGGTGACTGCTGAGGAAGCTGAAGGTGAAGGTGATGAGGTGCCCAAGTTTGTCTCCAGACCTGAATCCTATTGAGCACCTGTGGGGTTGTGGTGAAGCCCATGTGTCTAACAACCAGCAGCTCTTTGATATCATTAGGAGAGGAAGAGGATCCCAGCAACAACATGTGCAGTTCTGGAGTTCTGGTGAATTCTAGGCCCATGAGGATTAAGACCGTGATAGATAACAATGGTGCTCACACAAAATATTACATGTTCACTTTAGGGTGTACTCATTTTCATTGCCAGTTATTTAGACAATACAGTCTACATGTTGAGTTATTGTTAGTGGACAGTAAATCTATGTACTGCCATACAAGCTGCACATTGACAACTCGAAAGTTTATACAATTTTCATATCTACAGTACTGTCCATTGAGAACAAAGTGATAAAGTGGTTGCTGAAATGTGAGGGATGTACTTACTTTTGTGAAATACTATACATGCACACACTGTGTGTGTACACGTACACACCAGTGGATCTTTTGCTTATCCCTGATTCTTAAAGTACTGTATGTTGAAATCCATGGAATCAGCATTGGTGACCCAAATAAGCCCCAACACCTCCCATTCCCCACCATTTTTTACATAATGCAACAGTCTATTGTATGGCCTTTTCTTATTTTCTTTTAGGCTACAAACAGTTTCGTAAACATTTCACTTCATATTATACTGTGTATGGTTGTATATGTGACAAATAAAAGTTTGAATTTGAATTTAATACATTGCTCTTTTTTCTTTCTCTTTTTACACTGCCAATATTTGCTCTTGACCATGGGTATATGCTTCTTTTCTCACTCACCTTCGTGGCAACTGCCCTCCCTAAAACAAGCACAAATAATTATATTTATAATTAGCAAGTACAGCTATGGCAGCACGGTGGCTTAGTACTGTAGTTAGCACTGTTGCCTTGCAAATCTAGGGTTCAGGTTTGTAGCGCTTGGTCTGTGTGCATGGTGTTTGCATGTTCAACTGTGAGGATTAGGCTAACTGTCATTTCCAAACTGCCTGTAGTGTGTAAATATTGACTTGATGTCCCACCATGGTCATAAAATGAGAATAAATACAATGGTAATCACCACTGGCCTCCACAGTCCCTAGCTGGACTACAGAGGTTCCTATGGATGGATGGAAGAACAGGAATAGTGTCATGAATTGGGGTGCGAGGCATAGATGCAGAGATCCAGGTTTTTAAAGGAACGATGTTTTATTGAGAAGCCAGGTAATTCAAACAAAACAAATATACTTTAAGTGAAAATGAAACTAAAACACGTACAAAGGTAATGGGAGACACAACTAAACTTACAAACATTTACTGGGTGAAATCAACAGTTGCGAGACAACACAAAAGAACTAAAACAAGCTATTTATAAAGAAACTAATGACCAACTCGGTTCAGGTGAGCGCCCACGTCACCTGACCGAGATGCATAACGGGAAATGAAGTAACAAAATAAACTACAAACAAACAAGACTCAGGGCGCTTTGGCGCCCTCTAGGGGTTATCCCTTACAAATAGAGTATTATATACAAATGTTTTTCCATTTCAATGCTCCATGATAGAGATTTAGTCTTTTCTACTGTTGTTGAAGGGATTTATTATTATTGCTTGAGGCTCCCTGGTGTCCTCTATTTGAACCAATTGAGTTTAGTGATATAAAAGTCCATTCATATAAGACAGCACTTCTTCTCATTGTAGCATCTGCTTAATGAATAAGTGATCTCCACACTTTGTCCATGCATCCACCATGTACACAGTTTACTGATAATGGGTCGAAGTTTACTCTATGGCCGAATGTGGCTTATGTTCCTAATGTTGTCTCCACTACTTATAGCTCTGTGGTCTTTGAGCTTCAGAGCTTCTGTCCACCTCCCATTGCATTTGAGAAGCAGGGAAGGTTGTGCCCTGATGTGCACTATATGAGTCACATCATTGACCTCACTGAGAGTATGTGTTCATGTGATCAATTGCTTGCCTGCTTTACCTGTGCAGTGAGTTTGAAGGTACTGTCCAACCAATATATAGGTTTACCTGCCTTTATGACATGAATAAAGGTGTCTTCAGCCGAGACATAAAAGGGTGATTTGAAGTCCCCTGGAATTTCTCAAATTGTACAGTATTCATTTGTACGCTATCTGTATAGCACAATATACCACCATTACTGTTGAATACCGTGTCTGCATCTTGCTCCTTTTACACCCAGTAATTCTTTTCATAGATTTTTACCTCTGAGGTTCACTCACTCATCATCTATACTGCTTTATCCTGTGTACAGGGTTGCAGTATGCCTGGAGTCTTGGGTTAGGATCAGGGTTAAGTGTTGACTGTTAAAGGTTAGTGTAGTGTAGCGGTAGGTATGACTTTCTGAAATTCTGTTGTACTGAACAATAAATGTTACAGTTGGGAGATTGGCAGGTTTGAGCCTTTTTCTCTCAGTGAGTCCTGCTTTCTTCATTTATGAAGATTTCTTGAAATTCCTTCACCTTTATGAAAAAAGTGGCTTTTTAGGGTTCAGAACAAAACAGAGTCCAAGTAAATGCAAACAAGACAGAAACCTAAATGTATTTTGGAAGAATGAATGCTCTTACCACATTGACAGAAGATTCTCCAAACTTAATACAATGTTGAAACTATTCCACAAATTTGTGAGTACAGTATATACTCTAAATGCTTCCAACACCATGCTTCACTACTCAGGTGAGGTTTTTACTATGATGTTTTGCAATATGTTTGCACTAGCATCATTTACAGTACTATTAAAGACTAAAACCTCAAATGTGAACATTTTATGATTAAAAAAAAAAAGAAGCTAATATAGCAGATTTCTTTGTTACCCTTTCTCAGATACATTTCCCTCTTCTTCCTCATGCCTTTCATGGAAGATTCTCATCTACAGTATATTAATATCTGTCACAATTCCTGTTTTGCAACAGGCACTATAAATGCAGAACGTTCTTTCACATTCTCCTTAATCAGGCACACCTTTTTGTTGAATGTTTATTATTTCTCCTCCCACTACCTTATTAGCGCAAATGTATTGAAATGTCATTCTGTTGCTCTGTTTGCACATTTGCAAGTGCACTATTTTATGTTGTCTCTTTTTGTATAGAACTATATATATACCCCCCCCCCCCCCCCCCCACAGTTAATTGAAATCTTTCACGTGTAAGCTAGTCAGCTAATCACAGTAGGTCTCTTAGTTAGCTAGCTAGTTCTGTTCATTTATGTTGTGCATTTATGTTGCATGTATGTAGCACCTTGGTCCTGACGGAACGTTGTTTCTTTTCACTGTGTACTGTATGTGGTTGGAATGACAATAAAAGCCTACTTGACTTGACTTGACTTGACTTGACCTTGGTAAGCAAGACTCAAACACCTGACCATAGCGTTCCCATTCCTTACTTTTTCCTTGGCTATTTGTGTTTGTGTACTTGTATACTGTTCAGTACATTTGAATAAAGATAAGGGTGCTGAAGTTTCAGTGGCACTACATTATGCCATGCCTATGAACAGCATATAACTCACACATCAGATAATTTCTGTTCATGTGAATGTCCTGGATGTCTGACCTTATCATCTGTGATGAAGACCTTTGTCTCGTTTTGTCTTAGTTTGAGGGTGCTGGTGTCGAACAGGATTGTGGTGCATAGTTTATCCTTAACAGTTTCTTTTTCATACAAATTCAGCTCCAGAATATTCTAGGGGAGAAAACAAAGAGTCTTAGTACAGTATTTTTTTTTTTTTTTTTTAAGAATACTCATATTTTTTGTCGGAAATAGGGCGGTATTCTTTGTATTTCATAACAGATAAAGCTTAAATTGTAGTATTGTCTGTATATAAATAGGCCTACGGTTCCATATAAAGAATCCAAGGAATTAACACTAACAGTGCAGATCTTTGCATGTCATGGATACAGAAAATGACAAAGGAAACTTAACACTATTATCCATCTTCTGACGAGGGATAAATTCAGAGCGTCTGATCTTTAGCCTGTTATTTGACATACAGTACCTTAACCTGGCTGTAGGCATAGAAGCAGAAGGTCTCTTTCCACTCAGGCGTCTTGCAGTGATGGATTGTCCTCGTTCTCAAGGTACAAGCTGAGGCTGTAGGTAGGTGTAAGGTCACATAGAGGTCAGGCTGTGAAACTGTGGATGCATTTGAACAACTAGTAAGTCAACTTATAGACAGGTAACAATATATAGAAAAAGTAACAGTGACCAGTGTCATGCTATAAAAGGGATATATTTGGGAAGAACAGTGTTCATTTTTATAGTACAGTTCTAAATGGTTGCAAAGACTGTCAATGTTCATTGAACATATTCTGGTTGCTTGTGGTTGCCAGCACACTTTATGCTGCTTCTCTATTTATTTCATCATTCCTGTGTCTAATATGCATAATAAGGTTAAAAAAAAAAACTTCATATTTGAAAAAGTTTATGTATATTAATAATGAAATTATGAAACTCATAAGGTGTTTGTGAATGCTGACATACATAGGCCATATGAATGCTGGAAACTTCCTCGTAGCACTGTGACAAAAAGGTTAAAAAAAGATGCGTCTTGTTTCTGTAACATATAGGAAATATGAAGAAATGAGAAGTGAACTACCGTATGAATTAACACACACACACACACACACATATCATAGTCACAAACCATTAAGTAAAGCTGAGCGGAATTTTATCTGATATTCATCTACGTCAAATGTATTAACAAATATAATTTTACCTTATGTAATTATACCTTATGTATTCATACCTTATGCTTTGTCTTATCTTTCCGGCTCAACTGTTTGTGAAAGGTATTCAAAGTAATTATGGTATACATATACTGCATCACTCTGGGTGTGGTATTTTTTATACTGTCACTACTTCTAACATCTTCTAACAACTTTGAGTGTAAATAAATTCAAAGCACATCATTTAATACATTCAAAGCACTAAATTATATCTATCTATATTCAGTGCTTTGAATTTATTTACACTACTTGTTAGATGTCAGAAGTACTTTTTACCTCCTGCGCCATGATAGGGTAACTGTAATAGTATAGTATTTGGTTTTAACTAACTGTTTAACTTAAATTTAACCAAATTTCTATACAAGATACGTTTTTAGCATGTATACTATTTATTCCGAAGTAAAAAAAAAAAAAAATTCTATTTATAGTACCATTATTAATCCTTAACAGCAACATTACAGTGGTTCAATAAAACCAAATTAACTGAGAAAATGGTACCTGCATTTGGAACTGCCACAAAATATTCCTTGGGTGAAGAGAAAAAGAGACAAGTGTATGTCTTGTCTCTTACAAGAAATGGTGTCAGCTGTATTACCAAGGAAAGCCTGAAAAACCAGATAGAATATAATGTAGAGTCAATATAGTAAGCAGGCAGTGATAAAACCACACCCTTTATTTTACACCTATAGGCTGTGAGCTTAAAACCACCTGTATAATATGGTGCGGGCACAAATCAAACAGTTGTCTATTTTTTTTTTCAAACCAATCAGGTGACAGGAATATGCAAACTCCATGCACACATACCAGAGGGGTGATTCCAAGCCCCAATCAAGATTTAACCAATACCTTCTGCTTACTGACAATACAAGTCCAATACAAGACAATCCAAGTACCATTGTTATAAAAGTTATTTACTTATTTACTGAAGAAGTACTCACTTTCTGTAAATACAATCACTCAAGCTTATTAACATGCTGTGGGAGCAACTTGTTGAATCAGTCCAAATTGCTGGAGGTACTTCAGGAAGTGTGATGTGTAATTGATGCAGCTTAAGCATTTACGCATTTACAACATTTCTCAGTTACTTTGGAGTATTTCTCACTTTCCCTCTCACTCTAATCCAGTGGACTCAGGGCACAAGACGGGTACAACAAGGATGGGTTGCCAGTTCATTCAAAACATCTGGTACTGTATAGTGTATAAAAGCACCACCTTGCTTCCTACCAACTCATTGCACCCTACGGCACATTATTGCTACTGCTACTCACGGTGAGTTCTCATTAAAAAAATTAGGACAACTAGAACATATCGCTTCATGAATTACCTGCAAAAACAAGAGTCAAAATATCTTGTATCAACAGATGTATGAACACAGAAACAGCAACACCTGAATCAGCAGTATACTTTTACCTGAAGGACAAAGGACACACGTTTGAGTATAAGAATGGACACATTTTGGACAGAAAGCATAGATGGTTTGAGAGGGGAGTAAAAGAAGCCATCTGTGTGCAAGTGGAATATCCATCTCTCAACAGAGGCGGAAGTCTTCGGCGCTACCTGGTTCCACGAAATGCATCTAATGGAAAATCTTATCCAGCCTTTCCAGGTGTATTTTATGACGTCCTCACATGCTGCATTCATGTGTTATTGAGCTAATACTACAAACATTCCCCTTCCTTCCAAAGTCGTATCAATATTTACCTGGCAGCAGCTCGTCAATTTAGGACGCAAAGACTAATATTAGAAGATTATGTGTGTAAGATATATAGAAGAAGATTATGACAACTGGTTCAACCACTGTGCTTGTAATGATTTATGCAATGATTTAACGCCTTGATGTTTTTTTTTTTTTTTTTTTTTTTTTTTTTGGCAGTAAGGCTATTCTTCGGAAAACCAGTTTAAAACATTTTGATAATTTGTTGCCGTTGGATAATAAACAACTAATACTGTAAGAAACAACAGCCAGTTGCCCTACTGATACAAAAGGGCAAAAGCTAAAATATGGAAAATAATTACACAAGAAAAAGCAGGTATAATGGAGACAAATATTGCAACAGAATTGGAAGATAAACTCAAATATCTTACTGTACATACTGTATGGTGCATGATTAAAAAAATAAAAAAAAGGTTAATGACCTAATACAAAATAAGGTGCCTGTAGAAGTTGTGGCTAAACAACAAAGGGAAAAGAAGCCTAAGCAATCCAGGACTTACACTATCCAGGTTAGTACACCTGAAATGAATAGTCATTGCAAATGCAAGGTCAGACTATTCAGGCAAAGATCAAGTATGTCTCATAATGATTGAACAAATGACAAGATATAAAAATCCATATATTACTTAGAATACATTCATAATGGAAAATATTGTCTTCATGGAAAAAAAAATTAATTATTCCAAAATTAACACCCAGCAAAGATTCATCATACCTTTAGGCTATAAACCAACTGTTTTAATTTTATTTATTATAAATAAAGTTATTGAACAAATAATAACTACCCTTAAGAGTTAACTTATTTCACTGAATCAAAGTGGATCTCATTGTGGAAGAACTAGAGTAGGCTCAATACTAAAGTTAGAATTAGAAATTTGAAAGGCTCAAATGAATGTAATGTTCTTAGCTGTATTTCTTATATAGAAAAAGTAGATGATATGAAAAGAGCGATTACTGAATTTTAATTTCTTTATTATTTAGTTTTAAATCTGTAGCATATCCCAAGGAACCCCGAGCAAAATTAGTTTGAGCACGCATGAGAGAGCAGATTTAAATTTAAATGAAAATGAAAATATACTGAAACTAGAGTACTGTATATTCAAATTTGTATTCTAATGTATCCTTCATTGATATATATTATTTTCAATCAATATATAACTATTATAATTTTTTTTATATACCAAAAAAAAAAAAAAAAAAAAAGTTTAAATAAGCGTTTGGAAATTACTTTACCTTAAAAGTATATTTTCTTGCAACAAGTATCTAAAAGGTTTAGTTCCAAAATTGATAAAAACATGATGTAGTGAGATATGTGTAGCTGCTCCAAAAACCTTGAACAGACGACGTTCTCATATCTTATAGCACATCTGTGTTCATTCCAAAACAAGGTTTTCAATACTGGTTTCTCTGACTTAACCGATGAATTTAACAAGGTGCCCTCATATCTTTTATCTGGGCCTTGATCAATGTGTGCCGTGCAGTGAAAATCATCTATAGACATGGACTCCATGCAGAAAATTTGGTGTAAACACTGGCTTTACCCAAGAGCACAACATTTTGAAATCACAGCTGGTGTGCACAATGTCCATAAATACACAGAGGGCAATACACAGAGCAGAGGCACCGGACTGTATTTCACAAAAGAGAAACTTTCAGGATTTGTTTCCCAACAAAACCTGTAGTCCATTACAAATAGAAACTAAATTTTACAACTGGACAACAGTGTGACTGCAGAAACGAGTACTTAAATGAGGAATAAGACAAAGCCAAGCAGCTCCAAGGCGCTATGAATCCTTCCTTGGCTGTGTTTCCTGTAGTCTAGGCACAATACAGGGAATCTGTCAGTCATTTTAGGTGAGAAGAATTTGTCTAGATTAATCACCGAGTTCCCAGTCCCAAAATCTTACAAAGTAATATTATTTCCAGCTACTGTGTAAAGTCAATATAGGCATGTTTTTGTAGACATCAGAAAGGCACTAGATCAGTTTGCTTTGACTTTGTCCGCCTATATGTGAGCTTAACATGCCGTATTGTCGTCTTGATCGTAAAGTAAATACTGTATATGAATGAAGATGAGTGTGCCATAGTATTTAGTCATACCCAGTATTCAGTCATGCATTTTTAAATGCACCCAGTTTACAACAAATGCCAGTACAGGCAGAGTGCTAACCACTATGCCGCCTCTGTTAAATTCTTAATAAGCAAATACAGACCACCGTACCTCCCTTGATTTATCTTAAATAAGTTACCTTTAAAATGTAACTTCTTTAGTGCATTTCTTCCCCAGCCATTTGAGGAAACCGGTTGATGCCACCGGTGCCTACACTGAAATCTAAAGATTTGCTTTCATTTTCCTATATGTAACAAAGTATATGTACAATTTGTTTCAATAAATTTCTTTTAGAAATATGGACTTTACCAATTTTAATGCCTAGTTAATTATCAGGCACCTTGTATAGTCTAATGTCTCTGATATCTCGGACTGAAAAATAACAAATTCATGTGATTATTCCCCTCAGTGCTGTGGGGCCCTGGGTGTTCTGATATCTTCTATCATGGACAGCACTGACTTCTTTTGGAGGTTTGTGCTACAGTACATTGGCTTTTCTGCGGGATCAATGTTTCATCATGTGCACTATCGCCATCTGGTTTTGTTAGGAGGGGGCGCCATTGTTTTTCTTTTTTCTTTATCTTTTCACTTCTATTTTCAGTTTTCTAATCCCCTCCCCCCCCCCCCCCCCTTTTCTCTTCTCTTTATCTTTCTGTTCAATTTTCTTAATCTTTTTCTACACCGGAGCAATGCTCCCAGACCTGGTGCTCTCTAAACGTTCACACATAGTGTGCTGGCTTCTGGGGGTTTAAATAACCGACCAGACAGGTGTAGCACGTTTGCTCTGATTGGCAACATGGCAGGGTTGCCTAGTAACCACGGCCAACCGCCGCTCTGCCCGCCTGTAAATCCGCTGGGTTGTCCGCAGATTTGCCCTTTGCACTGGCAGCCTTAGGGCACAAGGTTAAGGTTTGCCATAAGACATAAGAGGTTGTTTAGTGAAAGTTTTGGCTAGACCACAGTTTGCCTTTATTCATTCAGGCATGGATTTCACCACTGTCACTTTGGCATGAATAAATCTATTAAAATGTCAGGGGGAAAAAAACATACACCTAATGATGCCTTGGATGCAGTAACTGAAGGCCTTTGACTTATTCGAGAGATATCAGATCAAGACATACTGTAGCTGAATCAGATACAGTTTATTCTACAAAGTCAATACAGACTAGATTTGCTCATCTTCAGAAAAAAAAAATAAAAAAAAATAAATGCAAACAATTCCCCACACTCCAGACTATGCTGTTACATGAAAATAACCCAGACTGGGTGCTGTAAGGTGACACAAAGTTGAGCATTACCAGAAAAGCCAGAAAGCTACATTTCAAAAAGACTTCACATTATCCTCTGCTATTAAATCCCTGTGAATGAAGCTGTAGCTACTGTATAGAAACTACCATATTAGAACTAGTGTACCGACGGAAATCTATTTATGGTTAAAGATTCAAGGAGTTAAATGTGCCGTGGCTTAAATCTCACTAACACCGAATACACTCACCAACGTCATCCGTCATTTCTTACACCACTTATTAATTTATTTTGCAATTATTTGTATAATCTGCTGAGCTCAGGCTAACAAGCCCTTTTTTGTTCACAACGTTCTTTAGTGCATTCATGACGGTTTCTTTGCTGTTGACGATGTTGTAGTAAGAGAGGTCGACCAGTCTTTGGAACTCTTGCGACGAGTATGTGAAGTTTGAGGAGACGTATGGAGAGGACGTAGTGCTCACATCAATATCTCCCTCTTCTAGCTCCAACGTTCCTCTTCTCTTTACTCCTGCAGTATGACGACAAAGACACACACATTCATTATTGTCAGCCTTCCCTTATTCATTCGAGTTGCTTCTTCAGTTCTAAAATAAGTGTAGCCACACTCAAAAAAAAAAAAAAAAAGTTGTAAAAATGTTTTGGCACCTTCTACTGTAGTTATTTATAATGAGAATTGTAGATGTCAACTGTATTGAGTTCCTGTAAGAAGAATGAATCATAAAAGCTCCTGTGTTGATTCCAAAGTTCAAGATCCGAAATCACAAACTTAATTCCCATTCATGCCATAGCCATGTGTCTCTTTGGGTGTGAAGGGTGACACACTCTCTCTTCAGTTTTTTTTTTTTACTTAATCTGACGTAAGAATTTTAAAGCAAACTCATGAAATCTCTAATAATCTACATCCAAATTACATAAAGGGTAATTACCTGGCGCTTTGTAGTCTTTAAATGAGACATTGACCAGCGGGAAGTGGAGCACTATGGGGGCATCAGGATTCTGCTCATCTATAAACACATACACTTCCTGTTTGGGCTGAGATGTGTACTTGCTGAAATCTATCTTTGGGAATGGTACCTGGTGGTCAATGCAGTATTGCTGAGTTTTCTTCACAACCTGACACATTAGAAACATATCAAGAGAAAAGCTTAATTTGTTAATGTTTAGATCTTTACATTAAAAAAAAAAAAAAAAAAAGATTCTCTCATCACTCATTGTCTATACTGCTTGTCCTGTACAGGGTCGTGTGAACCTAGATTATATTCCAGGGGACTCAGGGCACGAGGCAGGGTGTATCCTATATGGGGTGCCATTCCATCATCATTTTGAGGAACTGGAAATGCCGTTTAGTCTAATATGCATGTCTTTGGACTGTGGGAGGGAACCGGATTACCCAAAGGAAGCCCGCAAAGCACAGGGGGAAACATGCAAACTCCACACACAGACCCAATGTGTGAATTGAACCTCCAGCCGTCAAGGTGCAAGGAAAAAAATGATCTTGAATCTTTTCAGTTTACTTTTGTTACGGGTTTCCTACATCCTCCACAATGCAGCTGATAGTGGTGCCTGGCGGATCTCTTCCTTCATGCCATCTATGGCATCACACTCACAATTACTGTACGTACTGTAGACGACTAGCATAACAAACATAACTCAGTGTGACTGCATTGTGTAACCACTTTGCATTCAATAACTTGGAGTACAATGTTGCCAACAGGATTTCCACTAATTCTACACTGAATCCTGAATGATCAAATTATTATAATTATTAGAAATACATTATCAACTATAAAATTATATATTCTTTTATCATGAAATTATAATTATTAAATTAAACTGAAGCTATTTACTCCACTTACATTAAGTCATACCACTTTTAAATATAACAAATATAGGTGGTAAAAGCATTCTAGTAGGACACAGAATAATTCTATAAATATTGTAATAAATAAACAGAAAGTGGATGTCAGGGATAACCCTAGGTGGCGCTCTGCACACAAGGACTACGTCTGTGTTTTTTGGAACTTTTCTTTAGTTCCTTGTCTCTGGATGATCGTCGTTTTCTTTATTCTTTTGTTTAGTGTTTCATATTTTGCTTGGTTCTTGTGCTGATCCTGGTTTTGATGTTCTTGTTTTAGGTTTGTCTTGGTTTTCACTTTAGGAAATCTCAGCATCTTATACTCACACCATGTCTGAGATTCCCATTTGTAACGATGTAAAAAAAAAAAAAAAAAAAAACCTTTAAAACTCTTAAAATGTATCTTCTAATTATTTTACCTGTAAAGGATCATCATTCCAGGAATAGCTGAGGGAAAGAATGAAATCTGCGCACCTCTGAGGGCGCAGCACAGGAGGAAAGGCAATGTTAATGTACAACCCAGAATCCACTAAGTTAAGTGTGGAGTCCGTTGGTGTCAGCTTGTTTGGAAAGGCGTCCAGGTTTGTCTCTGTGAAGAGAAGGTGATGAAAGCAAAAGCAGAAAATCTTAGTCTGGTTACATTTGATGACAATTACATAATACAGTGTATACACTCAGCAGCTACAGTATTAGCAATACCTGGACATCTGTCTTATCTTGAACATTTATGTATATAAATATTATATAATGATGTTCATCCAGCTGGGATAACTTTACATTACAACTATCACTGGTCCGCACTGTCATTGGCGTCTGATGTAGAGGATGGAGTGACTAATGTTAGCTAGCTTTGGCTAGCTAGCCAGCTAAGTTGCGCCATGCGTCTTAGGTAGCACAGCACTGGGTGAGTTTCAAAAGAGATTAAAGATTAAAAAGGGAAGCCTCCGAGTGGCGCAGTGGTTAAAGCTCGCCCTATCATCCGGAGATCGCTAGTTCGAATCCCGGGTGGTGCTGTAACCTCTCACAGCCGGAGGTCTAGAGAGAGCTGATTGGCCGAGCTCTCTCAGAGGGGAGGGGACGAGAGGTACTTAGTGCTCCTACATTAATCACGGCTCTACAGCCAGTCAGGGGCGTCTGTGAGCTCGCGCAACGGAGGGAGCGGATAGCGCTGTCCTCCGAGTGTGTTACGCCGCCCCCAACGGTGCGCGAGCGAGCAGTTCGAAAAGATGCGGTCGGCTGGCGTCACGTGGTTCGGAGGAAACACGTGATAGTCTTCGGCCCTCCCGGCTGAGTGGTAGTAGTAGCCTTAATGTGGGAGCCCCCTAGTGACGGGGAGGAATTGGACACGACTAAATTAGGGAGAAAATCGGGGAAAAATCCAAAAAAAAAAAAAAAAAAGATTAAAAAGGGAAAACTTAACGTCATTTGTAAATTTACACCAAAAATGCTTGACAATTGCTTGTTAATCTAATCCCTAATGTTGTTTAGCAATTCACTTCACCAAGTGATTGTGGGCATGTAAGTAAGTTACAGTCACTGTGTTCAGGGCATGAACGTATAGGACCACATGTGATGGTACAACAGAGATTCTGATCTGATGAAATGTTTGTGAGCGCTTTAGAATTTAGCTCTGCTATACCATTAGACCACACACGGCAAATTTGGCCAGCAGGGTACGTAGTGTCCGATATTTTTTTGAGTAAATGATTAAAATGATTAAAAATGATTAAAAAAAAAAAAAAAACATAAGAAAAACTGGATGGATCAACTGGAAAATAGTGGCATTCAAATATTCTAACTAGTGAATTTGTAAACAAATCAAATAAGAAAAATGAGGTCTGACCATTTGAGACGTCGAAATTGGGACTTTTGGTGTACGAGTTGTGAAGGAAAAATCCTCTAAGGAAGTTGAAGATGCTGCTGATGATGGGGCGATCATTCAAGAACTTGGAAAATGCTGAAGCCTCTGAATCGACCCGTAAAGTATCCAGCGCTGGACGCTTCCCATCTGTGTCTACAAGCCCAAGAAAATTGCTTGTTGATAAAACAGAGAATTAACCAGAAGACTAGTAAGATTTTTGTCTTTTGTGTAAAAAAAGAAAAATGTAACTATAACTAGCTGCACAAATACACAAATACATGCACAGGCATAAAGGAAAAAAATATATATATTGTTATTCCGAATATGCTCAAATATTTTTGTAGACCTGGGTTGGCACATTGGATTCAGGTTAGCCTCATGTCTGTGTGTATGGAGTTTGTATGTTCTCCCTGTGCCTCGTGTGTTTCTTCCTACAATTCAAAGACATGCAGATTTGGCTAATTGGTGCTTCCAAATTGCTTGTAATGTGTGAAGGGGTGTGTGTGTGTGTGTGTGTGTGTGATGGGTTGTGCTTATGTGTCCTCCAAGTTGATCCTTGTTTTGTTCCTTCCTTTATTCCTTTAATTTTTTCCTTGTTTCCTTCATTCCTTTTGTTGCTTCCTTCGGTTGTTAATTCCCCTCTGTCATCATTGTTTGATTATTTTTGTTTACTATTTCCTTCCATCCTTGTTTCTCCTCTTCCATAATTACTTCCTTTTTCTTCCTTCTTTCCTTCCCTGATTTCTTCCTTATTTCCTTCAATCTTTCCTTGCTTCCCTTTTTCTTTACTTCGCTTCTGTCATCCTTATTTGTTTATTTTGTTTATCACCCCCTTGTTTCCTCCCTTCCTTCAATTCTTCTTTATTTTCTTAATTCCTTTCTTGATTCCTTCTGTTTTTAATTTCTTCTGTCAACCTTGTTTGTTTACTTTTTGTTATGTCCTTGTTTCCTTCTTCATTTCCTTCCTTTCGTCTTCCTTGCATGCTTGTTTTATTATTTCCTTTCTTCTTTCCTCATTTTCTTTCTTTTGGGAATCAGGAAAAGGTTTCCTTTTTTTTTCTTTCCTTCCTGCCTTCCATCCCTCTTGTCTTCATTCCTTCTTTCCTTTATTCCTTCCTTGTTTCCTTTCTTCCTTTCTCAGTACTTTCCATTAAATTTTTATTATTATTTTTTTTTTCCTTCATCCAACCATCTGTACACCGATTCAGTCATCCTACCACCTCCATTTTCCAGTTTTGTTGACCATACTGTATGGTCTAAAATTGAACTTTTTGATCATTTAAATCTGGCAAAAACTAACACAGCATTTCATAAAAAGAACATCAGTCAAACATGGTGGTGGTAGTGTTATGCTCTGGCGTTGCCTTGAAACTTCAGGACCTGGACAAATTGCCATAATTGATGGAACGATGAATTCAGTGCTCTACGAGAAAAAAACGTTGAACAGTTGACATGTGTCTGCTATGTAAATCCTTTATAAAGCTCATTGAACTTTTCTCTGTAGCAGAGGTAGGTTTAGGTTTTGCTTTCCTGGTAGTTGATTGGATTTTGCACATGCTCTTGCACTTGACAATACTATTTTTACAAAAAATATTTCAGAAGGCTGACATTTGTGTCTTACAATAACAACAATTTTAAATAGTTATGTGTAAAAGTGAAAGGTAGTGGCCCCTAATACTGTAAAAAATAATTTGATCATACAGGGTCGTAGTATCACGAGCCTAAGTAAGATCTGCAATACTGGAAAGAGTGGAGAGCAGCTGCCTGCCAAAACCCATAACCAAAGCACTTTCAGCAAGAAAACATATCTGATAACATTATGTCATCATAAACAACACGTTGTTTCCTTATTACCTGCTTTTGAGTCATTCCAAATGACCTCTGAACCGTTTATATTGTTCTGTTCATAGCTCGTGCAAGTTGCAAAGTTACAAAACTAGCTGCATCACAGCTGTGCTGATATTCAATACAACAGCACTCTCTCATGTGATATTGCTTAAATAACATTTTTAAGTGTTTATTTGTAGTTGTCATTTTTTTTTTTCATTTAAGGAAAAGTCAAGAACTAATGGCGATTATTTTTAAACATTGAGTGTCTTTATCTTTAATAAAGTTGACAATGAAGGGTAACACAGCTGATATGAACATGAACTTACCAATCTTGTCTACCTTTTCTCCAGTGGAGGATAGTGTCACTCCAGTAAATTTATTCCACAACTGCATCACATTATTAGAGAAAGCACTGCTCCAAATACCTACACACACACACACACACACACACACACACACACACACACACACACACACACACACACACACACACACACACACACACACACACACACACACACACACACACACACACACACACACACACACACACACACACACACACACACCATAATGTGGCCAATGGAGAATGTGAAGCAGGAATTGTGAAGCTTTGTCTAAAACAAACACAGCACTGACCCAGAAGGAAGGAGATGCGCGTTTCTGGCAGCTTCTTAACCACATGACCTAGGTAGAACTCACTCCCAAAATTTTCTGCAGGAACAAATGCTCCATATTTGGAGAATCCTACTTCAAATGGGGTAAACTCACACCACTCTGGCATGGACCGGGGGAAAAAAAAGAAGCAAAAACACAAAATTTTAATTCTTACTACCATTGATGTTAAATACACTCAAACCAGAATGGAATAAATGACACCAGTGTTTGAAATACTGTATAATGTGAAGGGTTAATGTGCAGTCTTTACCAGGGATGGTGAAACCACTTTCCTCCTTCATGTTAACTGCTGTGTAGATTGGGAGTGGGTTCTGGCCCTCAGAGACTGCCTTCTTCTGATCAGACAGTGTATCTGTGTGTTTCTGAACCAGGAATAATTTTTGATGTTACTTTTCTACTAAGATCTTACAAGCAAGAATATAAAAGTAAAAAACAAAAAAAAAAAAAAAAAAAAAAAGCAATACTGTATCACAGATGACATCAAGTGGATTTCTGTGCCAACAGAGAAATAGACCTTTCCAAAGATGAGCTGTTCTATAATGAGTCCCCAGGTATCAATTAATGAGACTGAGTAGCCTTCTTTCTCCCTGTTTTCCATCTCAGAGTGGTAATAATGAAGGTGTGTTGGAGAGAGAAGACTGGCTTGACTCTTAGCCAACTCCTTCTGAGTAGACGCTATCACTTTATCCAGGCCTTCCTTTGACCAAAATGGGTCGGAGTAGAGACTAGCAGTGCCCCTTAAACAAAGGAAGAGAAAGAAAGAAGGTAGCATCAGATTATTATTATTTTAAATTGGTTTTGACACACACGATTTTAATCGAGCAAAACAAAACTGTTTTATATTGTTGTGTTTTAATTAATATGAGCATTAAAAACATGAATGGGACACATGATACAATGTATTCACTAAATCTTGCACAAAATGCAAATAAATAAATAAATAAAACAGAAAAAACATGTAAACTCATTTCGCTTGGCTTTCCACTGACGCAAGACTAAGTTTTGACTGACTACCATAAGTACGAGCAACTGGCGTGATCTTGCGTATGTCGTAACTGCTTCGAAACAAAATACAGTCAAATTTTTGGTTTGTAAGTCGAAAAAAGGTCCTCCAGCTGGGGCGTTCATATGCTGAGGGTCAACTGTATCATGAAAATGTATTTGAGCCTGTGATGTGTTGGTACACCCACCAGGTGGAGCCAGAAACTGCGGTCATGTAGGTGATGACATCGAGCAGGCCGAGGCTCTGCAGTCCTTTCAGAGAGCCGTACATGCCTGTCATGGCCCTGGAGCCGCCTCCTGAACACACCACAGCCACTGTTGGCACCTAAACACACAGTCACACATTCACAAACACACACAGCTTTATATGGTAAGAAGAGCTGCCAACTTTTCAGAAAAGCTTGGAGTGAGATTCTGAAAATAAGGGCATTGGTTCTGCATGTACAAGCACACCCTCTGTGCAATACCATCCATTTGGTCTAACATTATCCACGGTTATACCTTGCCTGCCAGCCGAACCACCTACCTGCTCTCCAGCAGCTCCATATAGGGTAGCAGGGGTGTAGCACAGAATTCTGGGTACTATACTTACTGTAAACGCTCTCATTGGGCCCCCTTTCCCTGAGTAGTCATTACCACTCCCCATTTCACCTTCACTATGATGCCTCTGAGGTGTGTTATTCACAAACATGACACAGAAAATTATATATTTTTGATTAAGAGAATATTTGGTGAAATTGCTGTAACAAAGAGAGTGTATGAGGGCAGCAATGAAACTTGGAGCAGAAACAGAAAAAGAGGAAACCCAAGATATTGGGTTATACATTATACATTGTAGGATAAGTCCAAAAAAGTGGATCAGCAAATGGTACTGAGGGTAAGAGAGCGAGAGAGAGAGAGAGAGAGAGAGAGAGAGAGAGAGAGAGAGAGAGAGAGAGAGAGAGAGATCAACGGTTTAAAAGGTGCTTTATTGGCATATAACACGCGTATTGCCATGGGTCTGAATCAAGTCACAAAATAACAATAGAAATAGAGGAAAAAAAATACACACACATTTAACTGTGCATTCAAAACATTTATTTTCTCTCATATTTCTTTTTGTTTTGTTTGTTAGCCAAGTACAGTGGAACCTCGGATTGCGAGTAACACAGTTTACGAGTGTTCCGCAAGACGAGCAAAGATTTTTAATAAATTTTGTCTTGAAAAATGAGCAAGTCTTGGTTTACGAGTGCTGAGTATCATGTATCACACATGCGCTCTTGTTTTGACACCGAGCATCACGTGATCACAACTGAGTCAATAATTTTTGTCTCTCTTGTGCTGCGGAATTGTGGGTAATCGTCTCCCCTGCTGGGTCGTAGTGCTCGTCTCTTACTGGTATAATCAACATCTCCCTCTCCGTTTCAGTGTGTCTCCTATGTGTGTGCGCACGCGTAATTTGACACCGACACACACACACACTAACACACGCACACACACTCTCTCGCCTTTACACCCTCCTCCCCGGATTCACACACCATACAGACACACACACTCTGTTCTACACAGAAAACTCTGCTCTGTCACGATTCTTTTCAAAGGTAAAGTGCTGGTTCATTTGTTATTTTATTTTACTTTTCAGCAGTGATTCCGGAAACACTTATCTGTCGGGATTTAGTTTTACTTTTTTTAAAGGTAAAGTGCAGGTTAATTTGTTTTATTTTTACTTTATATATTGTATTAATTATTTTTACTTATTTATTTTTTTGGGCTGTGGAACGAATAATTTGTGTTTTCATTATTTCTTATGGGAAAATTCAATTGGGTTTACAAGTGTTTTGGAATACGAGCCCGCTTCCGGAATGCTCATAATCCTTGCTCATAATCCAAGATTCCACTGTACTACATGATTAAACTCAGTGCTAATATTTTAATGTCACTATGAATATTGACTTGTATTTATAATAATAATATTATGTCACTCCCCTCAATCACTCTTTTAATGCTCCAGCTGGTGTGTAACGTTGGTGCCATCTGTAAATGTTTAGGCCTATAATACTGTTCCAATTATTATCCATTCTTTTGTGACTGATTGATGCATAAAACAAATATTATTTCTTTTTATGTGGAAAGAAAAAAGGGGCGGGGCCATGTGCTGGTTCGCTCCAGCCTCAATACACCCACAGTGTGGCAATGGGTACAGAAAAGTATCACCCCACTTTAAAATATTCACATTTTGTTGCTTTGCTGCCTAATGTTAAGACGGACAGTTTTTGTTTTATCCAGCTATATTTACTCTGGTTACAAGTCATTTTTAGGAGGGGATTGATCCTTTTCCAAATTAGTAATTCTGTCTTTTTACTCCAGCTATTAGTGTAACTTGTGCAATATTTTCTTACCTCAGACAATCATGTTTGCACTATTTTTGCACTCTACTGTTTACATTAAGATCCAGGTCCCACTTCACATGCACTCCATTGTATTTTTGTTATATTTATACATTATATATTGTTATACCTTGTGTTTATTTTTTATTTCTTATCTTTTGCTTATTCCTTAATTTATTCTTATGTTTTTGATGCTTATTGCTGCTGGTCTCTGACAGCTACCAAACAAATTTCGTTGTATCACTATAATGACAAAGTCATTTTGTACATTTATATTTTCCATAACCACTGTATCTATGGAGGTATGGAGGGCATAAAACAGCAGTTTTACTTTAAAATAAAAAAATAATAAAAGGTGTGTATCACATCACATCACATCACATCATTCTATTCTATTCCAGGTTAAATAGTTTTTTTATTACAATATTTACATAAGAAAATTTCAGAACGTGGGAATGGTAAAGATGATGAATAAGCCACAGTAGATATTTGACTTGTACCTTTGTGGGATCCAAAGGGGTTTGAAGGTTGAGAACACTCTGCAGTGCACGAGAGACCACCTCTTTCCTCTTCTGCAGAAACGCCTTCTCCTCTGCAGGTATATCAAAATCCAGACGCACCTTCATGTCCTTCTCAGAGCTACAAACACACACACACACACACACACACACACACACACACGCACACACGCACACACACACACACACACACACACACACACACACACACACACACACACACACACACACACACACACACACACACACACACACACACACACGTCAAAATAATGAAATAATCAAAGTTTAAGGCATTAATTAATAAGTTTTACATCATTCTTTATACACCGATCAGTACACTGGGTCAGGGGTAGCTCAGTGGTTACGGCATTGGCCTACGGTTTGGAAGGTCCCAGGTTCAAATCCTAAGACCACTAAATTGTCCCTATTAGGCCCGTGAGCACGGCCCTTAACCCTCAACTGCTCAGATGTATAATGAGATAAGAATTTAAGTCGTCCTGGATAAGTGCATCTGACAAATGCTTAATCATTAACATTAAAACATTTATTATTCAATATATACCAGTAATCCGACGACAGGATCAGACACACCTAACACTCTTCAACGCCCACAGTGACCAAAGGTCAGCACGGTCAAATAAGTCTGATCGACAGAGGACCCACAGCACTCAAAGCATCCACCCTAATGTCCTGTTTCCTTACACCATAGCACACCCACAGAGGTCTTGTGGAGCCATGCCCCGAGGTTACAGAGCCACCCTGGCTACACAAGAACAACCTGGTTTTGATGAGAATGTTTTTAATGTTTTGGCTGATCAGTGTATAAAGAATGTTTTAAAGAATGATTTAATTAATGTCTTTATAATAAATTCAAATAAGTCTGGGTGCCAAATTGAAATCAAAATTTGAACAAGATGCTGCAAAAAAGAACATTTGTTTAGCAGTACCTGTCCACTCTGTTTAAATGCAACTCTACCTTGTCCTGTGGAGTAAAACAAAAGTTTTGAGTACTTAAACCTATTCCAAAAATTCTATATTCCAGTCATTCTATAATTTGGTGTATGCTCCATGTCTCTTGATGATAAGTACATTTATTCCTGTATTATATTTTTTATCTATGAAGAAAGCTTATGTTATAATACTGTATTACACAAACATTATGTGCATCCTATGGTTAAATTCGCTTGGCAGAATATTTAAATAATTACCAAATATACATTTGTGCTATGCAATTTTGATATTATTTTTGCAACTGAGAATTTCAAAATAATTCCTAAACAAGACAAACAAAACATGATTCAACATTAGATTGATTTAAAAAGTCTAAATAGTAAAAAAAAAAAAAAAACCAAACAAAAAATAGAACTTAATCTCTAATCTGTTTTTCCTGTATAGGAAACAGGAAGCCTAAAGCCTATCCCAGGGAACTCGGGGTATAAGGCACGCGATATCTACTCACATGATGAGTCAAAGAAATAATTGGTCTTTTTTCATTAAGAAGGTTTTAATCTAAAAAATAAAAAGTTAGTGTTAAATGTTAGCTTTAGTCAAAATGAATATCCTGAGTTGTCTCACCTTTTCCACAGGAAGAGAGAGTGTAAATTCACTTGTGGCTGCAAAAGGGCTTACAGGGGCTACTGCAGGTTTGAACGTTCTATCATCCTTCAACTATCATAGTACAAAACAGATAGACACGTGAACAACCAAAGGAGAAAACAGATAATATTACATACTGTATATCCATACCTTAAACAAATAATTAGCACTGGCTCTTGCTCTGTGCTTCACTGATTAGAAACTATTCTTGGTTTCTTTAAGTGCAAAGTAAATTCTGTTACATAAGATTTTATAACAATTCCAAACACATGATAATGTAACACAAATTGTACCGTGCAGAGTCGAATCTCAGTCTCCAGGTATTTGTTGATGTAGAAGTGAAGAGTCTGCATGAGGTTGCTGTTCTTGGACATTGAGATGACTTGCTTTTCATTATACGCCCCTCGTAAGGTTAACAACATGTCATGTCGAACTGAAATACACACAACAAACAGACAACAATTCTGTGTAACATTCATAATATAACAAATTACATAATACATAATAAATTGCTTTTAATTGCTTGTGTATCATTTTGCACTATAATAAAATGCATTATTATTATTATTATTATTATTATTATTATTATTATTATTATTATTATTATATACTGTATAGTTTTTAGTGGACACTTTGTATCTTACAATCTTTTGGCAGTTTGTTTAGCTTCACCTCCAGAGTAGAAAAAGGGGCGGCCTAAAATCACAACAAAATGAGTAAGACCGAATAAACCCTGCACACATAATGATCTTTTTAAGCTAATCTTGCGTCTATATTTAAATCATATTTTAGTATGGTATGTGTGTATATATAGACTCTATACATGCGTTATTGCTTTATTTGATTATGTAAAAGCTTGTAACAGAAAGTGCCCCTTAAAGGAATGTTTACAGTTACAACTTTTAAATTCTATCTTTTTTTTTTTTTTTTTGAAACTCAAATTTTTAACCAAGCCTTCAGATTTTTTTGTTACCTAGATAAAACCAGGAACTTCCTTTTTTTTTTTTTTTTTATCTGGTATTTTTGACAACACATTTCTAAATGCACCAAAAACCTTAGAGTTGATGCTGTTCTGTACTGGGTATAGTGGGGCGTGGCCTAAAACTTCTCATTCCTCCAAGCCAAAGTTCAGGATTGCAGGACTGATTAATTGCTAATGTCAATGGTTAATTGGAGTTTTTGCTGCACAAAAGATATTGAATTAAAGGTGCACATACTGTAGTTTTGCTGCGCTTAGATGTGCTATGGGATAATTGTCCTTAATGCATAAATCATAAATCATCAAGTATATATTTTTAATTTGTTTATCTTGGTTTATTTACTTTTATTACTTGCGTGAAAATCTAATTATGTTTAGATCACAGTGGTGCAACAACAGAAAATTCTAAAACTTTCACAAACTTCTAATCACCACTGTATATACAGTATTTAACAAGACCCAAATTTATCTTGAATTTTAATTCCTTTTTGAACTTGACTTTATTGAGAAAGCAATACTTAATTATATCAAAATATTTTCCTCTGCATTATCCCTTTAAATAAAAGGGAAAGCTGTTTAAAATATATTTCAATGCTATATATATATAAAATATATATAGCATTGGACTACGGTTCAGAAGATCGCAGGTTCAAACCTCACAACCACCAAGTTGCCACTGTTGGGCCCTTGAGCAACGCCCTTAACCCTCAACTGCTCAGATGGATAAAAATGTAATGAGATAAAAATGTAAGTCGCTCTGGATAAGGGCGTCTGCCAAATGCCTAGATGTAGATGTAGATGTAGATATAAAAGCTAGAAGAAGTACTTACCACTAGCACTTCTTTAGAGCAGTACTGACCAGATGCTTCAACACTGTAACACAAACCAAAAGACTTATATTAAAATGAATTTTATTTCATTTTACTGTCTGAATTAAGAAAAGTATAGAGAGTAAAAATTAAAGCATTGTGAAGTATTTCTTATTGACACAGGAAAATAATATTCTTATTGACAAAGCATGTTAATGTAAACAATAAAAGAGCCATAAAACACATCAGGTGTTGGTGTGATATGGCCCAAAGTAAAGAGGATCTATTATAAGGAATAAAACAACCATTAAACAAATCAGTTGTTGGTTTGATGAGTTTCAATGCAAAGTAGATCTACTCTTACATCACAGACATCAAAAGTGCTTTTGATAAAATTATTTTTATAGTTATTATTCATTAGATTTACATGTGGAGTTTAGATTTGCATGCAAAGAGTTCAGTATCTGTGTATATACGTGTGTGTGTGTGTGTGTGTGTGTGTGTGTGTGTGTATATATACACAGATACTGATATATATATATATATATATAAAAGCTAAAGTTCCCATAAAGTCTGATGTATTGTACACTATTATAGCATACTGTAGATTTAACAAAAAAAAAATTGTTCCACTGCTGGAAAACTTATTTTTTCAGCAATAAGTGTGTGTATTTATGTAAGTGTGTATTTCTGTTTTGTGCTTAATTTTACACTGCAAGGCCATATTTTGGGGGGTAATTATTTGGTTAAACTGGATGTCAGATGCATTGTGATGTCTGTTCATGTATAAAATTAGTTGTGAATATGTTTAATTAAATTTAACTAAAATCTCCCACCATGCTTTTTGATCAGTACTGATTTTTTTTTTTTTACCTCTCTGTGATCTCAAATTCCACCCACAGCTTGTCCTTCCGCTGAAAACAAGAACAGCAATAATTATGTTATGTTATGTAATAAAGGCAACTATTATTATATCAAGGAATATTGACTCATCGCTTTGTAGTACTGTACTGTAGTACTTCTATTAACTGACTAGTGCTCATTCTCTCTATTTTATTTCTGCCCAAAATCTAGTAGCTGTCGCAGCCCCCCTTCCGCTTGCTCATGATAATAACTGTGAATAAAAAAAATAAAAAATAAATAAAATAGCTCACACATCATTCAAACAAACAGTAATAATGCTATTTATCATAAACAAGTACACCAGCTATACGGTAAATGAAAACTAATATTGTCTACATAAATACACATCCAGTGCAACATAAATGATTGACACTTACGCTTCACGTGGGCTTTCTGACAAATGCAATATGATAAAATCATAATGCTAGTGGCGCACGTGTGCACTTTTGTTGATCACTTGGTGAACATAGGTAACTTAGTTATTACAGCTAAGATTAGTGATAATTGATTGATTCCTACTTGATAATAAGTTTGTTTTCATCAAAGACATTTGTTTCCAGTTGTGTAATTATGCATACTTTATGACAAATATTTTTTAATGCCATATTTACAGTTTCGAGTAAAAAATACGATTTTAAACTCATCATTATTTTCTGGCTGAAGTGAAGCATTGTTATTGACATGGTGTCCACGAGGGGTTAATTTTTTTAGCTATTTTCAATTTTACGCTTAGTCTTAATCTCGGGTATAAATGCCCCTGTTAGTTTTAAAAAAAAATCCTATTTAGCCTGGACATTTTAGTATCGTTTTAGTCAGAGGGACCCTTTTGTAAGTTTTAGTCAATGAAAACATAACATTTAAGCAATAGGATTATTATTAAGTCACCCTACAGTTAATCTAGTCTAGCCATGTCCATATTTTTTATCCATATTCTTTAATATGATATTTTTTTCTTAAGATTTGTAGACAAAATGCAGCTGAGATAGGATATTACCCTTTTTCCCTTCTCTTTATAAAAAACTAAAAACCTCGAAAGCTTTCTGCTGGGTTCTTTACTGTTTTTTTGGAAAGCTGGACAATTCTAGACAGCCATCACAATTTTTCAATAATGAAATTCACTGTGCTTCAGTGCCTTATATAATATGCCTTATATAAAGTTCTATAAAGATTCTATAAAGAATCTTATCTTGGATCTGTTTGGCTTTGTGCATGTCATGGTGTCTTGTTTTCCTAGAACTGCACATGGTTGAACAGTTAACATTGTAAAAGCATTTTTATTTTTCAATTCAAGAACCTAGGGATTTTCAGCAAAAGCAGCATGCGTAAATGAAATTAGTAGATTGCCTGATATACCTAATGTAAAAAAATAAATAAAATGCTAACAGCAATAATCAAATTCCTTTTCTCCCTAGGCAGTCCAAATTAAAGTAAGTGTTGTATTATATTGATAATATAACCTACTTGTACGTCCCCATATACAGTACATTAATTTGCTAGCATACTCTATATAATTATGAACATAAATTTATGGAGCTTATTAAACATTACATGCATGCAAAAATGTGTATAAAGAGAGTTTAAGTGTAACATAGTTAATATTTACATTTCTGTTGAGTGTGACTTGCTAACATTATGAGGTGAACATGGTAAATATTACATTTGGAAGGATATTGGAGTTTTGTTCGTCTCAGTTAAGCAAATGATAAAAACGATCTAATTTATTCATATTTATATGCCTACATACAGCCTTAAAACAGCTTACCTTTTTAAATCAATGCACATGTCCAGAACAAAAAGCAAAGATTTTACAGAACATATAATATTTTTGCCGCCTGCGATGCATAGCCAAAACAAAAGGTTGGCCCTTGAGCTAATTGTGTCCACCTAAGGGCAACTTTTATACTTTTCCGTACATTTGAATAAAGATAAAGGTGATAAAGTTTCATTGGCATTACATTATATCATGCATATGAGATAACTAATTTCTACACTTGTGAATGTCCTCGGTGTCTGACCTTATCATCTGTAATGAAGACCTTTGTCTCTTTCTGACCCAGTTTGAGGGCGCTGATGTCGAGCAGGATGCTGGTGCATAGTTCATCCTTGACAAAGTCTTCATCATACAAATTCAGCTCCAGAATATTCTAGTGAATAAAACAAAGAGTCTTGAAGTAGTATATCTTTTTAAAGAATACACATATTTTTGTCAAAACTAGAGAAGTATACAGTGCATACAGACATAAACAATCTGAGGAATTAACACTAATATTGCAGATCTTTCCACGTTATGGGTAGGGGAGATGACACAGGAATTGTAATACCTAGGTAAAAAAATGTATGTTAAGCATAAATCCTAGCATGCCAAAGCACTGCCAAGTGATTAATAAGTATACTCGAATTTTGCTGTTTTAGAAAAACTAATTTTGTACCTAGTGCACAGTGAAACCTCGGATTGCGTGTAACGTGGTTTACGAGAGTTCCGTAAAACAAGCAAAGATTTTAAATAAATTTTGACTTAAAAAACGAGCAAGTCCTGGTTTACGAGTACTGAGTATCATTTATCACGCATGCGCTTCTTGTTTTGACATTGAGCGTCATGTGATCACAACTGAGCCAAAGCTTTTTCTCTCTCTTGCGTTGCAGAATTGTGGGTAATCGTCTCCCCTGCTCGGTCTTTGTGCTCGTCTCTCACCGGTATAATCAACATCTTTGCGTGTACTGTTTACTATAACAGTTTGACCATGTGTGTGTGCGTAAAACATATTTTTTTGTGTGTGTTTGTAAGCGTGTGTGTACAGTGCACGTGTACAGTTTTATATGCGTGCGTATAAAGCAAAACAAAGTCTCTTTATAGAGATTACAGATCCATTCGCTTCTTCTCTGTATCAGCTTGTCCTTGTGTGTGTGTGTGTGTGTGTGTGTGTGTGTGTGTGTGTGTGTGTGTGTGTGTGTGTGTGTCTGTGTGTGTGTGTGCACATAATTTGACACTGTGCTCCTTCACACTGGCGCTGTGTGTGTGTGTGTGTGTGTGTGTGTGTGTGTGTGTGTGTGTGTGTGTGTGTGTTAGTGATGGGTCATTCATGAACGATCCATTCTTTTTGAACAAATCTTTAACGTGACTTAGAAGAAGGAGTAGTCTCTGAGAGTGATTTGTTCATTTTCTACTGGGAGCGCATGCACAAATCATTGCAAAACCTCTGTATGTTATGTACAGAAGACAGTATTCAACAGTTCTCCTCAATGAGTCCTCCAAGTCTGAGTCGTTCATTCTTTTGTCATGGGAATCTCATAGATGCTATGTAGTACAATAGATAAAAAAACAACAACGAACGACTCAGAATAGAAGTTATGATGGTGAGCTGCTCATTCTGTTTATAATAATATGTTCTTAGCTGCATTGTCATATTTTCATTACTGGAACTATAGCCAAAATTTGTGTATGTAAATGTGTTGGGGGTCTGTTTATTGAAAATGTAACATTTTATTTTATTTCTGGTCAAAAGAACGACTCAAATGACTCAAAAAAAGATTCGTTCATTTTGATGAACAAGATTCAAAGAACCGAGTCATTTAAATGATTCAAACTTCCCATCACTATTGTCATACACACACGCACGCACGCACACACACACACACACACAGAGTCTGCGCGCATAAAGGCGAGAGAGAGAGTGTGTGTGTGTGTGTGTGTGTGTGTGTGTGTGTGTGTGTGTGTGTGTGTGCGTGTGTGTGCGTGTGTGTGTGTGTGCAAAAAGCATTTTTTAAATTTTGTGTCCAAGTGTAGTGACTGTTCTTTGGTAACTGTACTGCGATAACGGTCTGTAGCAGTGCTGGAGACAAATCTGTTTAGAGTTGTGATTCTGGTAGTGTGTGTGTGTGTGTGTGTGTGTGTGTGTGTGTGTGTGTGTGTGTGTGTGCGCGCGCTTAACCTTGTAATCCAAGACTCCACTGTACGTAAAAATACACTTTGTGGTTAGTAAACATATACTTGTTATATCATGCAGTACACACAATCTTCTATACTACTATATTGCAAATCTGAGCATAGTTCACTAATATATATATATATATATATATATATGCATGGATACGTACAGTACATTTGAATTTAACAGAGACTAGAGTATATTAAAACTTGAGCAAGTTTGAGCATAGAGCACTGAAAGATAATCATGAATAAGTACTTTCAAATTTAGCTGAGACGACAGTATATTCAAATTTTTACTTTAAATTTTATGTACAGTAAATGTACAATTGTAAATACAAATTAAATGTATACTTTCTGTAATATTTTTTTATTTCAAATTTTTAAAAAACAAAAAGTTTAAATAAATGTGCTTGAAATTTGCACTGAACTTTCACTTAAAGTACATTTCCCGGTAACATATTTCTGGAATGTGTACTATAATACAATTATTTTGAAGCATGTTTAAAGTTTAATCCCCCCAAAAATGGTAAAAGCATGATTTTAGTACACTTTTTATGTATATATTAATGATTAGATGATTTGAATATATTTGTAATACGCTAAGGTATATTTTTCCACTAAGGTACTATTAACCAGTTTTAAAATATTTTGTGCTTACTACAGGAATTAATATTTTTCCTATATAGAAAACTAATAGATGATCTGCTCAGTAGGTGCTAAGATACAGCTAACCAGGGCTGTGTGAATAATGGTGTATGTATATATATATATATATATATATATATATATATATATATATATATATATATATATATATATATATATATATATATATATATATATATATATATATGTATGGAAAATATTCATTAGATCAGGATTACTAAAAGGAGAAAAGGTCTCTTTTTAGCCTGTTAGTTGACTCACCTTGACCTGGCTGTAGACATGGAAGCAGAAGCTCTCATTCCACTCAGGCGTCTTGCAGTTATTGATTGTCCTTGTTCTCAGAGTGCAAACTGAGGCCGTGGGTAGGTGTAAGGTCACATAGAGGTCAGGCTGTGAAACTGTGGATGTATGTGAACAACAGCTAGTACATTAGCATATAGACAGGTAACAATATAAGTAAAAGAAACAGTTCCTCTGTTATGTTGTGAGCGGGATGTCTTTTAATACACTGTTCATTTTTATAGTACAATTTTAAAGCCATGGCAAATCTGCATCATGGTTTCTCATGTTGTGGGCCAAAAAAAGCTCTAACACTAATTGGTGGTAATAAATAAATAAATATACAAATAAACAAAGAGCACCAGCCACTTAGAAATGTATGAAACGACAAGTTAACATTAAGCTTCATATAAGTGAATCTTACTGTATATTCACAGTTTGTGATCATTAATAAAGTTTACTTTTAAAAATGTAGCATTATTTAACCTGACCTTGCAACAACTGTAATCACATAAGATTAGCCTATTATCATTTGTTTCACTGAATGTTTCACAAACAATGTTTGCCCTCTTTTAAATTGATATCATTAGTCTAATATTATACTGCACTCTTGTTTACCATGCGAACAGTAAAGCCAAAATAGTGCTCACAATTTCAATAACAGTGCAAATTACTGACAGTCGTTTGAAGCTTGTAACTCAAGCAGGAACGATTAAAGTGTCAGCATTGTACATCAAATTCACAATCTGCAATTCACAGGCTTTAAAGAAAAAAAAAAAAACTGATATACCGTACTTAAATCTGCTGTTCAGACAACATTGTAGCCTCTTCAACAGTCTTGTTGTTCATGTGACCCTTTTTGCAACTGCACTTATGATAAACAAAATACGCTACAGTAATAGTGAAACCACATTGTTTGTACACACTGCACTGTAACTTTATATTAGCCAAATCACAGGTCAGTTTAGTGAAATGGTCATTTGAAATTGAAATAATAGAATAAAACCATGTAGCCTAACAGTATGTAATTTAATTGCTATTATATTACTAAGTGCAAAATAATTTTTCCGTTATAGTTTATGAAGGTTTGTATGCATGACAAAAATTGTACTTAAGTGTTTTTATTTTTTATCAACTTAAAATAGGTTAAAATAATACCGATTAAAAGACCAAAATATGACCAAAGCTAATGTACATTTTAGTAAAAAAAAATACTAAAATGTAGCAAATGTACTAAATCAAAAGCTTCCAAATGAACACTGTTGTGCTGTTTTTCCATTCATTAAATCATGAATTTCTCCTTTAATCTTAACAGATTAAAAAACAAAACAAAATAACTTTAGATTTAAAAGTAGCATATGTTTATTATTAATGAAATTATATATATATATATATAAATTAAGGTGTGTGAATACCGACGTACAGAGGTCATATGAATGCTGGAAACTTCCTCGTAGCACGGTGACAGAAAGTTTCCACCGCAGTGCCTCTTCCTTCTGTAACACATAGGTAATATGAGGAACAGAGATATTAAGATTAATTAATATATTTATATTAAGCATGTACTGTATATGATGCCTATAATTTATCTTAATCAGTAGGTGTACATATACAGTACAGCACATACAGTAAACATCTGTAATAATGGTCAAATTTCATTCATTCATCTTCATTGTTGGAAGGGCCTCCCTCCACCTTGATTTTACACAAACAAATATGAGCCATAAGTATAGCTACCAACAACAACAACAAAAAATCATATCAAATGTTATGTTAGTACACTTCTATAAAACATTGTATAACACGCACGCACGCACACACACACACACACACACACACACACACACACACACACACGCCAAGCATGGAGAACATGCAAACTCCTCTACCCTGGAGGTGCAAGACTACAGTGCTAACCACTATGCAAACATGCCGCCAACTTCAAAGTATCCTTTGAATGCACATCTTGTACACACGCCAAACCAAAAAGGAGTGCACTCTTCTGCTCTTTACACATACAGTAAACATACTGTAGTTTAGATCTTGTAATAGCTTAGTTTTTCACATTTGATTCTTGTGTGATTATCTTGTTGCCAACACCTGATTGTTTATGCAGTGTTCATTTGATTCTGATCTCAAGGATTGTGTTTTGAAGTGACTAACAAATTGTTGTAGAATTTAAGGGGGCAAATGTTATATGATCTTATCTTGTATTTCCCCTACACATTGTTATGTTTCCCAAGTTTCCCTTCTTCATTCTTCCCTTAATTTAATTTTCCGTTCAATTCACTTTTAATTATATAGCACTTTTAACAATGGTCATTTAATATATTAAACAGAATTAAGCAGAATATATATATATATATATAAAAAAAAAAAAAAAATATATATATATATATATATATATATACCCAGGGTGGGCCATTTATATGGATACACCTTAATAAAATGGGAATGGTTGGTGATATTAACGTCCTGTTTGTGGCACATTAGTAGATGTGAGGGGGCAAACTTTTCAAGATGGGTGGTGACCATGGTGGCCATTTAGAAGTCGGCCATCTTGGATCCAACTTTTGTTTTTTCAATAAGAAGAGGGTCATGTGACACATCAAACTTATTGGGAATTTCACAAGAAAAACAATGGTGTGCTTGGTTTTAACGTAACCTTATTCTTTCATTTTATATATATATATATATGTTTATGTATGAGTATAATATATATATATATATATATATATATATATATATATATATATATATATATATATATATATGTTACTGTAAACAGTCCACGTAGTGTGCAAATGTCTGCAATATGTTTACGAAAAAAGTTCAGTGTGTGTGTGCAAAGCTTCAATGGTTTATGCAAATTGGGCAAATGATTGTTCCAGTGATTGTGCAGATGATTGCTATTGATTATTATTGTGCGGATGATTGTGCAAAGTCTGCAATGAATGTCCTGAGATCTGTGTCAACAGTCAGATACAGCTGATAGTCCCAGATTGTTAACTTCTGTCAGCTATTTTAAAAGTCTGATGGCAGTGGGAAAGAATGAGTTCTTTAGCCTGGAAGTCCTGCATCTAACACTTCTCTATCTAAAGAGGTGAGAACAGGCTGTGCTCGGGATGGGTGGCGTCCTTTAGAATGGAGGCAGTTCTTCTGCGGAGTCTGCAATAGTAAATGCTCTGCTGAGATGGCAGCGAAATCTTTGTGATCTTTTCAGCAGTCTTCATCACTCTCTACAGGTGTTTCGGTCCATGACAGTAGTACTGCACCGTGTACCATACGATGATACAGTTGGTCAAGATGCTCTAAATTGTGCAGATGTAGAAGTTTGAGAGGACCTTAGGAGACATATCAAACTTTCCCAGCCTTTTACGAAAGTAACTTACTTAACATAATTGACTTGAAGAAATACACAAAACTGTGGTTCTTCTGTTACTGACTTACTCTTCTCACATACACTTCAATCACATGAATCCACCGTTGAACTGTTCAAACACAAGACAGGATACAAAATAAACACACATTCATATCACGCACAATATAGAAGCCAAATGTGAGTATCTTCCTTAAGACGAAAGTAAATAAGCCTACTCGGCTCGCTG
Organism: Clarias fuscus; assembly: GCA_030347435.1. Lineage (NCBI taxonomy): Eukaryota > Metazoa > Chordata > Actinopteri > Siluriformes > Clariidae > Clarias > Clarias fuscus. The sequence continues at coordinate 28,272,629 of CM059216.1, forward strand.
CACACACCCAAAGAGCAATTAAAATAGGCAAAAAAAAAAATTTGCAATACAGCGTCATATTCAAATCTCTTTCACTCTTTAAGTAGTGTTTAAACACCTTCGTGTGACTTCTCTGAAGAAATTGCAACAGGTTAAAATGGACTCTGGTGGTCATCGCTACTGTACATCACAGGCAATTCTTAATTCCATGCTGAAAGTCCTTTGCTGCACATAGACTCACCACAGTTCTTCACTGCCCGTTCAATCATTGCTTAAAGATTCATTATTCTTCCAACCTCAATCTGTTTAATAAATTCTCTAAACATCTTCTTGCCTCTAAATTTGCTATTTGGTTCACTTCACCCATAAGTTCAGACCCTGAAATGACATTTTCAAACTTTGGAAGCCAAACTCAAAGATCTCAGGGTTCGGGTGAAGTTCCAGAGGTAAATTCAGGACTGCAGTCACTCTAGAGAGACCTGGACAAACCCACCAATCAAGTCTTTCTAGGTGCAAGTACAGAACAATGAAGTCAGGGAAGTCAAGGGCAGGTAGCATGTGTCTGATGGTGAACAGTAGTACAGTATACAACATATAATAGTGTGAGCATTGTACCTCTCACATGGTCCTGCATGTGTCTTTACACCCAGTCTGGAACATTTAATATCACTATTTATAGGATAGAATTCCTCAGGAATTTACTTTGGTCATACAGTAGTTAGTGCCATTTATATACCATCTCACACAGACACTGCTTTACAGTATGTGAAATACACAAGGCTCTTACTCAACACTATCACAGCACTGAGATGGGGCATTAATTGTGGCAGAAGATCTTAACTGTGACAACCTCAAACATGCAGCATCAAACAACCTACTCACACTCATTTTAACGATGAGTAAATGTGCAATGCCCTGCTCATTGACATTTCCATTCCAACTCTGTCATCCTCCCTTTTCGCATAATGCTGACTGGATAAACGACTTTGATCTCTAAAGCTTATCACCTTCTCAAGGCATTCACCTTTAACTACTGTGTGGTCAGTTTTGCTGTGTTCTTTGCATTATTTTTGCTGTGTTCTTTGCATTATTGTCACTGACAACTTTCTGGCAAAGGGCAACACATTTTTTTGGGAATGTGTTGGGAATTGGGAGTCATTTTGCCCTATCCATTTTCCATCTATCCTGTCAAGTACTTCAGTTCTTCCTGCAGACACTCACTCACCATCTTAGTCCTGTATTCAGGGTCACGGCGGGCCCAGGAGACTTACGGCACATGGCAGGGTACACCCTGGACAGGGTGCCAATCCAGCGCAGGGCACAGACACACACACATACATACATACACTCACTCATTCACACACTACGGGCAATTTGAGAACGCCAATTAGCCTAACCTCCATGTCTTTGGACTGTGGGAGGAAACCGGAGTACCTGGAGGAAACTCCATGCAAACTCCATGCACACAGAGACGGGAATCGAGCCTGGCTGCCTTGCTGCAGACATTGAAACATAAACATGAAACATTGCCATGACAGGATATTACCACTTCCATGCTTTACTGTAGAAATAGTGTTATTTGGATGGTAAGCTGTATTGGATTTATGCTATAAATATCATTTGGTGTTTTGGCCAAATAATTAAATTTCTGTCTCATCTGACCACCTGCGCTTTTTCAAAGCTCAGTTGTTACTTCATGTGGCCTTTCTTGAGGAGTGGCTTTTTTATTGTAACCATCCCACAAGCCACATTTGTGATGAATTTGTGATATTCTTGTCACATGCACCTAAACACCTGTCTAAATTTCCTGCGACTGCTTCAGAGTTGCTTTAAGCCTCTTGGTAGCCTCTCTGACCAGTTTCCTCCTGGCTGTTTCATCCAGTTTGGAGCACGTCCTGATCCAGGGAAGTATCATATGCCTTCTATTTATGCTGACTCGCACAGAGAGGGAAGACATGGATCAATATATGATGGAGTTGCAGCTGGAACCATCCGTCCCTCCTCTTCTCCAGCACAAGCAGAGTTTTTCCTCGTGGTGAGGAAGAGGTGGCTAAATGGGATCATCATCAAGAACTGCTACCTGCTCCCTCCTCATGTCTTCAGCCTATGAATTGCTTCAGGGTTTTCGGGTCTTCAACAAGCTGGATCTGTGAAATGCCTAAAAGGGGATCGGCTCTCCCCATCTGAATGTAACTAGTACATTGGAGACCGTGAATTGTTAACCATCAAGCTTGACCTTGAGGAATGCAGACACTGACTGAAGGGATATATACACTGTATATATTAACAGGACTTTATATGTCAAACCTTCAGATTTTCTAGTTCAAATCTGGTGTGTTGATTCTAGCTGTTACACAGGGACTGAAAACAGGCAGCGAGCAATGGAGCATTATACTAAAAGCAAAATACATAAGATTTAGCAATAAATTTGCGGTACAATGAAATGTACCTCATGCAGATGAAAAGAAAATAATATAAACTAATAATGATTTATAAATGACCTTGAATGCAAAAACAAGTTTGAGCACATGCGAGGGAGTTTCAGCATGCAAAAATGTGTTTGAGCACATGCGAGAGATATAGTGCACTAAAATACAGTATAAGCATGATTAAGTATATCTAAATTTGACTGAAAATATACTGAGACTACAGAATGTTAAATATTGTATTCTAATGTATGCTCCTGGTACACTGTTACAATGATTATTTTAGGCATATAAATATTTTTTTAACTATGTTAAAAATAAATTTAAAAACAAAGTTAAATACTTTTTTTTTTTACACAAAACCTTCATTTAAAGTATATTTTCCTTAAAACATATTTATATAGGATAAATGAACTATAATATAATACAATACAATATTTTTGAAGTATGTTTAAAGGTTAATTCCAAAAATCAGTCAAAGGAATTATATTACCTATAGGTACACTTTTTTTATTAGTATTTCTGTGATATAATATAGTAAAAGTTAATATATTTGGAATACAGTAAAATGTATCTTTTAAATAGGGAAGACACACTAATAGATTGAGGAACAGCTGCTTCCCCAGAGCTAGAGTCTATATTAAAACACCACTCCACCCACACACATACATACATACATACAGAACACTCACACACCTCATACATATACCTCCAGTGCTCTGATAGAGTTACTGTAACAGTAATGGCTTAGGTTTTAACTGACTGCTTAAAAGAAACTGTTGTTTTATCTATTGATCTATTTTATCTACCTGTACATTAGTATATACATTACATTAGTGACTCATCATCAACATTACAATTGTTAGATAAAAATAAATGAATGGAGAAAATGGTACCTGCATTTGGAACTGCCACAAAATATAAAAAAATTAATAAGGTAAACAAAAATTAATAAGGTAAACAAAAATTAATAAGGTAAAACAAACAAACAAGTGTTTCCTAGAGAAGATGTACAGTAGTCTATCATGAATGCAAGCCTGAAAAACCTGCCTGAATGTGACAGATTCTAAAGAACTGCTTGCTTTATATTTTACTGATAAGCAGTCATATATAATGTCATATGAAAAGCAGGCAGTGATGAAGTCACACCCTTTATTGTACACCAGTAAGCTAGGAGATAAAAAAAAAAAAACAACACCTGCATAATATTGTGTGCCCCCGCCCCTACGCCAAGACAGCTATGACCTGTTGAGGCATGAAATCTACAAGACCTTCGAAGGTGTGCTGTTGCATCTGCAAAACCTAACTGAAAACGTTAGCAGCTGTATGTTTTTCTGTATGTTTAAGGGTGAGCCTCCATGAAACAGACTTGTTTGTCCAGAATGTGCTCAGACAAAGATCCAGGGAATTTGGAGGGCATGTCAACACCTTGAACTTTGGCAGGTTCTCAACCCAATTCTAAACTGTTTTGTGTTGCTGTCCTAGCAGAACATTCTCCAGAGCAACCCACTGCCGCTGACACTTTGCCACCTTCCTCAACAAAATCCAACAAATCTAACAAAATCGAACTTTTTTTTTTTTTTTTCATCCAATCATCCCACAATGCATTTTGAATTTTTGGAAATAAACTAGAGTATATTTGATTGTTTTGCAAATATCAATTACAACTGTACAAAGTTACACATTACAGTATGTGAGTGTTCCTGAGAGCAGGCACAGCATTCATTTATGCTTTTTACTGTTTGTACTATAATTTATTGACCGATCACGTCATTGCAATACAGAAAAGAAGACTGTATTATAGCACTGCATTGCATGAAGTAAAATACAAAGTAAATGTACTCATGGGAAACAGAAGCCACAACTGTACTGCATATGCAGCACCGTATGGTAAATTACTGTGCAGTCTTTCTAAACCTCCTGATGTTCATGTCTGTTGTGCCTCAGATTTATATCCACATACAACAATGCAACATGGAATCTGCCCTTTGCTATTTGGAATGTGTTACAGCCTCTGCAGACATCTGTTGTGACTCCATACACACTGCATCGATCACTGGTTGATCTAACACTTTAAACATTCCCCTCCATTGGTACAGTAAGTCAAGATTGCCTGAGAGCTGCTCTATTCAGAACAGATTTACAGAACAAATCTAATAAAAATGTCTAGAAAATATTCTAGAAAGATTATGATAACTGGTCCAACCATTTTGCATGTAACGACTTCTGCATTTATCTAATGCTTTTGATGTTTTATTTTGGTAGTAAAATTATTCAACAGAATACCGGTATAAAACAGTAAAATTATTTGCCTCTGGTAAATAAACAACTCGTACTGTAATAAACAGCAGACAAGTGACTAGCTGATGTGACGTTTGTACAAGTTAGACAAATATTGCAACAAAATTAGGAAACTGACTTACAAGTAAAGAAATGAATGGCATCACACAAAATAAAAAAATGGCTGTCTTAAATAGTTTACCATTTGTAAAAATACAAATGGTAAACTATAACTAATTGTATTTTCAAAAATGTACAAGTTAAGACTAAAGAACTGTCAAGCTCGGGTCTAGAACCTGGGTCTCCGGGGTGAGAGTTGAGGATTTTACCACTGAGGAAGGGATAGGGTTGGACCCAACTGAAACACACTCAAGGCAGAAAGTCTCAGGCAAGGTAGATTTATTTTTAAATATATGAAAAAGTTCACAGGCAGCTTGTCATCAACAAAAGTTCTTCTCACTTAGAGGAATTAATAAAAAGAACTGAAAAAATAATAAACTCTTAAATAAAAGCCTCCACAAGGGGAGAAAACAACCAGGTAATGAACAATCAAAGCATAAAAAGACTGAGGAACTTACAACAAGAAACACTGTGTTATAGCCAGAGTTCAGCAGGAGACACAGAGGAGGGACTCACAAACCGAGTGAATAAGAGGGGAGAAAATGAACGTCTCGGGTTACTTGGCTGTAACCCTGTTCCCTGATAAAGCGGGAACGAGATGCTGCGTGAAAACGCTATGGGAACATCTCTTTGTTGCCCGGTTGTGAAGCTTGTGCATGTCAAACCCGCCGAATACCTTCGGCTTATAACCTGTGCAGGCATGACGTCACCGAACAAGGTGCACCTGCAGGTTATAAATAGGAGTGAACCGGAAACATCCTCAGGTCAATTTTGTCTGAAGGACGTCCAGGCACGCCAGCAGTGCGGCATCGGAGCGCAGCATCTCGTTCCCGCTTTATCAGGGAACAGGGTTACAGCCAAGTAACCCGAGACGTTCCCTTTCAAAAGCTACACTCGATGCTGCGTGAAAACGCTATGGGAACGAGAATACCAACGCCGCCGCACTGCAAGTGTCTGGACCCCCAGGTTGTGTAGCGTGTGCGCACAAGCCGAGGAGGTCTCAGACCTAGCTCTGGGATGCTGACTCAAGGATCCGCGAACCTGGAGTAGCATTGACATCCAGACTATAAAATCTAACAAACGTGTGTGGAGAGGACCAGCCCGCCGCATCACACACCTGCTGCAGGGGTACGCCTCTTGCCAAGGCAATCGATGAGGCAATCCCCCTGGTTGAATGAGCCCTGATTCCCAGAGGCGAAGTGTGACCACGCGCCTCATAGGCTAGGGCAATGGCATCTCTCACCCAGTGTGACAGAGTCTGTCTAGTGGCAGCCGCCCCCCGGTTGCGACCCCCATGGCAAATAAAGAGTTGCTCTGATTTACGCCACTGGCTAGTGCGGTGGACGTAGATCCGAAGAGCACGTACTGGACACAGTAAGTGAAGTCTTTCCTGCTCCGGAGCTGTGAAAGGCGGAGGACAGAAGGCTTTGAGAACAACTGGGTGCATGGTTGAGAATGGAACCTTGGGAAGATAGTTCGGGTGAGGATGCAGAATAGCTTTGACTTGCCCAGGGGCAAAGTCTAGGCAGGATGGGGAGACTGACAGAGCCTGCAGATGCCCAATCCTCTTCAAAGAAGTAATAGCCATCAGAAAAACCATCTTAAGAGACAGAAGCTTGACAGGCGCTGACTCTAGTGGTTCGAACGGGGTGTCAGCCAGGCCTTCGAGTACGATAGTTAAGTCCCACGAAGGGACCGTCGCTCTAGTGGGCGGCTTCAACCGTTTAGCTCCACGAATAAAACGGGCAACTAAATGGTGCTTGCCCACAGAAACCCCGTCGTTCAGAGCGTGACAGGCCGAAATAGCGGCTACGTACGTTCTGAGCGTACTAGGGCATAAGCCCGAGGACAACTTTTCTTGCAGAAACTCCAGCACTGAAACAATCTGGCAGTGAACTGGGTCTATGTGTCTTGTCATGCACCAATTTTCAAACACACTCCATTTGAGGGCATAAGTTCTCCTAGTGGAGGGAGCCCTGGCACTTAAAATGGTTTCAATTACGCTGGCTGAAAGCCCAGCCTGTCTCAGTTGGTCCCGTTCAGGGGCCAAACGTGAAGGTTCCAGAGCTCGGGCCGGGGATGAAGTATTGTCCCCTGCGCCTGAGACAGAAGATCCCTCCTCACTGGAATCACCCAGGGTGAGCCGTCGAGGAGAGATATTAGATCCGAGAACCACACTCTGGTCGGCCAATGGGGCGCTATCAATAAGAGGCGCAACCCTTGGTGACGGACCCTCGCCAGGACTCCCGGGAGCAGAACTATAGGCGGAAACGCATAAAGGCGTAACCTGGGCCACGTGTGGGCCATTGCGTCCAGACCCAGGGGAGCTGGAGGAGTCAGAGAGTAGTAAAGGGGGCATTGTGCTGTCTCTTGTGAGGCAAAGAGGTCCACCTCTGCTACGTAAAATCTTTCCCAGATTTGACTGACTATTTCGGGGTGGAGCTTCCATTCCCCCTGTTCTACAGCTTGTCTGGATAGCAAGTCTGCTCCTACATTCATGTGCCCTGAAATGTAAATCGCCCTGAGGGACAGGAACTTGTCCTGTGCCCAAAGCAGAACCTGGTGCGCTAGCTTGTTCAAGCGGCGCGAGCGCAGTCCACCCTGGTGATTTATGTACGAGACTACCGCAGTGCTGTCCACCCGCACTAGGACATGGTAGCCTCTCAACTGCTGGAGGAAGTGTTTCAGGGCCAGAAACAGAGCCATCATTTCGAGGCAATTGATGTGCCACGCGAGAAGATGACCTCTCCAGTTCCCTTGTGCTGGACGGCCATCCAAGACCGCACCCCAGCCCATGAGGGAAGCGTCTGTCGTTAGCATCTTGCGACGACAAGACGGACCTAGAGTGGGACCCAAAGTCAGAAACCGGGGTCTGAACCACATAGAAAGGGTACGAAGCCCCAGGCGCGTAACCCTTATTAGCCTCTGGGGGTTGGCCCTTGAATGAAACCCCCTGGCTCTTAGCCACAGCTGAAACGCTCTCATGTGCAGAAGGCCCAAAGGTATCACCGTGGACGCAGCCGCCATGAGGCCTAAAGATTTCTGAAAGTGATGAACAGTGACCTTCTGGCCTAGCTTGATTTCCTTCAGGGTGTTGAGAATGGATTCGACACGAGCAGGAGACAACTGTGCCCGCATCGTGACCGAATCCCATGTGACACCCAATATGTTGTCCTCTGAACAGGAAGGAGAACGCTTTTCGTGGCGTTGAGTCTCAATCCTAAAGAATGAAGATGGGCTAGGACGACATCCCGATGTCGAAGCGCTAGCTCCTGAGACCGGGCCAGGATCAGCCAGTCGTCTATGTAATTCAAAATACGGATGCCCTGGAGTCGTAAAGGAGCCAGAGCCGCATCCATGCATTTTGTATATGTGCGGGGTGACAGAGCTAGGCCAAATGGAAGGACCCGAACTGGTAAGCCTCGCCCCCAAAGGCGAACCTCAGGAACTTCCTGTGCTGTGGCAATATTTCTATATGGAAATATGCGTCCTTGAGATCGATTGTCACAAACCAATCCTCTAGTTGAATTTGAGAAACAATCATTTTGACAGTCAACATTTTGAATCTGGATTTCCTGAGATAGCGGTTCAAGCCGCGAAGATCCAAGATCGGACGCAACCCCCCCCCCTCTCTTGGGCACCAAAAAGTACCGACTGTAGTAGCCTGTCTGGAAGGGGAACATGTTCTATGGCCCCTTTGCCCAGTAGAGTCTTTAACTCCTGGGCCAGCAGATGTGCTCGGTCCGGTTTCACGGAAGTGGAGACCACGCCGTTGAAACGCGGAGGACGATGTGCAAACTGAATCCTGTAGCCTGTGCCTACAGTCTTTTCTACCCAAGGAGACATGCCTGGCAGTAGTTTCCACGCTGCCAGCTTCTCCGAAAGGGGCATGAGCTTTGACACTTCGGCTGGATGGGGGGGGGTGTTAGGTGTTGGGTATCCTGAAGTATCGCAGGAGATACCCAAACACCCAACTCTTCGTTGGAGACCGGCGCTCCCCGAAACACCAGTGGTGGCGGGGATTGAACACCGGCCTCCCGGGAGTGCCAGGGAGGAGGCCCTGTTTTGTGATGAAAATCCAGGCGCCCCTCCCCGGGGGGAGACACCCCCACAGCCCCAGGCGTACGAACTCAGGGCTTCTTCTTGAAGAGAGGAAGCTCCTCAGATCCGGTCTTTTCGAAGCAGATTTTTGAGAAGAGCGGCGAGCCCCACCCCAGCCTTACGGGGGGGTGCGCGGCTGGTCACACTCTCCTTCTGCACCTGACGCCTGATAGGGGCCAGACCTGGCCGGGGCCGGGTGGCCGACGGTCCCGGTTCTTGAGCACGGCGGGGAAGGAACCTCCCAACGGCCTGTTCATACAGCTTTGCCTCCCGAACCTAGTGGCGGCGGAATTAACAGCGTCGCCAAAAAGGCCGGAAGGCGAGATGGGGGCATCGAGGAGGGCAACACGATCCTTATCCTTGATGCCCGTGAGGTTCAGCCACAGAGGCCTCTTCGTGGACACCATGGCAGCCATGGAACGGCCCACAGCACGGGCCGTCCGCTTGGTTGCACGGAGAGACAGGTCTGTGGCTCGGCGCAGCTCTGCAAACGCCCTGTCATCAATAGCCCCGCCGCTGCTCAGGTCCTTCTGCAGGTCAGCCTGGTAACCTGCCAAACCGCCATGGTGTGCAGTGAAGCACCAGCCTGTCCTGCTGCCTGAAAAGCTTTACCCACCAAAGCAGATGTCAGTCTGCACGGCTTGGAGGGGAGAATAGGCTTTTTCAGGGAGGATGATGTCCCAGGAGAGAGATAGCCCGCAAGCGTCTCTTCTATCTGGGCATCATCATATAACCGCGTGCTTTCGCACCAACGATATTCGAATAAGTCGAAGTCGATGGTACAAAAACACGCGATGAATACGGCTTGCTCCATGAAAGAGTTAATTCATCATGGATGTCACCAAAGAAGGGGAGAGAGAGACGTTGAGGCTCCTCCCCCCGGCCACCCGACAGACACCTGTCGTTCAATCTCGAACGCTTGGGGGAATCTCGCTGCTGCGGCCAGTCGATATGCAATCGCTCGACCGCACGCGTTATAACCTCTAATAATTCCTCAAAAGCTCTGTCAGCACTGGAGGAGCGTTGTGAGGAGGCTACTTCCATGGAAGCGAGAGAGGAAGATTCTTCCGCTCCTTCACAAGAAGCGTCGGAGCGCGCTTGCGAAGTGGAAGCTAAAACTTCCTGATCCGGAGAGAGCGCGAGAGAAAGGGGGAATTCCGTCTCGTGCGCGTCTGCCAGATCAGCACGCGAGCCCCAGGAATGCGCCGCGGCTCGCGGTTTCTCTTTAAAGAAGCGAGCCGCGCGCGAAGCACCTTAATAGGGAGAAGATCACAGTACTCACAGTCTCCCTGAAGCCCGAGGCGAGCGTGTTCTTCCCCCAAGCACTCGAGACACAACTCGTGATGATCGCCCTCCGAAAGAGATATATCACACGGAGGCACGCATCTCTTAAGCAACTCCGCCATATCGGTGAGTTAATGCTGTTATTTTTATTTCGCTTTCGTTACGGCTTGCATGCACGCGCAAACACAAAGCGGTCCTGAAGACAAAAAGATCTGAGGATGTTTCCGGTTCACTCCTATTTATAACCTGCAGGTGCACCTTGTTCGGTGACGTCATGCCTGCACAGGTTATAAGCCGAAGGTATTCGGCGGGTTTGACATGCACAAGCTTCACAACCGGGCAACAAAGAGATGTTCCCATAGCGTTTTCACGCAGCATCGAGTGTAGCTTTTGAAAGGGAACAGCTTAAATACACTGGGGGAAACAAGACACAGGTGATCTGAATAACTAATGAGAAAACACAATGAAGAACTTAGGCTAAGGGGAACACAAATGACCTCTAGAGGCCAGGGGGCAAACTACAGGAGGAGCAAAAGGGCTGACAGGACCCCCTCCTCTAGGAACGACTCCTGGCGTTCCTTTCAGCACCTCCCGATTGCCGTGTTCGAAACTCCCGGATTAAACTGGGATCCAGGATGTCTTTGTCTGGAACCCAAGAGCGCTCCTCCGGCCCATAGCCCTCCCAGTCCACCAGATACTGTAGTGAGTTCTGGATCCTCCGGGAGTCCAGTATCCGGCGGACTGTGTAGGCTGGCTGGCCGTCGATGACTCTGGGAGGTGGAGGGGGTCTGCATGGGGGGGCAAAAGGAGAAGACAAAACAGGTTTTAACAAAGAGACATGAAACGTTGGGTTAATTCTAAGAGAATTAAGAAGAAATAAACGATATGAAACGGGGTTAACTTTCCTGGCAATGCGAAAGGGGCCAATGAACTTCTGGGACAGTTTCCTTGATTCAACCCGGAGGGGCAGGTTCTTGGTAGATAACCAGACTCTTTGACCAGGTCGGAAATTGGGCGCTGACCAGCGGTGGCGGTTGGCTTGACTTTGGTATCTCTGAGAGGATCTAAGAAGCATGCGCCTAGCCTTCCTCCAGGTTTGCCGACAGCGCCGAACAAAGTTCTGGGCAGATGGAACGCCCACCTGTGCCTCTTCCTCCGGAAACAATGGGGGGGTATATCCAAACTGACATTCGAAGGGGGACAGTCCGGTGGCCGAAGACTGGAGGGTGTTGTGGGCGTATTCAGCCCAGAGAATGTAGGTTGCCCAAGAGGTGGGGTTATTGGCTGCCATGCATCGCAGGGTGGTCTCCAGATCCTGGTTAATTCGTTCTGACTGGCCATTGGACTCAGGATGGAACCCAGATGAAAGGCTGGCTGTGGCCCCAATCAGTCTGCAAAAGGCACTCCAGACCCGGGATGAGAATTGGGGCCCCCGATCAGAGACAATATCTACTGGCATACCAAAAACCCAAAAGACATGGTTCATAAGAAGTTCAGCTGTTTCCTTTGCTGACGGCAGCTTGGGCAGAGGGATGAAACGGGCGGCCTTTGAGAACCGATCCACCACTACTAGGATGACGGTGTTACCTTGGGATGGTGGGAGTCCAGTAACAAAGTCCAGAGACAGATGTGACCATGGCCTACGGGGAATGGGTAAGGGATGGAGTAGTCCCTGCGGTCGCTGACGAGTGGACTTACCCTGGCTGCACACAATACAGGCCTCCACGTAGCCTTTTACATCCCTTTTGATGGTCGGCCACCAAAACCGCCACTGCAGGAACTCGAGTGTGTGAGCTGTTCCTGGATGGCATGTCAAGTGAGATCCATGGCCCCACTGCAAGACCCGGGCCCGAGCAGAATGAGGGACATATAGGCGTCCCGTTGGACCGCCTCCTGGATCCGGCTCATGAGCTTGAGCCCTCCGCACCTCCCGCTTTAAGTCCCACTGAAGGGGTGCGATGATCTTTGACCTTGGGATAATCTGGGCCAGAGGTTTCTCCTTTGTCTCGGGAGAGTAGGCTCGGGACAGGGCATCCGGTTTGGCATTTTTGGTGCCGGGTCTGTAAGACAGAATAAATTTAAAACGATTAAAAAACAACGACCATCGAGCCTGCCGAGGGTTGAGCCGCTGAGCTTGCTGGAGATATTCCAAGTTCTTGTGGTCTGTGAGGACGTGGAAAGGATGCAGAGCCCCCTCGAGCCAATGGCGCCATTCCTCCAAGGCGAGTTTTACTGCTAGCAGCTCTCGATCCCCCACATGGTAGTTGCGCTCAGCATCTGAAAGACGATGAGACATGAAAGCACAGGGATGCAATTTACTGTCCCCACCTCTTTGTGACAGAATGGCCCCTACGCCTACCTCTGATGCATCTACTTCCACCACAAAAGGTTTTTTTGGGTCAGGGATTGAGGGGATGGGAGCGGAGGTGAAGCGGCGTTTGAGATCCTGGAATGCCTCTGATGCTTCTGGACCCCAGCGAATCTTGGTTCCTCCTCCTTTAGTCAGTGCTGTCAAGGGGGCTACCACCGAGCTGAAATTCCTAATGAACTTCCTATAAAAGTTAGCAAATCCAATGAAGCGTTGGACCTCCTTGATTGAAGTGGCGATGGGCCAATTAAGGACAGCCTCAACCTTCTTAGAGTCCATCTCCACATGGCCAGGTTTGATAATAAACTCAAGAAATTGAGCTTGGGTGGCATGAAACTTACATTTCTCTGGCTTCACATAAAGATGGTTATCAAGAAGTCTCTGGAGGACCTTGCTAACATGCTGCTTGTGCTCCTCTAGTGACCTTGAGAAAATAAGAATATCATCCAGATATACAAAGAGAAATAAATTTAGCATATCCCGGAGGACGTCATTAATTAGGGCTTGGAATATGGCAGGGGCATTTGTGAGTCCAAAGGGCATCACCAGGTACTCATAGTGGCCTGTAGGGGTGTTGAAGGCCGTCTTCCATTCGTCACCTTGCCGGATCCGAACAAGATGGTAGGCATTGCGCAGATCTAGTTTGGTAAAAATAGAAGCCCCTTGAAGTAATTCAAAAGCCGTGGCCATGAGAGGAAGGGGATATCGATTTCGAACAGTGATCTTGTTAAGGGCCCGGTAATCGATACACGGCCTGAGGCCCCCATCTTTCTTTCCCACAAAGAAGAAGCCTGCCCCAGCAGGAGAAGTAGAGGCACGGATAATGCCGGCTGCCAAAGAATCCTTGATGTATGTGTCCATTGCTTCCCGCTCAGGTAGAGACAAGGAGAAGATCCGACCTCTGGAAGGGGAGGAACCTGGGAGCAGTTTAATGGCACAGTCATAGGAGCGGTGAGGTGGTAGGGAAGTGGCTCGGTATTTACTAAACACGGTCTTGAACTGATGATAGCACCTGGGGACTTGAGAGAGGTCAATAGGTTCATGAAACTCGGAACTAGATGTGGGTGAATTCACCTGTAAGCAGGTAGGTTGACTAGTGACGCCCCAGCTGAGAATAGTGCTAGCGGCCCAGTCGATGAGGGGATTGTGTGTGTGCAGCCAGGGATAACCAAGGATGACAGGGAACTCAGGAGAGTCAATAAGGTAAAAGGTCTCCTTCTGCTGGTGTTGGAGGATGGTAAGTTGCAAGGGCTGAGTGGCCTCTGTTACTCGGCCCGGTTCCAGCGGTCTGCCGTCCAGTGCTGTCACTGCCTGGGGGTGAGACAGGGGTTGCATTGGGATCTTAAGTTGTTTCGCCATTGACTGATCCAGGAAATTGCCAGCAGCACCAGAATCAATCATGGCCTTGACCGGAAGCTGATGACCCTCCCAGGACAGAGTGGCCGGGATGGCTAGGACGGCATTAGTAGGAGGAGCTCTAATTTTCCCCATCACAGCCCTCCCACAGCTGGGTGGGGGCCCCCATTTCCCGAAAGCTCAGGACAAGAGGAACGAAAGTGGTGAGAGCATCCACAGTAGAGACAAAGCCGCTCCTTCATGCGGCGTTCCTGCTCCTGAGGGGTGAGCCTGGATCGACCCAACTGCATGTTCTCCGGGGAATCAAAATGCTGTTCAGGTACTAGGGATGCTCTGGGGGGCACAGCAACTGGCGAAACAGACCTGGTCATAGGTACTTGGGGTAAAGGTGCCTTCCAACGAGCCAACTTCCGCTCTTTGAGGCGATTGTCCAGACGGATGGCCAGGGTAATGAGGGACTCGAGGTCAGCTGCTGGCTCACGGGGGGCTAACTCATCTTGCAGTGACTCCGACAACCCTCCCTGAAAGCAGACCATCAGCGCCTCATCATTCCATCCACTCGCCGCCGCGATGGGCCGAAACTCGATGGCGAACTCTGCTGCACTACGGGAGCCCTGTCGGAGGGTAAGCAGGCGCTTGGAAGACTCTCGGCCACTGGCTGGATGATCAAAGACTCGCTTGAACTCCTCCTTAAAGGCCGCATATGACTCACAACAGGAATCCTGGGATTGCCACACTGCCGAGGCCCAGGAAAGTGCCTTGTCTGAGAGAAGGGTAATTATGTAAGCAATCTTTGAGCGGTCAGTGGGGAAACTCGAGGGCTGGAGCTCGAAGGTCAGGGAGCACTGGGTGAGGAACCTGACAGGAGACCCTAGTTCCGAGGCTCAGAAATGGAAGTGGACCCCTGGGATGGTGCAGTGGCAGGTGAGGCCGAGGACTGTGGGGGCCCAGGGAGCCGTTCAGCAATCTGGTGGATGGAACTGGTGAACTCCGCGAGGAGTTGAGAATGCTTAGCCATCAGTTTCTCCTGCCGGCCGAGAATGGCCTCAAAGGATGATTCATGTTGAGGAACCACCCTCATCAGGTCCCTGGTACCGAGTGTTTCTGGGTCCATGAGTGACTCGGTTTTTCTGTCAAGCTCGGGTCTTGAACCCGGGTCTCCGGGGTGAGGGTTGAGGATTTTACCACTGAGCCACGGAAGGGATAGGGTTGGACCCAACTGAAACACACTCAAGGCAGAAAGTCTCAGGCAAGGTAGATTTATTTTTAAATATATGAAAAAGTTCACAGGCAGCTTGTCATCAACAAAAGTTCTTCTCACTTAGAGGAATTAATAAAAAGAACTGAAAAAATAATAAACTCTTAAATAAAAGCCTGAACAAGGGGAGAAAACAACCAGGTAATGAACAATCAAAGCATAAAAAGACTGAGGAACTTACAACAAGAAACACTGAGTTATAGCCAGAGTTCAGCAGGAGACACAGAGGAGGGACTCACAAACCGAGTGAATAAGAGGGGAGAAAATGAACAGCTTAAATACACTGGGGGAAACAAGACACAGGTGATCTGAATAACTAATGAGAAAACACAATGAAGAACTTAGGCTAAGGGGAACACAAATGACCTCTAGAGGCCAGGGGGCAAACTACAGGAGGAGCAAAAGGGCTGACAAAGAACAAAGGAAAAAGAAGCTCAAGCAAAATTCAGACATTGCAGAAAAGAGATAGAGATAGCTGCTACTATAGCTGAAATAGATCGAAATACCTAATACAAGGTCAGACTACCCAGCCAAAGATCAAGAGACTATTTAACAAAATAAGGTTAATGGAAAATCTAATATGTATGGAATCATCGTTATTATGGTAATAACCATAATAACGATGCATCCGACCCTTCAGGTGCTTTAATTTCACAGTTACTGCCCAAATTATAACTAATCTGTTTGCATTATTGCCTTTTTCTTTCATAAAATTGAATTTTATTCTTATAGGGGTCAGGGATAACCCCTAGAGTGCGCCAAAGCGCCCTGTGGTTTTTGTTTGTAGTTCCTTTTGTTTAAAACTTCAAGTCCCATGTGGCAACTCGGTCAGGTGACCAGGGGCGCTCACCTGAACCGAGTTGGTTATTAGTTGTATTATAAATAGTTTGGTTTCATTGAGTTTCTGGTCTTGCGTCTGTTAATTTTCCCCTCGTTCATGTCTCTGCGTTTAGTTCGTGTCTTTCAGTGTTTTATACGTGTTTTAGTTTCAGTTATCATATAAAGTATCTTTGTTTTGTTGAGTTTCCCTGACATTTGTTAAATAAACATCGTTTTCTTTTACCACCTGGACTCCTGCAATTATGCCTCGCACCACAGATCGTGACAATAGGAAGATCTAGAATATACTTAAGTCTACGTTCATTCATCACCTATACCGCTTATGCTGTGTACAGCGCCACAGCGCCTGAAGCCTATCCCAGGGTATACCCTTGACAGAGTGCAAATCCATTGCAGGGCCCACACACTTCAGGAAAATTGGGAATGCCAATTGACCTAATCTGTATATATTTGGGCTGTGGAAAAAAACTGAAGTAGATAGTATATATAGCACGGTGAGAACATGCAGACTTCACACACAGAGCCGAGGCAGGGATCGAACCCCGACCCTGGAGGTGTGAGGCCACAGTGCTACCCATTATGCCATCATGCCACATAATAGAATTTTAGAGGACATTTTCTTGGCTATATTTTCTCTTATATGGAAAATTCTAAGTGATTTAACAAAATAGAAGACCAAAGTTGCGTATTATAAGCAGAGCTGTGGAGTGTTGTATAGAGACATAGTAGCAGAAAAATCCAAAGAAATAATTTGGATGAAATATAGTCCCATGGTTTCTTTGTGTGATATTATTCACCTTTTGGAAAACAGACAAAGGTAAAACTTTTAAAATAGATGTCTAACCCTGGAATGACTCAGCACTTAGTACAAAAGTATATAAATAGACATTTATTTAAATAACAAACTTGTAATATACTCGTGCATTTAAAGATTTAAATATCATAAAATTGAATATCATAAAGTTTTTTTTTCTTAATTTGATTCAAAATTTAAAATTTAAAATATTAAAAAATCCAGTATCTTAAAATATTTCCTAAGCGCAATCAAAAAATCAGAAAAGTACAATACAGAAATGTCCAACTTCTAAATATTCCGTTTATTTATGCACTCAATACTTGGTTAAGGCTGATCATTTAGCATGTCATTGAGGTGATCAGCCTGCGGCACTGCTGAGGCATTAATTAAGACCAGGTTGCTTTGATAGCAGGCTTCAGATTGACTGTACAATATCTTGTACAGCTTGACAATATCCCATAGAATCTCTGTTTTTTTTTTTTTTGTCCTCACCTGAACCATGTTTAGTTTTTCTATATGTAGCTTCAGTTTTATGTTTTTGAAGATTCTCAGTCATCCAGGTGAGATTATCTGGACGTTGAGTCATGACAACTGGACTTCTTTCTTGTGGACTCTTTCCCACTGGACTTCTTTAGTCTCTGAAGAAGCTTGAATGAGTAGTGAAACCCACTACAGATTAACAATTATTTATAACAATTACAAAAATGTATGTTTCTGTTAGTTAATTAATTTATGTTTTAATTGACAAGATCCAAGGGGGTTGTCTCACTAACATACTGTATAAGCATATATATTCAGGGATGACCTGGCAGTCATAATGCCAAATCGCGGTCATATAGTCTTAAATAATTACTTTGTATCAAATGTTATTTAGGTACAATTCTATAAAATTTCATGTTTCATGTGTATTATCAGCTTCTGGCTTTCCGATCAACCGGGAGAGACAAACACACAAACACATGCAGGCATGATATCTTAAGATCTCTGTTTATTCTAAGCAAAGATAGCACTGGGTTAGCTGTGTCACTAACATCAAAAGAACTAGTCATTAACATGTACTGCAGGTCATAGAGAGAACCAAAGACAGACAGGCGATAAGGAAATACACGTGCATTCTCCTGGTTAAACGGAAAGGTTATAGCAGACGAGCGGATGAACATTCTGATCTGTTCGGATGAATATTCATCTGGATACAAGCTATAGGAAGTGTTACCACATAAGGAGTCAGGACGCACAGTGAGGGAGCTGTTCTTAGGGGACAGGAAACATATCATTAGATTATCATACCTAAAGAAATCGAAAATACCCCACGTCGGGTTGCCGTGAGGTGACATGGTGCAGAGAGGGGTACCATCCTGCGTTGTCGAAAAATCTAATTGACGTCAAGTCAAAAAAACCAGAAAGCAAAATTCTCCAGTGTCAAAAAAAAATTAACATTATAATTTGATAATCCCTGTGACTAAGCTGTAGCTATAGAAACTAAGATATAAGAGCTAGTGTAACATAAATCAATTTATGGCTAATATATATTAGTCAGATTCATGGATTTAACTGTGTTGATTTTAATCTCACTGACACCAAATACACTCACTCATTTCTTACACCGCTTTTTAATTTACTTTGCAGTTATTTGTACAATCAGCTGAGGTCATGCTAACAAGCCCTTTTTTGTTCAAAGCTTTCTTTAGCGCGTTTATGATGGTGTCCTTGTTGTTGACGATGTTGTAGCAAGAGAGGTCGACCAGGCGTTGGAATTCTTCTGAAGAGTATGTGAGGTTTGAGGTTACATATGGGGAAAAATTAGAGCTCACATCAATATTTCCCTGTTTTAGCTCCTTTTTTCCTGTTCTCTTTACTCCTGCAGTATGAGACACACACACACACACACACACACACACACACACACACACACACAGTATTGTCAATCTTTTTTCTTTCATTCAAAAAGTGAACTTTTACTATATGTGTCAATTATGAAATCATTCATTTAAGTCCAGCTTGTCATAGGTAAGTGCTGTATGGTGGTCATTTTAGGCTGTAGGCTTCCCCAGCTGGCATTTTTAAATGCCTTACAGGGAGGAATGGGCCAATGCCAAGCTCAGAACACAAAGGATTCACATTTGCACTAAAGTATAGAACACCCACATGTGGCTCTTCATGACACATTTCATGTTTTTATTCTACAAGGTCATTTTAACTGCTTTATTCTTGTTTAAGTAAATTTGGCAGAACAATAAAAACAGGTGATTGGTCAAAGTTTCTATGGAAGCTCAGCCTGCCATGATGTCAGTGAGCAATATTGGCCATGCTGTGTGGGTGGGTTGAGTTGGCGCAATTTCTCTTCAGCTATAACGTTGTCATAAAACCTATAATCATTTACATTCAAAATGCAAGAACTGTAAATAAAGTACAGTTACCTGGCGCTTTGTAGTCTTTAAATGAGACATTGACCAGCGGGAAGTGGAGCACTATGGGAGCATCAGGATTTTTCTCATCCATAAACACATACACTTCCTTTTTGGGCTGAGATGTGTACTTGCTGAAATCTATCTTTGGGAATGGTACCTGGTGTTCAGTGCAGTATTGCTGAGTTTCCTTCACAACCTGAACACAATAGAATCACATCAAGAGCAGCTTGGCTCAGTTTATTTTTATGTTAAGGTTAAAAAGAGTAAAAACAAAATTTTTTTGAATGATTTTAGTTTATGTTTAAATGCTTATGGATTTCTAACTAATATGCCATTGAACATGGTGTCTGGAAAATGGTGAGTGAGAGCAGAAGTTCTTATTCTTGTTTTTTAAATATATATTTGGATTTTTCTCCCAACGGTTTCCTCCGAACCACTAAGTACCTCTCATCCCAACTTTTATGTTTGCACCAACACATTCCCCCCAATATTAAATGGAAATATATATTTATATTTATATATTTATATATATATATAATAATAAATACACACCCAATCAACAACTCTATACACTATAATCATAAAGCTCAAACCCTTTTGTGATTCTCCATGTCATATGCATTTTCTTTAAGCTTCAGCTAACTGCAGCTAATTACATTTTCTCCACTTACTCCATGACATTAATTCACACCACTTTTTATAAAGGTGAAACAGAATGATTATACAATGATTGTAATATCATCTAAATAATATCATAGAAATCATCTAAGAAATAAATACACCCGTAAACTTTCTCTGCTCATTATGTTACCTGTAAAGGATCTTCATTCCAGGAGTAGCTGAGGGACAGAATGATATCAGCACATCTCTGGGGTCGCAGCACAGGAGGGAAGCCTATGTTAATGGCAAATCCAGAATCCACCAAGCTAAGGGTTGAGTCCACTGGAGTCAGCTTGTTTGGAAAGGCATCAGGGTTTGTGTCTGTAAAGAGTATTCAGTGAAACACAAAAGGGCAATAAAAAGCAAAAAAAAAAAAAAAAAAAAAACAAGCATTCAGTAGAACTGAAAATATAACTGATTACGTTATTTTCATGACTCATATATCAAATTGACACAAATATTAAATTAAACTCTTATGGAGCCGCATCATAAATGTATGAACGAAGTATAGGTATACTGGGGCTCCTATTAGTCAGTGAGTGTACATTTATAGAATTTAGATGTTCAATGACTCTAAATTGTGAAATAAAAATACATAATAAGAAGAAAAACATTGCATGGATCAAATAGAAAATGTTTGTGACGTCTACCATCTGAGATGTTGAAATTTGGGCTTTCGGTGTACGAGTTGTGCAGGAAAAATCCTCTAAGGAAGTTAAACACACTGCTGATGATGGGACGATCATTCATGAAGTTGCTCAATGAAGAGTCCTCTGAATCGACCCGTAAAGTATCTAGTGTTCCACACTTTTCTTCTTTCTCTACAAGCCAAAGAAAATTGCTTGTTACTCAAAAGTGCAAATGTAAAATTGCTCATAAAAATGGTTTGGTCAGTAACAAGAAATGAAAAATACAAATGTAACCAGTAGGCGGTTCGATCCCCGAACAGCCTTGATTAGTGTCTCTGTGTGCATGGAGTGTGCATGCTCTCCCCATGCTTGGTGGGTTTCCTCCCAGAGTCCAAAGACATGCAGATTAGGCTAATTGGCTTCCCAAATTGCTCATAGTGTGTGAATGAGTGAGTGAGTGTATTTGTGTGTGTGTGTGCCCTGCGATGGATTGGCACCCATGGTGTACCATGCCGTATGCCCTAAGTCTCCTGGGATAGGCTCCAGGCCCCCGGCGACCCTGAATACCCGATAAAGCGGTATAGAAGATGAGTGAATGAGTGAATTATGGTAGCACTATCTAGTATCACCCAATGATTAACATCTCAGGGTTTATGCCTGGTTTCTCATCAGGAAAAAAATGATAATCATGAATTTTTGACTTACATTAAAAAAAAAAAAATTCTATACAATTTTTTTTTTGTTGTAAAACTGCTTTTGTTAAAGTGCTATACAAATAAATTTGAAAGCTGATATACCGTAAAGACATGCTTACCAATCTTGTCGATCTTTTCCCCTGGACAAGATGGTGTCACTCCAGGTAAAGTCTTCCAGAGGTACATCAAATTAGTAGAGAAAACACTGCTCCAGATGCCTTTACACACACACACACACACACACACAGTACAGTATATGTGCAGTATAATATGGCTAAAGGAGAATGTGAACCACAGACATTTCTCATATACAAACATTGCACTGACCCAAGAGGAAGGAGATGCGCGTTTCTGGCAGTTTCTTAACCATGTGACCTAGGTAGAACTCACTCCCAAAATTTTCCACAGGGACAAAGGCTCCATATTTGCAGAATCCCACCTCAAATGGGGTAAACTCGCACCACTCTGAAATTAACAGAATGATAAAAGGAAAGACACAATACAAATTCTTACTACAACTGATTTTAATAAATGACACCAACATTCAGATCACAGCAGTGCGAACTATAAGTTGAAGGTTATATAAGGTGTCCAGTCTCTACCGGGGACCGTTGAGCCACTTGCATCCTTCTTCATGTTTACTGCTGTGTAGATTGGAAGTGGGTTCTGGCCCTCAGAGACTGCCTCCTTCTGGTCAGACAGTGTATCTGTGTGTTTCTGAACCAGAAATATTTTGTTAGGTTCACTCACCATCTATACCGCTTAATCCTGTATTCAGGCTCACAGGTGGTGGCCTGGAGCCTATCCCAAGAGACTTGGGGCACATGGCAGGGTACACCCTGGACAGGGTGCCAATCTATCGCAGGCCACAGACACACACACACAAACACTCACTCATTCACACACTACGGACAATTTGGGAACGCCAATTAGCCTAACCTACATGTCTTTGGACTGTGGGAGGAAACCGGAGTATCCGGAGGAAACCCACCAACATGCAAACTCCATGCACACAGAGACAGGAATCGAGCCTGGCCGGGGATCGAACCCGGACCCTGGCGGTGCAAGGCGACAGTGCTAACCACTACACCACCTAATCTAGCTTTCTATGTGTTTCTCTTACTTATTTCAACTTATTTCGACTGTTATCAAAGGCGAATCTTTTTCTGTCTTTTTTCAAGCAGCTTCACAAAATGAAAGGAAAATTTACGGAAGTGTTTATGAGTGAGAAAAATGTGTTTCGATAATAATTTATATGAATATAGGAGGTGGTTGTGCTTTGTTGTGTTTAGGATGGTATTTGTCACCGAACGAGTCTGATTAAAAAAAAAGAAATATAAAAAATACTATGTATTATACAAAAAAGTATGAATTATATATTTTTTCATATACATGTACATTTTTATATTGCTTCTTTTCGTAATAATCGTTTCGTGTAATTTTTCATCATAAACCATATTTATTTAGTGTAAACATTTTTGTACTACATGACAAACACCTTCAAACTAAATGTGCCTCAAAATAAACATTATATTAGTATATATATTAATGTATTAATGTATTAATGGTCTCGACGGTTTGTATTAATGGTTTCGACGGTTGTTACGTGCCTAGGGTTCATTATAATAGTAATATCATATTTGATGAACCTATGGATTTATGTTTTAATATAATATTTGAGAGCGATTATGTAGGGGGGCACATACACCCCTAACGCACTGCTTCAGAAGTGTCAATAAAACAGGATTTGTCTGTCTAATAAACAGAGCTCCGCCGTCTACGCTAGACTGGACGGGGCTCTGGAAACGAAAACTAAAAACTTGCATCCTCTCGGGGCGTTTGCCATTACAGAGGAGGGAGTTTCTTTATTTGTGCTTTGCACATGCTGAACCAATGCGTCTCTCTCTCTCTCTCTCTCTCTCTCTCTCTCTCTCTCTCTCACCGGCGTCTTATTAAGACAGAGGCTGGGTCTTTGCCGCTCTCTCTTGTGTCTTACGCGCGTCTTTTCTTCTCTTTACTTTGTCTTTGGCCCTGATACCTTACCGATGCTACCTAGATGATCGCACGAAATGCGGACCTTTAAATAGACACGTCGCCGGGTGTGATGTATCCAGGCCTCGCGGCGGCGTTGCCTGGCAACCGCGTGTATCAATGGCTGCGTCTCTGCCTGTTCAGAACTAGCGATGGGAAGTAATGGGACCCGGTTCTTTGAATCTTGGTCATCATTATGAACGGATCTTTTTTTAAGTTATTTCATTCATTTTGTTCTTTTGATCAGAAATAAATGAACTTGTTACATTTTTAATAAACAGACCCCCAACATGTCAACATACACAAATAAGATCCAGTAATGAAAACATTACAATGCAGCTAAGGACATATTATGATAAACAGAATGAGCAGCTCACCATCATATCTTTTGGTCCAAATCGTTGTTCTTTTGAATCTATTGCACTCATAGCGTCTATGGGAGTCGCATGACAAAAGAACGAATGATTCAGACCAAAAGACTCAAAAGTAACTACTCATTTCTGTTTCTTGTACGTGTGCATGTTCGCCAAGTAGAAAATAAATGAATCACTCTCTGAGACTACTCGTTCTTCTGAGTCACATTAAAAGGAATGAATCATTAATGGACGACATGTTTATGTTTTGACTGACAGTGTAAGTGGATTTCTGTGCCAATAGAGAAGCAGACCTTTCCAAAGACAAGCTGTTCTATAATGAGACCCCAGGTATCGATGAATGAGACCGAGTAGCCTTCTTTCTCTCTGTTCTGCAGCTCAGAGTGATAATAATGCAGATTGATAGGAGAGAAGAGACTGGCTGGGCTCTTAGACAGCTCCTTCTGCGCAGACGCTATAGCTTTATCCAGGCCTTCTTTTGACCAAAATGGGTCAGAGTAGAGACTGGCAGAGGTCCTGAAACAGAGGAAGCGAAATGCATAAGGGAGCATCAGTTTATTTTTTTATTGTACTAGATAGACAACACAAAATCCAGCAACAGGTGGAGCCACCCACCAGGTGGAGCCGGACACGGAGGTCATGTAGGTGATGACATCGAGCAGGCCGAGGCTCTGCAGGCCTTTCAGAGAGCCGTACGTGCCCGTCATGGCTCTGGAGCCGCCTCCTGAACACACCACAGCCACCGTCGGCACCTAAACGCACACATACACGCGCACACACGCACACATACACACCATGCACCTTTATACAGTATAGTAAGTAATTTCTAAAAACAGCACAATACAGATCTCCAGAGTGAGTAATACAGATTACTCACTCTACCTCATGCATTCTCTATACTGCTTATCCAGCACAGGCCAGGAGCCTATGTAGGCAGGGTACACCATGGAGGGGTGTGCATTAGATACTAGCACACTACCGCCAAATGCAAATTAGCATGGGCAGAACATGTAACCTCTTCACATAGCCTCAAGGTGGCACTCCAACTCTCAACCCCGGTGGGACTAGGCCACAGTGCTAGCTACTACTGTATGCCACACAGAGTGATTGCATGTTTCCCATTTAGTTTTTATCATCACCACAAAGTATTGAAGTGTGTCATGTTGTCACTTTATAGCTCTTTTATACGTGCATTTTATGTCGTCTCTTTCGTATAAGACTTAAAGAATTTTCTGTCTGATAGAAAATGCCGAGTGAGAAAAATGTCAATCTGTCTTGTCTCAGCTAGGCAGCTCATTAGGTTTCCAAGTTAGCTAGTTAGTTTTGTTAAGTTAAGTTGTAAATCTATGTTGTATGTAGTATGTAGTCCTGGAGGAACGTTTTCACTTTACTGTGTACTGAACTGGTTGGAAATGGTAAAGGACCGAATATTTTGCATGGCACGGTACTGTAGGTATTTGAATTGTACCTGAGTGGGATCCAATGGAACCTGAAGGTTGAGAATCTTCTGCAGTGCACGAGAGACCACCTCTTTCCTCTTCACCAGAAACGCCTTCTCCTCCGCAGGTATGTCAAAATCCAGACGCACCTTCATGTCCTCCTCAGAGCTGCACACACACACAAACACACATACGCACACAGAATTAATGAAGAGGTTATGGTAATAAATTAATAAATAGTTAAAGCATTAGGATGTTCTACAAGCAATAGTGAATCAGTGAGACAATGTGGACTCGTTATTGTGACATTACACAATATTCTTTATTAATGAAGAAGTCTAGTTGCAATGTTGTGAATGTGAATGTAGTTTAGAGATGATGTGAATGAGATCCTGTGCAGATAAATATTTGTTTAGCAGTACCTGTCCACTCTGGTTAAATGCAATTCTACTTTGTCCTGTGGAGAAAAAACAAACATTTTCAGCACATACGTACAATAATCCAACATTAAATAAAATGTGCCTTTGAACCTGATGCCACAATCACGAAATAGTATTTTCTGCATGATGAGTCAACAAAGTCATTGTCCAGTTTTTGAGCTCAGTTTCGAAATTAATATCATGAGTTGTCTCACCTTTGCCACAGGAAGAGTGAGTGTAAATCCACTTGTGGCTACAAAAGGGGTTATAGGAACTACTGCAGGGCTGGAACTTCTATCACTGTTCAGCTATGCTCATACAAAACAGATTAGACAGTTAAAAGAACAAACAAAATATGAAGGGGGTTAAAGTAAAACCAGGATTTGTGATAAAATTTCTCATGAATCCAAGCACTAGTGAATCACTGGGATTAGGACATAGACTAGTGTAGCAGGGGATTATATAGAAAAATAATGGGAGTTACCCGCAACTGTGTTCTGTTATTCTGCGCACTTATTAATTCAATGGTCCTCATCAATAATAACACATATCCACCCCAAAGAATTCAAATGTTTAGATCTAAGCAATGGTTCTTGCTATGTATTTCACAGATTATAAATGATTCTAAGCCTCTTTATTTCCAATGCAAATTACATTACATGTAATTTTTTTAATAGTCCTGGACACATCATAATGTAACACGAATTATACCATCCGGAGTCCAATCTCGGTCTCCAGGTTCCTGTTGATGTAGTAGCGAAGAGTCTGCATGAGGTTGCTGTTCTTGCTGGACATTGAGATCACTTGCCTTTCATTATATGCTCCCCGTAAATTTAAGAGCATGTCATGTTTAACTAAAATACACACAATAAACAGAGGACGGTTAGGTGTAAAATTCCTAATATACTGCATAGTTTTCACCGGACACTATTTTGTCATCTTACTGTCTTTCGGCAATTTGTCCAACTTCACCTCCAGAGTAGAAAACGGGGCGGCCTAAAATCAAAATGTGTAAAATGAATAAAAATCTGCCCATATTATTCCCTTTTTAGGCTAAAACTAATTTGTTTACGCACAACGTATAGCTCATTTAAATTCTTGCAATTTGTTTTTTTTTTTTCAGGAGAAACAGAAGGTTTTACTTCACGGTCACACTCAGTGGCTTCTTGTGTCTCACCTTTCCCTGTCATCAGCATATCATCTGCGATAAAGTACAGTATAGACCAAGCAGAGTGTCTAATGCATGTGCTTTAGTGCATGAGTTTTCTCTGAAAAATATCAGTGGCCAGACTTATACCAATGGGCATTTTCACCCATTTGTAAAATCCAAACTGGATGGAGCATGTGGACAGGTCACTAAATTTTTTTTATGCTTGACATGCCAATAACCATACTTGACATCACATGTTGGCTTAGGACAGGTAATGTAGTATATATTTGTTAGTTGCAGGTTAGCAGGGATGATGTCTGAGCTGGCATCACAGTCAATTTAGAATTTCATAGTGTGTTTAGCACAAGCATGGCTTAAAATAATAATAATAAAAAAATGTAGTTTTCATACATTTCATCATTGGCACATATCATTTTTTTAATGTGAATTCCCACAACATGAACAAATTTGTCTTCTCTGCTTTGGGCATGCTTTGCATTTAGGTGCAAATTGCTTTTCTCATGCATTTCTAGCAAAACCTGTATAGCACTGTGGTGCAGGCTTGTGTCTGTTGTGACGCGCTTTGTAGAATGTACACCTCTTCCACTATAGGCCCAGAAATGGCTTTAGTACTCTCACACGATGACATCCGTCAGAGTCTTTTCACAAAGTAATCTCTCTCTTTTATGTGAATTCCACAAATAATCCTATGCCATATGAATTAGTCTTTCCAAAACCCAAAAAAATGTACTTTTATGTACATACAGTAAGTGTCAATAGTTTGGGTTCTTTAAAAAAAACAAAAAAAAACACCGGGGTTGCAATGAAAGTTGAATTTCTCAGTAGTGTAATTTATCTTACAGTACAACTTTCCTGAGCTGTGTCTCCTGTCAACATGTCTATCAGCTGTTGAAAGCTCTCACCAATGAGAATTTCACTTACACAAAAACTTTTACTTTTTTTTACTTTCTGATCATGCTTTTCTGCTGGCATTAAATAAAAAAACTCATCTCTCCATTTCTTCCAAGTTCTCAACATGTAACTGGAGTCTAAGGACAAACGTTGTGGCTGTTTCAGTCCCACCATAAACCATGGCACATTGTTCGGGTTTTGGTCACGTAGCCTGTTTAGCCAGTTTGCTAATTAGCCAGTTAGCCCTCTTTGGCAGAATTATGGCCAAGTCACTCTTTGTGCACTCACAATACAGGTAAAGTCCACTGCCACCATGTTGTACAGCTGTTCATTAAAACTGGCCTATGAGCGATTATGAATATGATCACATACCTCAACTAGATTTCCAAACTTCTCACCTGATCTTGGTCTACAAAGGAAACTCCTTTCAACCACTTGTACTTGCCATCTTGTTTCGGTCATGAACCAAGGTTCATGACCATAGGTGAGGGTAGAGTTGCAGATCAACTGACAATTCATGAGCTTTGTATTATGGCTTAAATCCCTCTTCACCCCTATAGTTTGGTACTGTGACCACATTAGAGAAGTTGCACCCAGCCTACAGTCAATTTCACAATCACTTTTGCCATCATTTATGAACAAGACCCTGAGATATCTAAACTCCTCCACCTGGATGGGATGGGTTCTCCCTCTTACCTGAAGGGAAAATGCCATCCAGTGGCCTCAGATTTAGAGGTGCTGATCTGCATCCTGACCACCTCACCCCCTGCTGCACACCATTCAAGTGCACCTGAAGGCCCTACATACTTTATTACATCTGAAAATTAAGGCAAATCTTTACATCTCAACGTAAGCACTCGTGGCATCAACTAGTTTCCTCAAATGGCTGAGGACGGAATGCACAATCTTCTAAAGTTAGTTATTCAGGATATTGCTGAGAACCTCCTGAAGCCGAGCCTCAAGTTCTCCAGTGTGTGAGCATTGTCCTGTTCACCTCCTCCTTTGTGTAGCCCCACAGAAAAAAAATCATATGAGAGATTGAGTGAGATCTAGACTTCTCGGAGACCATTCATAAGGTACACATCGTCCCAGGCAACGTCCTGGAAAATTCTGGTCTAACCATGCATGCACAGTAAGAACAAAATGGGATGGTGCTCCAGTAAACTACAAGTTCTACAGCGAGTTAATGCCTAGTTAATTTTCACCCACCCTGTATAATACATGGCAAGCGTTGTCGTGATACTTTTGGCCACCACTGAAATTAAAGGTTCACATACTACACACATGTGTAATCGGAATGGCTTTTCCTCAATACCTACTGTTACGAACAAAGGATGTTTTTGGTCAAGTTTGCATGTTCTCTCTAGGCATTCAAAGTGTTGTACTGCATTCAATGTGCTCGAACACTGCTATGGCTTGGCACCCCATCCATTTTAACTTGAACTTTAATTACTTTTTGAACTTGAATTTATTGTGAAATCACAGACATAGTTACATCAGAAAAATAGTTACATCAGATTTTTTTGCATTATCATAAAAAATTGTTTGGCTGTTTAAATGTAATTGCTAGAAAAAGTGCTTACCACTAGAACTCTGTTAGAGTGGTACTGAACAGGTGCTTCAGCACTAAAAACACACAAACAGATCTGTAACAAATGCCTTATTTTATTTTAATATCTAAACTAAGAAAAGTATATAAAAACTATATCATACACTAATGTGCATGGACTTATGCAAATATATTACAATATGATAGCAGTAAGTGTGTGTTGCTTTTGTGTTTGGCTTCTCACTGCATGCCTATAAAGAATTAAAGCATATAGATTTTTTCAAAATAAACTCTACACCTTTTGATCTGTAGTGTACTGTACAATTTTTTTTTTTTACCTCTCTGTGAGCTCAAATTCCACCCATAGCTCATCCTTCAGCTGAAAACAAGAACAGCAATCATCCATCAGTTTCATATTTGTCATCATGTTAGCATAAATACAATAATAATATTTAATATTACATTACATATGTGACCAAGTCTGCGAAACCCCATTTATTCATTGTTGTGTTTCATTGTTTTCTGCATAAAATCATTCTACAGTACATATACATTTTGCTATTTTTATCACAGAGTGTGACACATATATTATATCAGTGGGTCATTTTATTTAAGTTTATTTAATAACAGAAACAGTTTTGATCTGCATATTGCATAATTAACCAAGCAACAGATTAAATATAGCAAGATCCAGATAGTTCTCGATTTTCCATTGCTTCAGCTCAGGTCAGGTCTGTTTTGATCTGCTTTTGGCATCATGTAAACCAGCTGTCAGCAATCAGTGACTAAACCAAAAAACGCACTTCAGTGTTCACCCTTAAGTGAATAAGTGAGCTGACAGAAAAAGCTCACTTTAGGGGCAGATAAACTGATATAAGTTTATGGCCATCCATCACAAATAGGGCCGGTGACAAAGCATCAAAGCATCTTTGCTTAGGACTGCTAACTCTTGGCATCCACTGCAGTCCTCACAGACACAATAGCTTGCACTGGCATCATCATTATAAGATCCGTAATCCACAGTTGTATTTCATCTTTTATTTTTAGGGCCACGAACAGTCGTATACGCATTTCCCTGCATATCATACTGTGTATTATAGCGGACAAATAAAATTTCACCAAGTCTTCATTTTCTCAGGATACCTAAAGGGGACAAATGGAAGACCCTACAGGTCATTATAAATAGCTGGTGATTCCCATTTGACTAACCAATGTGCTGGCTATTTTGTTAAGAAATTTCACAAATATACATTTCACTATGAATCCGGTTTCTTCCTGATATTTGCCATTCCTGCTTCAAGAATTCAGATGGAACTGTACAAACTGAGGGCTGGCACAGACTGTACTGTCGGGAAGTACATTCTTCTAGATAGGAACTTCAATGCTGATACCAGTGATTCATCAAGACTTATAGTCCTGTGGTTGATCTCCTCACAACCCTCATCTTCACTAAACTAAATTTTTCCATAATGAAAGTCACAGGTGCTTTAATGCCTTGAAAATGTCTTGGATATCTTGGATCTGTTCGTCTTTGCCAGGTACAGTGTACACAGTGTTTCCTTAGAAGTCCTGAAGTGAGGAAGCTGCAAGACACTTATATTGATTTTAAAGGGATGGTTGAATAGCATGAACAATTTTGTAAGATCTTCTTTTTCTTTTCTAAGGACTTGTCAGGGATTTTTTTTGTGACGCTAGCATGTCTGGATGGCTAATTTTCTTGTCTGTCTTGTACCACAATCATATTACTAACATGAGCTAGCGTGTCTAGTACTGCTCTAGATTTTCACTTTCCCACAATTTCCAGCAAATGTTATACCAACACTTATGAGGAAATGGATTAAATTTGAGTTTTTCTTTTGTTAGTTTGTTTTATTTAATGAAGAGAGCTTAAGTGTAACATTGTTAATATTTACTTTTACGTTTTATGTGTGTGTGTGTTTGTGTGTGTGTGTGAGACATGGCAAGTTTTGCATATGGAAGGATGAGCATTCTCTTTCAGTTAGGCCAATGATAGTGAAGATCTAATTTGTTCACACTGTTACACCTACATAGAGACACCATGTCCAGAATACCCTCAAAAAAGTGATTTTATTTTATGATTTCTTTCTTTGAACCCTTAATGTTATTCTCTATATTACGGTTATTATGTCTATTAATGCAGCAGGCAGTAGAAATGTAGAATGTACTTTCACATTCTCCTTAATCAAACTCACCTGGGTAAATAAGACCGCTGATCAAATACCTGCTTATAACTTTCCCATAGCTCTCATTCCCCTGCCTAAGTGTGCCCACTTAAGGCCATCTTTTACTCATTTCGGTACTTTTGACTAAATATAAAGGTGCTAAAGCACGTTTTATAAGATTCAGTAGAACTATTCATCATACAGTACAATGCCTATTAACAGCATGGACCTCAAACACCTGATAAGTCATTTCCGAACTTATGAATGTTCTGGTATCTGACCTTATCGTCTGTGATGAAGACTTTTTTCTCTTTCTGACCCAATTTGAGGGCGCTGATGTCGAGCAGGATACTGGTGCATAGTTCATCTTTGACAATGTCTTCGTCATACAAATTCAGCTCCAGAATATTCTAGTAGAGGGAATAATATAACATATTTTTGTCAGAACTAGAGGAGCATACACACTATTTCACAAGAAATTGTTGTCTGTATTTTAACATAAATAATCCAAGGAATTATCACTAACAAAACAGTACTTTGCACGTACTGAACTGACACAGGAAATGTAATTGTATCATGATACATCTGCACAATACATGTACAGGTGATTTTCATAACTTCATTTGCACATAGTATTTTGTCAGGAAACCATTAATGCAGTAATTGATCTCTTGATGCAGCCAATCAGGAGTGTCTGAATATTGGTATTAGGTCTCAGGCTTGGACTACCAGGAAGAGACCGTACCCTTCTGAATCAGGAATGAAACCAGAGGGTCTGATCTTTAGTTTATGAATTCACTCGCCTTGACCTGGCTGCAGGCACGGAAGCTGAAGGTTTCATTCCACTCAGGTGTCTTGCAGTTATTGATTGTCCTGGTTCTCAGGGTACAAGCTGAGGCCGTGGGTAGGCGTAATGTCACATAGAGGTCAGGCAGTGAAACTGTGGATACATGTGAACAGTGTTGCTTTTAGTCACTGCGTCACATGTACAAGTATTTAATGAGGACAGCAGCTAATAAGTAAACATAAAGACAGGTAACAATATAGAGAATAGAAGCAGTGACTCTGTTATACTATAAGTGGTATACTTGTGGTGGCCCAAAAGGTTCTATCAGTTCTATAATCTAAACATGATGTGAAACACTTCATATTTTACACAGTATATGTTTATTATATATATATATATATATATATATATATATATATATATGTATATATATTATAAACTCAAAAGGTGTGTGTGAATACTGACGTACAGAGGTCATATGAATGCCGGAACCTTCCTCGTAGAACGGTGACAGAAAGGTTCCAATGAGGTGCCTCTTCTCTCTGTAACACATACTGTAGGTAATCAGAAGAACTGAGATATTAACCATCAATTAACATATCTATTTGAAGTTTGTATATATTCTGATAATAATGTAACTCAAGCAATAGGTGTAAATATACAGCTTATAAACTTCTTTAATAATGGTCAAATAATTTTTTTTTCAGTGGTTTCCTTTCTATCACAGTTTTACAACAAACATAATCCATACGTATTCTTACCATAAAAAAAGTACAATAAATGTTTATCGACTAAACTTGAATAAAATTTAAGTATATTTATGTTATACAGTCTGTAGAATGTACTGTATTCTAATATCAATGTACTAGTAGTTTACTTGTAAATGTATTATTTCAATACTTCTTGGGACTAAATTATCCCACTTTTAGTTCATAAAATTAACTCTTCGGTGTAAGAGTACTAAACTTTGAGTGCACAAGCAGTTCACATGTGGGTTTTATTTTGTAATGCAAATATTGTAAAGTATACTATAAGCAAACATAAAGGTTCTAGTTATATACTTCTAGCCCACTTTTTTGGTTCATAAAAGTATACTTTGTAACAGTAATAGTTTAGCAGTTTTATACTGCAAGTATATTTGTATGTTTTCTTTAAGGAAACTTAACATCATACTTGTAGTTTAATACTTATATATTATTTTTCTTCTTTAAAGTATAGTACTAAGTTTCTATGTAGGTATAAGTTCTATAGTTGAAATACACATTTAACTGTACTTCATTAGTTAATGGAGTTCATTTCAAGTTTAATTAAATATATCCAGTGGGCTGCACAAAAACAAAACAAAACAAAAAAACAAACAAACACAAGAAATATACAGGATTTAGAATGTATTTATTTAATTTGTAAACAAATACTATGTTGATACTAAAGTATAATTACTCAAATTGACATTGCAGCTCAGAACAAAAAAAAAACAGAAATACAACCTTGATCAAGCTAAATTGAGATTAGAATTTGTTTTATGCATCCTCTTCAGCCCATCCTCTGGCAGCGCACAAACAGGTTGTTGTTTGCTTTGGACTATCAGAAGTCCAGTGTTGAAACTAGTAATACTTACAGTAGCATCACTGTTTTGATAAAGTCCATGAGATCGTGGTTCTTCTATTACTGATTCAGTTAATCTTTTACTGCACTTCACTAACATTAATCCACCATTGAATTCTCCATGGTAACACATGGCAACATACAAAATAAACACACATTCATTTCTCACACGTTGTAAAAAGCAAATATGCAAATAAATATGCACAATGAAACAAATGCAAATAAACCTACAGTACCTTGATCGTTGAATTGAAAACACCCAATGGGGAATCAGAGAAACATAAGTTACACAAACTTTTTTCACTCTTTAGGCAGTGTACAAGAACACATTGTTTATACAATCCCCCATGTGTGTGCAATGAACGAGCTAGGTTTATTTAAGCTGTTTTCATGATGCATATTTACATTTGGTTTCTATAGTGAGTGATATGAATGTGTATTTATATTTATAAGTTGTCATGTGTTTGAACAGATCGAAGGTGTGGATTGATGTTACTGACGTACACTGAAGTAAGAAGAAACAGCTCCACATGTTTTCTTGGCATTATCTGGTTATCATCATCTGGTTGGGTTTGGTGCAGGAACGTTGAAAAGATTTTAGCAGCAATTTTGAAAGGCTACATTGACAATTTTTTAGTCAGTAAATGAATTAAAGGGAATGTATGACTTAGCATGAAACACTGACCTCACTTCCAATTTACAAATTAATGAGCCCACAGCCTTTCAATCAGCTTTGCATAAAAGTACAGAAAGTGTTTGTTGCTTAGCAAAATTTTAAACCCTATGAGAACTATTTTATTGCAATGAAAACTCTATGATACTTTTGTTCATAGTTACAGAATACCCCCACACTACATCCCTAAAAACATTAGGCCATGTTATTTATTTTGTACGAATAAGCCTAGTGAGCTTGGAAACTTCACATGGACCTCAAGCAACCCAGACTCTAGGAGATTGATTTCTAAATGAAATGGAAAATTTATTTAATCTGAAAATAGGACTTATACCCCAGGTATTGTCTTGATCAAGTTGGGAGCATGAAATTGGCCAAAAACTTCCCAAAAATTTAAGAGTTGAAGTAAGGGGCAGAGCCAAACTCCTGAAAAACAACCCCACATCATAACCTCCCTGCATCAAACTTTACACTTGGCACAATGCAGTCAGATAAGAACCATTTCTCTGGCAAAACTCATGCTCTGGTGGCAAGTTTCCTACACCATCGTGGGTACATATATCCCTACAAATCCGGAACTCACAAAACACATGGGGGTTTTGATTTGTCTTTCTGACCAGCATACGATCAGTTCTCTCCGAGAGTTTTCTTGGTTTTCCAGACCTCATCTTGACCTCCACAGTTTCTCTGAACTTCCATCTCTTAATTAAAGCTGACAACGCTTTGCTATCTTCTTGTAGCGTTCTCCTGCATTGTGGCCCATCAATAACTTTCATTTTCAGAGTCTTACACAGCTGCTTAGAGGAATACATGGTTTTTGAGTGTCTGCAAGTCTGTGCACAAGGTTTGTAAAGCTTTAAAACTGGTATTTACTAATGACAGCTGTTGCCATGCATCAGATCTAGCAAGCTGATTAAGGTCTGAAACCTTGTAAAAAGAATCTGAGACTCTGCCCAAACTTCAATTTCATTTCCAGTTTCTTCAAAACTTCAACATTTAATAATGTTATTATTAGGGTCTAATCAGTTAAATAAGAAAAAAAAAACCCACCAAAATCTGTTATTTATCAAAACTTTTGTTTAAGAATGCATATATTCTTATGCCAAATTAATTAATTATATTTTCAAATTCCATTTGTTACAGTAGCACAAGAAATTTACAGATCCAACTGCCCATGACCACATCATTTAAAGTTGGCAACTGATTATTTTTTCCTTTTTACGAAAACATGGTAAATGTATACAATTCAGTACTCTTAATGTATTTACAATCAGAAATTTGTTAGAAAATGTTACAAGTAGTTTTTGAAATGATGGAATGATGCAGAACAGTGCAACACAATTCCAACATGCTGTTTAAATTCTATATCAGAGCCTTGGGCAATTCACACAAATGGCTTTTACTTGCTGTAAAGTGATTCACTTCCGGTGCTCTGATAGAGAAACTATAACAGCATGCCATTTGGTTTTAAATGACAAAATTCATTACATTAAACTGAACCAAACTTCTGATCAAGATACTTTTCAAGCATGTGTACACTTTAGCCTGTAACTAGAGTATCTACAGTATTTATAATACCATTAGTAATTGATAACGGCAATATTAGAATTTTTAAAAAATAAAATTACCTGCATTTAGAACTGTAGCAAAATATCGCAAGTTGAAGAGAAAACAGAGACAAACGTTCCTTAGAGAAGTGGTGCAACCAGTCTATTACCAAGGATAGCTCGAACAGAGATTCTAGAGAACTGCTTGTGTTTCTGATATGTCATATGACAAGCAGGCAGTGATAAAACCACACCCTTTACAATTAGCTATGAGTTTAAAACCACTCAGCCAACCTCCCAACCCCTTGTGCCCCAAGACCTCTGAAGGTGTGTGTGGTTTCTGCCATCGAGACATCAGCTGCAGATCCTACGTTCTGTACTGTATGTTGCAAATTGGTGTTTCTGTGAATCAGACTTGTTTTTCCAGTCAAATCAATACCTTGAATTTTCCTAAACAATTTGGGTAGCGTTGAAGTATATCCTTCAAATCCTGTTATTATAAAGTTTTAAAGTAAGGTCTCCATGGAGCTAACTGATTTTTCCAGCACATCCTGCAGATACTCAATTGGATTAAGCGTTAGAAAATGTAGGGGTCAAATCAACACCTCAAACTCAATGTTTCTTTTTTTAAACCATTCTTTGATCAATTTTCCTGCTGAAAAAAGTCAATGGAATTAGAGAATAGCGTTTCCATGAATGGGTGTATTTGGTCACCAACAATGTTTAGGTATGTGTCAAAGTAACATCCACATGAATTGCAGAACCCAAGGTTTCCTAGCAGAATATTGCCTCTGATAAAAATGCACTCTGTAAGCATTCGCTGACCAAATCTATTGGTAAGACTTGATGACAATGATTGAAAATTAACATCGACACTTTTCACTGTTTGTAATTTGTTGACACATCATGTCATTGTGATACAAAAAATAAAAAGAAGATTGTATTAGAAAAATGCATGGCACAAACAGATTCACAGATTCTCATACACATCACAAACCAGCATGAAAAGTGTCTTTTGGAACATCTTATCCAGCCCCTACAGTCATCTTTTCTGACATCCTCACATGCTGCAGCCATCATTGGTTGATCTAAGACTTCAAACATTTCCTTCCATTGGTGAGTCAACATTTACATGAAAGCAGCTCATCAAGTCAGGATGCATTTACAGAACAAAGTCTAATAAAAATATTATGAAAACATGTCTGACAGATTAGAACAACTAGCCATTTTGCATGCAATGACTTATGCAATGAACTAAGCCTTGATGTTTTTGTAAGTGAAACAGAAAAATTATATAAAACATTTGGATAATAAATTGCCTTTGGATAATATACAACTAATACTCTAGGAAACAGTAAACAATTGTATATAATCATTTGCATGACTGTGCCAAAGCATTTACAATTTTTTTTTAAAGAATGAGAAACTGCTACATTGATATGAGCAGATGACTAGCTGATGTGAAGTTTGTACAAGTTGTTTTGAGAATTTAAATTTCAACTTTACAGAAATGTATCAAAGTGACTGAGAATTTATATATATATATATATATATATATATATATATATATATATATATATATATATATATATATATATATATACACAGTACAGACCAAAAGTTTGGACACACCTTTCTCATTCAAACTCATTCAAAGAGTTTTCTTTATTTTCATGACTATGAAAATTGTAGATTCACACTATGAATTAACACATGTGGAATTATATACATAACAAAAACGTGTGAAACAACTGAAAATATGTCATATTCTATGTTCTTCAAAGTAGCCACCTTTTGCTTTGATTACTGCTTTGCACACTCTTGGCACTCTCTTGATGAGCTTCAAGAGGTAGTCACATGAAATGGTGTTCA
The DNA here is from genome assembly GCA_030347435.1 of Clarias fuscus. Classification (NCBI taxonomy): domain Eukaryota; kingdom Metazoa; phylum Chordata; class Actinopteri; order Siluriformes; family Clariidae; genus Clarias; species Clarias fuscus. Next base: position 28,310,370 of record CM059216.1, read on the forward strand.
CTTCACAGGTGTGCCCTGTCAGGTTTAATAAGTGGGTTTTCTTGCCTTATAAATGGGTTTGGGACCGTCAGTTGTGTTGTGCAGAAGTCAGGTGGATACACAGCTGATAGTCCTCCTGAATAGACTTTTAGAATTTGTATTATGGCAAGAAAAAAGCAGCTAAGTAAAGCTCATTACTTTACGAAATGAAGGTCAGTCAGTCCGAAAAAATTGGGAAAACTTTGAAAGTGTCCCCAAGTGCAGTCATAAAAACCATCAAGAGCTACAAAGAAACTGGCTCACATGCGGACCGGCCCAGGAAAGGAAGACCAAGAGTCACCTCTGCTGCGGAGGAGAAGTTCATCCGAGTCGCAGGTTAACAGCAGCTCAGATCAGAGAGCAGGTCAATGCCACACAGAGTTCTAGCAGAAGACACATCTCTCGAACAACTGTTAAGAGGAGACTGTGTGAATCAGGCCTTCATGCTAGAATATCTGCTATAGGAAACCACTGCTAAGGACAGGCAACAAGCAGAAGAGACTTGTTTGGGCTAAAGAACACAGTAAAGAACACAAGGAATGGACATTAGACCAGGGGAAATCTGTGCTTTGGTCTGATGAGTCCAAATTTGAGATCTTTGGTTCCAACCACCGTGTCTTTGTGCGACGCAGAAAAGGTGAACGGATGGACTCTACGTGCCTGGTTCCCACCGTGAAGCATGGAGGAGGAGGTGTGATGGTGTGGGGGTGCTTTGCTGGTGACACTGTTGGGGATTTATTCAAAATTGAAGGCATGCTGAACCAGCATGGCTACCACAGCATCTTGCAGCGGCATGCTATTCCATCCGGTTTGTGTTTAGTTGGACCATCATTTATTTTTCAACAGGATAACGACCCCAAACACACCTCCAGGGCTATTTGTGTAAGGGCTATTTGACCAAGAAGGAGAGTGATGGGTTGCTGCGCCAGATGACCTGGCCTCCACAGTCACCGGACCTGAACCCAATCGAGATGGTTTGGGGTGAGCTGGACCACAGAGTGAAGGCAAAAGGGCCAACAAGTGCTAAGCATCTCTGGGAACTCCTTCAAGACTGTTGGAAGACCATTTCAGGAAGCTCATCAAGAGAGTGCCAAGAGTGTGCAAAGCAGTAATCAAAGCAAAAGGCGGCTACTTTGAAAAACCTAGAATATGACATATTTTCAGTTGTTTCACACTTTTTTGTTATGTATATAATTCCACATGTGTTAATTCATAGTTTTGATGCCTTCAGTGTGAATCTACAATTTAAATAAAGAAAACTCTTTGAATGAGAAGGTGTGTCCAAACTTTTGGTCTGTACTGTACAGTATATTAAAGCGGCGACAGTGTAGACTAGACTGAAATAGAAAGTAGAAAAATTGTAGAAAAAAAGTAGAGAAAAGCCTGTCTTAAATAATTCACGAAGTCCATATTAAAAGACTGCTGAAAATATAATTTTAAATTTAAATTATAATAGTTTTGGATGGATTGGAGACATAACAGCAGAAAAATGAGGTTTGCATAATATAATTTCCCCCTGTGGCCAGGTTTAAAGGTAAACCTGTTATCTAAACCTGCATTTAACTGTGAAATGACTGAACACTTAGGGCAAGAACAGATATATTTATATTTCAGTAACAAACTTGTAACCTACTGATGGAGCAAAAAAAAAAAGAAAAGTTATTGTTCCCAGTATTGTTTTCTAGCTCACTGTGATATAAAGGGACATGAAATAGTCAAAAATATTGCTGAACAGTGAAAGAATAATAAATGCTGTGCTCCCTTTAAACAATGCTAAGAATAAGAACCTTATTAAAACATGGTTAGAGAAGACATTGGGAGATAATGGGACTCAAGTGAAACAGGAAGACAGCTACACAAAATACAAAATCATACCAAATGTGAAGGATTGTAGATGGGAGATATACAGGATCATCTTTTGGTTAAGAACAGGACATTCAGATCATAACACTCACTCGCCTACTTTTTATACCACTTTTTCCGTACAGGGTTGTGGGATGTCTGGAGTCTATGCCAGGGGACTTGCATAAATTGATAAAATCATGCATAATGTTTACAAATATACTGACAACGCCACATAATTTTAATCTGTACATAACGCACATGATACACACTTCAAAATGATTGATCTTCTTTTCATTTTACATAGTTCTCTTTATGTATCTGTCAACATTTACCTGCATATATTTATCTTTTTAAACTTGTCTATATTGACTTCTGTATAATTATTTAAAAAACCTGCCTATGTTTACTTTTACACACTTCATTTCATAAACTTGTCTGTATCATCACGCATGTCTTTTATGTGCCCATCTCTGTTATGCTCACATGTTTAACTTCATATTTATTTTATCTTCTTTATAGTTTTCTCCCACAATGTAAATACATACAAGCATTGCGAAATTATTGCATTAATAATAACTGATAACTGACAGTAACTAATATAATAGGACAAATTCAAATAGGACACCTTCCTTTTGTATTAACATTTAATTTCTCTGATGCAAATAGACAAGTGGAAATAAAATAAAACCCAATTTAAATATCATTCTCTTACATTTAGGCATTTGGCAGACACCCTTATCCAGGGCGACTTACATTTGTATTTCATTATACATGTGAGCAGTTGAGAGTTAAGGGCTTTGCTCAAGGGCCCAAAAGGGACAACTTGGTAGTCATGGGATTTGAACCTGGGACCCTCTGAACTAAATCCAGAATCTATCAAGCCCTGACTTGAGTCTGCAGGGGTAGGTTTTGTTTGGGTGTGTACCAAAACAGCATTTATTTAAGAGGAAAAATAACAACAAAAAAAAACATGCTTATACAGTGGAACCTTGGATTGCGAACATAATTCGTTCCGGAAGTGGTCTGTATATCAAAACACTCGTAAATCAAAAATTTTCCCATGATATTCCCAAAAAAGCTTGAAAAACCACAAAGCTTCTAAAAATTATGCAGTTTAAATGTATTAATGCATGAGTTTTTTTTCTGTTTCTGTTGTAATAACAGTGCTAATGAAATTACATCACTGTTTAGCAAATAAAGTCATTTTAATGCTTTGTACATGAGTATTCATAAAAATGACGTCTTAAAGGCCTGATCTAACACACACACACACAATATATATATATATACGCCACCCCGAGGTTAACCGGGGAAATAACCCAATTAAGACACACAGGTTTGTAGGCCAAGGAACCCAGAGAGACGTGTGGACAATGTACAAAAATTTTATTTTATATTTCACAATAAAATAATAATAAAAAAAAAAAAGCTCATTAGCATACAATGCTAAATTTAAGTCAACCAGGCACTCTGTATACTCATACAACAGAAAAAAAAACACTCAACACAAGAAATAAACCAAATTACAGACAGACTTCACAATGGCTGGGACAGGCTAAATGAAGTACCGGTAGTACGGGCGCACTCGTGCATCACACACGCATCTACACACACACACACACACACACACTCACACAAGGTGAACCGTGAATCCAGGCAACACTGCACTCCACACTGCTCTAATAACACCAGTGCTCCAGCTAAATAGCTAACCTCCAGGCCTCCCAGTGCCCAAGATGGACAGAATTACATTCAACAATAAATCACACACATCCACGACATAAACCAAACAAACTAATAAAAGAGCAAAAGTTCTCTTTACAACAAACACACGAAAACAGAAAATAAGGGGAAAAAAGGCAAATAAATAAACCAAAAAAACAGAAATTTCGAGCTAGATGCTCACTGCAGCAGTCATATCAAATTCAGAGTTCTCCAAAAGCTACACAACATAGTATCCGTAAGGATGACAGATGCAGATAGCCGTAGCAGCAGGGCAGCTCCAAACCAATCCTACAGCAAGCCATCCATGATTACACTCCACAGGCACGGTATAACCGATAACCCGGAGCAGATGCACAAAGAAAAAAAAGAAAGCGAAACAACAAAACCGGAAGAGAAAAACAGCAGCGCCGTCCTCCGTCAATGCGGAAGACAGATACTTCCGCCTTTGACCGGTTCACCGGCACAGCATCAGACACCCTTATCGCACCAGGAAGAAAAGAACTATTAGTAAAATAAATCTTTTCTATGAACCAGAGAAAACGAAACTCACTTACCCGGATGAATCGTTTTATCACGCGAGTTGTACTGCTGCTCACAGCTCACAAAATGTCATGCACGAAGGCGCGTGCGCAGAACAAGTTCCACGGCTAAGTAGTAAACAAACGCCAGTTAACATTACCCGATGCCGCAATACACAGCACGTAAGAAGCGTGCACCTACCTTTCAAAGAGTGGACAGTCTGACTCAACCAGATATCAATTGGCCACTGCGCACACTAAGGGAAAAGAAATATCGGCATGTTGAATGCAGCTGTTTCCGGACCCCTTCAAAAGCCACCTGCAGTCTGGTCTGATGCTCTAACACCCAACTGTTAACACTGCCAGGGCCCCCCTCTTGACCACGACCCAACAAAAAAATCAACAGGCAGTCGGGGTTCCTGGCCAAACATCAGGAAATACGGGGACTCCCCAGTCACTTGATGGGGAGTCGTGTTATAACAGAAGAGTAATTGGGGGAGCGCAGAAACCCAATCACCCTTCTGCGAACTGGGCAGAGTACGCAAAAGATTGTGCAGGGTCCGATTGAAACGTTCACACTGCCCATTACCTGCAGGGTGCCATGGAGTAGTGTGAAACCTTTCCACCTGATACAAACGACATAGCTGTTGGATGAGGGACGACTCGAAACTACGGCCTTGATCCGAGTGGAGGCGAGCAGGAACCCCAAACTTACAAAACCACTCAGACACAAGCACCTGGGCCACGGTTTCAGCTCGCTGGTTCCGAGTAGGGACCGCCTGCGTAAATTTAGTAAAAACATCAGTCATTACTAATACATTTTCTACTCCTGAACGTGAGGGCTCAAGCAAAGTAAAGTCGATGGCCAAGATCTCATTTGGTCTTTCTGCCAACAGATGGCCCATAAAGCTCTGAGGCGCCAACTGTGTATCTTTGGCAGCCTGACATCTCTCACATTCACGGAACCACCGAGCCACGTCAGCTGTCAGGCCTGGCCAATAACAGCGTTGACGAACCAGCTCAGTGGTGCGGTCAATACCCTGGTGCCCATGCCCTTGGTGAACTTGGGCCAAAACCTCACCATGCAATGCAGACGGAAGAACCAACTGGAGGATTTCCTCACCTCCATCTGGCCGAAAGACACGACGATACAACACGCCTTCCTTGTCCACCAATTGATCCCACTGGCGAAGTAACACCAGGGCGGTTTTAGACATCTGTCTACGCTCTACCAAGGAAGGGGGAACTCCTCGTCTCCAAAACCCCAAGACCTGACCAATAACTGGGTCAGCCTGTTGACATAAGCGCATGTCACCCCCAAAGCCGGGCAACACAGAGACCACGGCCTGAACCACCTGTGGATGCAGTTCCGCTGCAAACACCTGCTTAACGGTAGCCGGCACTTCAACTCCTGGCAACAGGGCACTTACCTCACACTGGTTGGAGGGATCCTGTCTTGAAAGAGCATCTGCATTTCTATTACTCCTACCTGACCGATACTTGATGGTGAAATCAAATGCTGCAAGCTGGGCAGCCCAACGTTGTTCAGTAGCAGCAAGTTTAGTTGTTGCCAAATGGCTAAGAGGATTATTGTCCGTGTAGACGATGCACTTATGCCCCAACAGATATTCACGAAATTTTTCGGTCATGGCCCACTTGAGCGCCAAAAACTCGAGTTTCATAGAGCTATAATTTACCATATTGCGCTCAGTGGGCCTAAGACTTCGGCTGGCGTACGCAATGGGCGCACTCTCCCACCCTGCTCCTGAGAGAGGACTGCCCTCAAACCCCCATAGCTTGCATCCACCTCTAAAATAAATGGCAGAGAAAAGTCGGCATAGGCCAACACTGGGGCTGTTGTAAGCTTGACCTTTAACGCCTCAAAGCTCTGTTGACACTGTTCTGACCACACATCAGAAAAGCTCTTACCAGCCCGTACCCGGGGCCCGCCGGCAGAACACTCCGCCACCGCCCCGTGCAGGGGAGCCGCCAACTTTGCAAAGCCCTGCACGAAACGGCGATAATAGCTAGCAAATCCCAGGAACGAGCGCAATTCAGACGCACTTGTGGGACACCGCCACTGTGAAACTGCCTCAATCTTACCAGGGTCAGTGGATACGCCCTGAGCGGAAATAACATGGCCCAAGTACTTTACCTCCTTCTGGAAGAACGTGCATTTTGCCAATTTAGCCTTCAAACCCTCCTGCTCCAAACGACCCAGCACAACCTCCAGCCGCTCCAAATGCTGCGAAATGGAAGAGGAGAACACCACAATGTCATCCAAATATAAAAGTAGGGAACTACCCTGTTGATCCCCAAACATCCGTTCCATCAAACGCTGAAAAGTGCTAGGAGCATTACACAGCCCGAAGGGCATACGATTGAACTCAAATAGGCCAAAGGGGGTACAAAATGCAGTCTTGGCTCTATCTCTTTCAAGGACAGGGACCTGGTTGTAACCACTCGCCAAGTCCATAGTAGAAAACCACCCGGCCCCCGTCAAGAAATCGAGTGACTCCTCAATGCGCGGAAGGGGAAAAGCATCCTTCCTCGGCTTCGCGTTTAATTGACGGTAGTCAACACACATGCGGAGACTTCCGTCCTTTTTCCGGACGAGCACTATAGGCGACGCATATGGGCTACAGCTTTCTCTAATAACATTGGCTTCTAAAAGCTGGTTGATATGCGACTTGACTACTTCATATTCCGATGGCGGTATACGCCTATACCTCTGACAAACAGGCACTAAATCCAGCAACGGTATCTCATGCGAAATCAAGTCCGTACAACCCAGATCACCCTCATGAGCTGAGAACACGGACTGATATCGCCGCAACAGAGCCCTGACCTCACCCTGCTCTTCCGGAGACAAAATGGACAAATCAACAGCTTCAATCTGCTCTTGGACTGGAAGAACTGTCGCCGCAACTTGAGAATGCACAGAAACCGACACTGGCTCTTCCCCAGTTATCCCAGCTGGCAAACTTACCACCTGAACACTATTAAGCGTTCCTAACATTGTACCAGCATACAGCATTACATCTATGGTCCCTACATTGACCATAGGCAAATAAACTGTACCACGGACCACTCTAACAAGCGCAGACGAAGCCAGCAGCCCAACTGGCAATCCGGACACCGGAGGCTCAAACAAAACAGTCCCGTCTGCATACTGTTCCGAACATGTGGCAGGTACAAGCCTTAACATACCACCTGGAATACGACATGACTTACGACCCCGTAATTTAATCTTACCAATACAAACTACGGAGGACTGGTCCTCTGCTAAATGGCAATGTTGTAATGCCTGTAAAACAAATGGTGGGGCTTCCACTGAAGAGGGACAATCAAGCAAGCCAGGGCCATACTGACCAAAAAGCTCCTGGTAGCATCGACTAAGGACATTCATTCCCAGCACCCCGGGAATTCCACCACAGATGCCCCCAGGAGGATCCCTCACCACCAAAATCCCACACTTGGGAATCAAGCGATTACACTTCTCAACATCCAACTCCATGTAGCCGATATAAGGAATTGACAACCCATTGGCTGCACGAAGCTGGAGCCAGTGGCATGACTTTAACCGTTCTACGCCCCACGATTGAAAATGCGTTTGAAAGCAACTTTCTGTAATAGTGGACACCATAGACCCAGTATCAACCAAACAAGGCACTTGAACACTACCAATACGAACAAGAAGATGCGGGCAAGACGACATCAAATGAGATACAGCAGTATTTGAGCCGTTCTCCTCCCCAACCGCGCTTTGGCTCTGCAACGCGGTGGGGACTAGTTTCCCGACCCCGCGGGTGAGTCATACTGTGCATTAGTGGCTCGTGTCGTAGTAGTTAAGGGAAAACGAGTAGGTACACGCTCCCCATCGCACTCCCTAGCAAAGTGACCTGGTTTCTGACATCTTCGGCACACAATCTGGTCACGACGAGGAGATTGACTATGGGGCTGGGGGGTCTGTAAACGAGCGATACTTTGAGTTAACTTACTAATCTGTTCCTGCTGTAACCGCAGCATTTCTTTAACTTCACCCTACTCAGACACCCGAGAAGACTGAACAGAGTTTTCACAAGGCTCACCCCGCACCCCATACTGAATACCATATGCAGAAGGAAGTGAATGGCTACGACCCCGTAAACTCCCCGACATACCCTCCCGTTCCCATCGGAGCGCCTCACCCCGTACATCTAAAAGGGTCAGGGTGGGTTGACCTCGTACCAATTGCTTAAGTTTTCACCGAAGGGCATTGTCATTGACATTCTCGATAAACTGGTCACGCAGCAAAACTTGAAAATTTGGCATGGCATAAGGGGACTTTTGCCTTACGTGCTCCAAGAGGCCAATCAGAGCTAGGGAGAACTCCAACAAAGACTCCCCTTCCCGCTGTGTCCTGGAGAAGAAAGCCTCCTGCAAAGAAACATATGATTGCGAGCAACCGTACAACTCCCGTAGCACAGAAATAATTTTCACTGGGTCATTACGTTCATCATCGGGGCGGTAACGAATCTCCTCTCGTGCTTCTCCCTCCAAATGGTCAAAGAGGAAGAAAGCTCTATCAGATGCTGACATGTGACGGGCCTGCATACATGCCTGGGCCTCCTCGATCCACTCCTCAACATCAAGACTAGACCTGCCGCTAAATTTTGGACACATTCGATCTCGTGGTACAAAAACATACCTCTCTGGCAGGACAACACACTCATTACTTGATTGTGAGGTGGAAGGAGGGGGCCCACTGACACCAGGAGGTGGCCCACTAGGACCCGGAGGAGCAGATGATTGCTCTTGACGTAACCGTTCGTTATCTGCTTTTAACTGAGTTACCTTCTCTCTTAACTCGCGCAATTCCTCTTCCATACCTATAGCACCAACCTCACTTACCACCCGAGGAAGGCACACTGGACGCCGCTGCTGCTTTCTCCCCCGGCTCAATGTCTCATCGCACAAAAATAAATCAATCCTAATGAAAACACTCAACGACAAAAAGAGAAAAACACACACTCTTCAGTACACAGAGCAAACCAAATACATATGTACCCACGTCTCTCCAGAAAAGGAAAAGCCTATCCTGCCGATTACGCCACAAATGTGGCACCGTGCTGAGATATTAGAAAAAAATACTTTAGAACCGATTACGCCACCCCGAGGTTAACCGGGGAAATAACCCAATTAAGACACACAGGTTTGTAGGCCAAGGAACCCAGAGAGACGTGTGGACAATGTACAAAAATGTTATTTTATATTTCACAATAAAATAATTTAAAAAAAAAGCTCATTAGCATACAATGCTAAATTTAAGTCAACCAGGCACTCTGTATACTCACACAACAGAAAAAAAAACACTCAACACAAGAAATAAACCAAATTACAGACAGACTTCACAATGGCTGGGACAGGCTAAATGAAGTACCGGTAGTACGGGTGCACTCGTGCATCACACACGCGTCTACACACACACACACGCACACACAAGGTGAACCGTGAATCCAGGCAACACTGCACTCCACACTGCTCTAATAACACCAGTGCTCCAGCTAAATAGCTAACCTCCCGGCCTCCCAGTGCCCAAGATGGACAGAATTACATTCAACAATAAATCACACACATCCACGACATAAACCAAACAAACTAATAAAAGAGCAAAAGTTCTCTTTACAACAAACACACAAAAACAGAAAATAAGGGGAAAAAAGGCAAATAAATAAACCAAAAAAACAGAAATTTCGAGCTAGATGCTCACTGCAGCAGTCATATCAAATTCAGAGTTCTCCAAAAGCTACACAACATAGTATCCGTAAGGATTACAGATGCAGATAGCCGTAGCAGCAGGGCAGCTCCAAACCAATCCTACAACAAGCCATCCATGATTACACTCCACAGGCACGGTATAACCGATAACCCGGGGCAGATGCACAAAGAAAATAAAGAAAGCGAAACAACAAAACCGGAAGAGAAAAACAGCAGCGCCGTCCTCCGTCAATGCGGAAGACAGATACTTCCGCCTTTGAACGGTTCACCGGCACAGCATCAGACACCCTTATCGCACCAGGAAGAAAAGAACTATTAGTAAAATAAATATTTTCTATGAACCAGAGAAAACGAAACTCACTTACCCGGATGAATCGTTTTATCACGCGAGTTGTACCGCTGCTCACAGCTCACAAAATGTCATGCACGAAGGCGCGTGCGCAGAACAAGTTCCACGGCTAAGTAGTAAACAAACGCCAGTTAACATTACCCGATGCCGCAATACACAGCACGTAAGAAGCGTGTACCTACCTTTCAAAGAGTGGACAGTCTGACTCAACCAGATATCAATTGGCCACTGCGCACACTAAGGGAAAAGAAATATCGGCAGTTCAGTATACATGCCTCTCTCTCCATTAGCCACATAGCTACAAACACAGACCACACACCTTCCGCTCATGCGCACACCGTGAGGGCGGTCCTAGTCATGGCGTACGCCAGGTAAGAAAACTCCCGCCTTAAATATAATCGAGAACCATTCTGATAGGTTATCGTGCGCGATGAATCACTTACCTATAAACCAATAAGGAGGGCCCATCACATTGCCACATATATATATTAAAACATTAAAGTATAAATAAATATAAATTATATATTTCTACTTTAATGTTTTAAACACTTACATTTTTGCATTTCTGGTACTGTAGTTTTTAAGCACTCTTTCGTAGTGTGTAGAAATATGCAAGTAGTTTCATACTGAAAGTTGTCTGCCGTAGTATAGGTATAATAATAAGATAATGGTATATTTACTCAGACATGAAGAGGAAGCAGACAAGAAGAGCAGGTGAAAGAGAATGACAAAGCAGGTGAAGAGAACAGGTAGGAATGGGCCAAGAAATATAGCAGATTGGAGTACTGAAGAATTAAAGTATAAATAGTGTGAAATATCTGCTCCATTTACTCACCATGAAGATGAAGAGTACAGGGAGGAAGAAAATAAGTCAAGAGCTGGTGAAGAGAACAGATAGGAGCTACCACACAGGATACTATGACTTAAAGGGGTCATGACATACATTTACCATTTTAATGTGTTTTCTGATGTACACTTATAAAGTAAGTTACAGCTTTTGTGTACCAGAATTACAAAATGTTTTTTATAGTGCAGTGATCTCTTATTTGTCAAAAAATCAAGTAAAATTGAATTCATCTTGTCATGACCACTTTAAACAATATCAAAAAACATAAATTTGGGTTTGATGATTTAAGGTATATATTTTGTGAAATATTTGGTTCATTTACTTAGCCATGAAGATGAGGAGGACAATGAAGCAATGATAGAAAATGAGTTCAGAGCAGGTGAAGAAAACAGGTAGGTAAAGGCCATACATACATGTCCACATCTAGCCAGGTATTTTTAAAATTGTAGATTTTTCTACTTAATTTATATATATATATATATATATATAAACACTCACCTAAAGGATTATTAGGAACACCATACTAATACGGTGTTTGACCCCCTTTCGCCTTCAGAACTGCCTTAATTCTACGTAGCATTGATTCAACAAGGTCCTGAAAGCATTCTTTAGAAACGTTGGCCCATATTGATAGGATAGCATCTTGCAGTTGATGGAGATTTGTGGGATGCACCTCCAGGGCACGAAGCTCCCGTTCACCACATCCCAAAGATGCTCTATTGGGTTGAGATCTGGTGACTGTGGGGGCCATTTTATTACAGTGAACTCATTGTCATGTTCAAGAAACCAATTTGAAATGATTAAAGCTTTGTGACATGGTGCATTATCCTGCTGGAAGTAGCCATCAGAGGATGGGTACATGGTGGTCATAAAGGGATGGACATGGTCAGAAACAATGCTCAGGTAGGCCGGGGCATTTAAACCATGCCCAATTGGCACAAAGTGCCAAGAAAAGATCCCCCACACCATTACACCACCACCACCAGCCTGCACAGTGGTAACAAGGCATGGTGGATCCATGTTCTCATTCTGTTTACGCCAAATTCTGACTCTACCATTTGAATGTCTCAACAGAAATCGAGACTCATCAGACCAGGCAACATTTTTCCAGTCTTCTACTGTCCAATTTTGGTGAGCTCGTGCAAATTGTAGCCTCTTTTTCCTATTTGTAGTGGAGATGAGTGGTACCCGGTGGGGTCTTCTGCTGTTGTAGCCCATCCGCCTCAAGGTTGTCCGTGTTGTGGCTTCACAAATGCTTTGCTCCAGACCTCGGTTGTAACGAGTGGTTATTTCAGTCAAAGTTGCTCTTCTATCAGCTTGAATCAGTCGGCCCATTCTCCTCTGACCTCTAGCATCAACAAGGCATTTTCGCCCACAGGACTGCCGCATACTGAATGTTTTTCCCCTTTTCACACCATTCTTTGTAAACCCTAGAAATGGTTGTGCATGACAATCCCAGTAACAATAAAGAACACAATAAAAAAAACTCTTTGAATGAGAAGGTGTGTCCAAACTTTTGGTCTGTAATGTATATATATACAACACAAACCCGATTCCAAAACAGTTGAGACAGTACAAATTGTGAATAAAAAGTTTCAAATTTCAATATTTTAGTCAGAATACAACATAGATGATATATCAAATGTTTCTACTGAGAAAATGTATCATTTTAAGGGAGAAATAAGTTGATTTTAAATTTCATGGCATCAACACATCTCAAAAAAGTTGGGACAAGGCCATGTTTACCACTGTGTGGAATCCCCTCTTCTTTTTATACCAGTCTGCAAACGTCTGGAGACTGAGGAGACAAGTTGCGCAAGTTTAGGTATAGGAATGTTGTCCCATTCTTGTCTAATACAGGCTTCTAGTTGTTCAACTGTCTTAGGTCTTCTTTGTCTCATCTTCCTCTTTATGATGTGCCAAATGGTTTCTATGGGTGAAAGATCTAGACTGCAGACTGGCCATTTCAGCACCTAGATCCTTCTCCTACGCAGCCAAGATGTTGTAATTGATGTACAGTACAGACCAAATGTTTGGACACACCTTCTCATTCAGCGAGTTTTCTTTATTGTGCTCTTTATTGTGTTCTTTAGCCCAAACAAGTCTCTTCTGCTTGTTGCCTGTCCGTAGCAGTGGTTTCCTAGCAGATATTCTACCATGAAGGCCTGATTCACACAGTCTCCTCTTAACAGTTGTTTTAGAGATGTGTCTGCTGCTAGGACTCTGTGTGGCATTGACCTGCTCTCTGATCTGAGCTGCTGTTAACCTGCGATTTCTGAGGCTGGTGACTCGGATGAACTTATCCTCCACAGCAGAGGTGACTCTTGGTCTTCCTTTCCTGGGCCGGTCCGCATGTGAGCCAGTTTCTTTGTAGCCCTTGATGGTTTTTATGACTGCACTTGGGGACACTTTCAAAGTTTTCCCAATTTTTCGGACTGACTGACCTTCATTTCTTAAAGTAATTTCTTAAATTCTTTACTTGGCTGCTTTTTTCTTGCCATAATACAAATTCAAACTCTTTGAATGAGAAGGTGTGTCCAAACTTTTGGTCTGTACTGTATGTGGTCTGGCATTGTCATGTTGGAAAATACAAGGTCTTCCCTGAAAGAGATGATGTCTGGATGGGAGCATATGTTGTTCTAGAACTTGGATATACCTATCAGCATTGATGTTGCCTTTGCAGATGTGTAAGCTGCCCATGCCACACGCACTCATGCAACCCCATACCATCAGAGATGCAGGCTTCTGAACTGAGCGCTGATAACAACTTGGGTTGTCCTTGTCCTCTTTAGTCCGGATGACATGGTGTCCCAGTTTCCCAAAAAGAACTTCAAATTTTGATTCGTCTGACCACAGAACAGTTTTTCACTTTGCCACAGTCCATTTTAAATGAGTCTTGGCCCAGAGAAAACGCCTGCGCTTCTGGATCATGTTTAGACGTGGCTCCTTTTTTGACCTATTGAGTTTTAGCCTGGCACGGTGGATTGTATTTACCGACAATGTTTTCTGGAAGTATTCCTGAGCCCATGTTATGATTTCCATTACAGTAGCATTCCTGTACTGTATGTGATGTAGTGCCGTCTAAGGGCCCGAAGATATGAACAAGAAATGGAACAAATGTACAATATTTTTTAGCAAACATTGATGCATATTGTAGTTACTTCTGCCATAATTTGAACAAAAATAAAAACATTATTATGGCACTGTGCAAAAGTTTGGGCACCCTAAGCGTTCCAGCGTCTCAAATTATTTTTACAAGGTTTTAGACCTTAATCAGCTCATTAGATCTGATGCATGGCAAAAGCTGTCATTAGTAAATGGCAATTTCAAAGCTTTACAGATACCTTTGACTCTCCAAACCTTGTGCACACACTTGCAGACACTGAACAACCATGGCTTCCTCTAAGCAGCTGTGTAAGATTCTGAAAAGGAAAGTTTCAGAGGGCTCCCTGTGATCCAGACCCTCTCTGTCCTCTGCACCCTTCTGACTCATTCTGTGAATTATGTAATTCTTCCTGTTGCAATAATAATTAATGCCTTTAATAATTTTAATCCCTCTGATGATAGCGGTGATGACGGTTCTAGTAGCAAGGATGAGCAGACAACTCGTCTGATGAGGATGACTCTAATGATCCACATTTTAAAAGCTCAGCCTTGAATTATGCTCGTCTCTAGCAAAACCTCAGACGGAGGTAAAGAGTTACAGAATGGGATTTTACTGACACTCAGAGCCCGAGCGGGGAATTAAAGTGCTGCACCAACAAAATAGCACTAACAGTGGATTTAACAACATAACGATAAGAAAGAAAATATCTGTGTACGTAGTATGCAACCTCTCTCTCTCTCTCTCTCTCTCTCTCTCACACACACACACACACACACACGAGAGAGAGACTTTGACTTTTAACGTTCCTTTATTTTGCAAAAGTATTTGTATCCTTACAAATTTTTTTTTTCAAGGACAAAAAAATTGTCAAAAAGATACAAATAAATTAAGGCAAGAGGTTTCATGAAAAATAAAATAAATAAATAAATAAGTTAATCAATTCAATTTTTTTTTTGCTTATTTATTTATTCATTTAAAAATGGAGAAGTTGACTAGTCATCAGTAAGTGGAAGAGGGGGAGGAAAAGGAGAGGGAGACAATAATAATAATAATAATAATAAAAAAAACCCTGAGCAGTCAGACTTTAAAAGAAATTCAGTAAAACACATCAAATGAGAAAAGTTAAAGCTAAAAAAGGTCGAGTGTGTACGGTGCTGAACTGGTGTATTAAAGCAATGTTTAAAAAGAAATAATAGGTACAGTAATACACATAGTATATAAAACCAGCACCTAAAAGAGATAAAACACAGGTAAAGAAGAAAAAAAGATAAAAAAGCATTTCACACTAATCTTTAAAAGTTGAAAGTTAAAACCTCCCTGTCTCTGGAGCATAAAACGTCCCCATGTGCCCACATCTGGTCAAACTCTGGTAGTCTGTGGGTCATCTTTAGGAAGGCGAACTCAACTTTTAGTCTCGCTCTCACCAGTGCTGTCAGCATTCTCTCAGCATTGTGTGTGCCCCCACCCCCTTGCATTTTGTTTTTTTCTTGTGAGCCAGATGGAGAGTTTTGCCTGGCCTATAAGGTAGTTTAATAGAGTGACAGTTTTGTCTTTGGTTTTATATTTTGGCCCGTGTATGTAGAGGTTCTCAGTCCATGTCACTCCTAGCTCATTTATCCAGGTTTTTAGCAGAGAGATCAGCCTTCCCAATCTTTTGCACTTTAAGAACAGGTGGTCTACCGTTTCCTCCCTCCTGCAGAAGAGACACTGTGCTCCTAGTGGGGTCCATATGTGCCACGTGTCTGTTCGTGGCCACAGCCCCGACCACTGTAGATCGGCTGTGCGCTTTTCTGTGGGCGGTTTGTACAGGGACCTCCAGCGTCCTCGTGGGGAAGAGCCTGACGTCAGCCACTCTGACCACCGTGAGTCCCTTACTCCAGCCAACGAGCCTCTGTGCATGACCTTCACACACGTCCCATACAGCGCTTTCTTTGAGGCGACCTCGAAAGTTGTTAAGACAGGTGTCTTGAAAGACAGTATGGCTCCTTCCTCCTGCTGAAGATCTTCAGCTGCTGGGCATATGGATAAGTGCAGGGGAGGCTGCTGATGCTCTCCAGGGCTTTGCCCCAAAGATTCTCTGAGTTGGGAGGGCAGTGCTGATATGACCTCAACCAAGAGTTTTTTTGTTTTTGCATTTTGTTTTTTTGCATAGTTCGTCTGCTGTCCTCCACACCTTTCCATTCCTTAGATCCTTGATCTTGGTGATTGCCGCACTCTAGAAACGATGTTGATGACAGCATTCTGGTGTTTATGAGCGGGTTGTGAAATAGCGGCTCCTCATCTGTACTTTGGAATGGTTGTGTTTCAGTCCTGCTCGTCTTTATTACTGATGACCATGCTTTAAGTACGGACTGATAAAACTGGGTTGTGGCTGATAAGTTCATTTCCTTGAGGTTGAGCCCAAACAGGTGTGTATCATAGTTTAGTCCTTATACCATATGAAGGGCTTTGGCTATGCCTGTCCATGCTAGTCCTTCACTGTAAAGAAGCCTCTGTGCAGCCTGCAGTCTGAAGGTTTTTATTCGACAGGACAGGTCGATCAAGCCCTGCCCCCCTTCTTGCACAGGTAGATATAACACAGAGGCACGAGTCCAATGTTGGCCAGTCCAGAAAAAGTTCACCAACTTCCTCTGCACATCCCTGATTAATGTCTCAGGGGGCTCAAGGTCAGTGAGGCGGTGCCAGAGCATGGAGGCGATCAGATTATTGACGACCAGTACTCTCCCCCTGTAGGACAGCTGAGGCAGGACCCAGGTCCATTGAGACAACTTGGCACACACTTTTTCCACTACACCCTCCCAGTTTTTATTTTGTAAATCTTGTGTCCCTAAAAACACACCAAGGTACTTGAGGCCGATCTTGCCCCTTTGGAGACCACCTGGTAAGATTGGGGGTCCTGTTTCCTGTCATTGCCCAACTAAAAAACTCTCACACTTTTCCCAGTTCACACGTGCAGAAGAGGCTCTCGCGTAAATGTTCAGGTTCCTAGTCAGAGCCCTAACATCATCTTGATTTTTAATAAAAACGGTTACATCATCGGCATATGCTGACAGCACAAGTCTCTTTTGTGACCCACTAACAGGAAAGCCCTGTAGCTCAGCTCTTAATTTGTGCAGTAATGGTTCTATTGAGAGACTGTAGAGTTGTCCAGACAGTGGGCACCCCCGTCTAATTCCCCGTTTCATTTTAAAAGGGCAACTGAGCCCACCTCCAATCTTAAGTATAAAAGCCGCTTCAGAGTATAAAAGTTTAATCCACCATAAAAAGTTGTTTCCTATGCCAAAGGATTCAAGAGTCTGGAAAAGATAATCATGGTCAACTCTATCAAAGGCCTTTTCTTGATCTATCGATAAAAGACCTAGTTCATTCCGTTTTGTTTTACAAAGGTCGATTAAGTCTCTCATTAGCAATAGATTTTCTGTTATGGTTCGGTGAGGTATGCAGTAGGTCTGGCTGTTATGAACCACTGAGTGCAGGCACTGTTTCAGTCTGTTTGCGAGACACTTTGAAAGTATTTTGTAGTCACTGCATAGTAGTGGTCTCTACTGGTCTCCAGTTTTTCAGTTGCCCCAAGTCTACTTTTTTTGGGATCAGTGATAGGACCGCCCTTGTGCAGCTCACCGGTAGCTTCCCGCTGTTAAAAGCACATTTAAAAACATCATAAAAGTCAGCTCCTATTATATTCCAGAAATGTTTATAAAATTCACTCAGCAGTCCATCTATTCCTGGTGAGCGTCCTGTTGCGAGCTGCTGAACAGCGTCAGTTAGCTCCTGCAGCTCGAGTTCTGCGTCTAGCGCACTGCTTTGCTCCAGGGACAGTTTTGGTAGTTCCCTGAAAAGTTCCTCTCTGCAAGATGGGTCACAGGGTTCTGCACTGTAGAGCTGGGTGTAAAAGTCTGTGGCTGCTCTCCTCATCCCGCTTGGATCAGTTGTTGTAGTTCCATCTGCTCGTGTCATGTACACCATATGATTTTTGGGTTTTGTTGATCTGGACAGGTTAAAGAAGAAGGCACTGGGAGCGTCCATTTCCTTGATGCAGGAGATACAGTGTCTGATCAGGGCTGTTTTAGCTTGTTCGTGGAGGAAGGAGCTCAGAGCTTTTCTTTTTCCCTCCAGGACACAGCCCAATCTGATGTCGTTCTTGTTCACCATTTTACTTTCTGTTTGAATAATTTCTGCCTCAAGTTCTTTTATAGTGGTTTTAAAAGCGTCTAATAAAGTCTTTTATTTGATTTTTTCCCACCTTCCACCAAGAGACCAAACTGCTAAAATCCCCTTTTCTGTCTTTCCATTCATTCCATAAAATTTAAAAATTTCTATATAAAGTCTCATCCTGTAAAAGTTTTGTATTAAAACGCCAGTATGAGCTCTGCCTCTTTGTGTTTGGCATCATTATCTCTATGCTTATCAGGTGATGATCAGAAAAACCAGTCGGGGAGATGACTGCTTTGGAAAGGTTGTTTCTCTCGGATTTGGTGATATAAAATCTGTCCAGTCTTGCTGCAGTAATCTTTGTATTGTTAGACTTAACCCATGTGTATTTTCTAGTATTCAGATTTTTTTCCCTCCGCACATCAACCAGACTGCTCTGTTTAATGAGCTTTTTGAGCACCTCAGCAGACTTTGGGTGTGGTTCCTCACCGTTTCGGTCTAAGGTGAAGTCTACTGTGCAATTCCAGTCCCCTCCCATTACTATTGTGGATTTATTTCCACTTCGTTGTATTATATTTTTTATTCTGTTAAAAAGTGAAATTCTCGCGCTGCCATTGTTAGGGGCGTACACATTTAAAAAAGTAAAACTTTTCTTTTTAATTTCTGCTTTCACCATTAAAACTCGACCTTTCACTGTTTCTGTAGCTTCGACCTTGCTCATGCCCACTGCTTTATTAAAAAGTATCGCCACACCAGCACTGACATTGGAACCATGACTTTGGAAAAGTTTCCCTTCCCACCACATGGCCCACTCAGTCTCGCTGGCTTGGTCACTGTGTGTCTCCTGTAAGAAGACCACATCAATGTTCTTTTGTGTTAAAAAGTCTCCTGCTACTGCTCTTTTTCTTTTATCTTTGCCACCATTCATGTTTAATGATCCTATTTTTTAAATATTCATCAGAAAAAGTAAAACAGAAAATAAAAAAATAGCAGAAAAACAGATGTAAAGTGCATTAAAGAAAACAGAGAAGACCCAGTGTGATGTGTTCATTTCTGTTTTGCATGAGACATGATGATTCTGTTTTGCAAGAGTGATGAAGATTCTTCCACATTGCCTGCCCCAACCATGCTATTTAACCCCCACAATGAGACTGGTTCTTTTACAGTGTCTGAGCCCCCTGCTAGATCTAGATCTTTCTGTGTGTTCCGTGTGATTCTTTTTTGTTCTGGGCTCTCCAGCCCTCTCCACCAGCCCTTTTTTCCTTGTATGACCCATCATTTGGCTTCCCACATTTTTTTTTTCACTGTCACCTGTTCACTGTCTGTTCATGCTTCTATCTGCTCACCATCAGTCATTACATTGCTCTCTACCATGGGTTGGCCCCTATCCTGCCCCTCTGCAGCACCTGACTGCTCCGCACTGGAGCTCGCTCTGTCCAACGCCACTACATCACCTGTGAGCTCCATGCTGGAGCTCACTCCATCCTGCACCACTTCACCACCATCCTGCACCACTACACCTCCATCCTGCACCATTACAAGACCATCCTGCACCCCTAAGCCTCCATCCTGCACCACTACACCACCATCCTGCACCACTACACCTCCATCCTGCACCACTACACCACTACACCACCATCTTGCACCCCTAAGCCTCCATCCTGCACCACTACGCCTCCATCCTGCACCACTACACCACCATCTTGCACCCCTAAGCCTCCATCCTGCACCACTACACCACCATCCTGCACCACTACACCACCATCCTGCACCTCTATACCTCCATCCTGCACCTCTACACCTCCATCCTGCACCACTGCACCACCAGTCTGCTCCACACTGGAGCTCTCCCCATCCTGCACCACTGCCGTGACCCCACAAGGCCACGCCTCCTCCCTGACCTGTGCTCTATGTGGGCAGCTGAACTTTTTGTGCCCGATGTCCCCACATTCGAAGCACCTCATGCTCCCAGTGCTGGCGTACAGCATGTATGATTTCCCCTCATGTGTGACTCTGAATGCGTGGGGTTTTTATAGTTTAGAGACACCACTCTCATTCTGCTCACTATCTTACCGAATCGAGACAGTTCCCTCTCTATGTCCTCACCGGGGATAAACGGGGGAATGTTCGACATGGTGACCTTCATTATTGTAGCACCCAGTGGAGTAATGGAATTCCCTCTCCTTTACGAACACCACCACAGTCTTGTTCATCCGCGACGCAGACACGATGTTCTCACACCCGATATATTCTCCTACGGCCAATAACACCTGCTCCACCGACACCACGGCGCTCACCTCACAGCGCACCCCGTGATGGAGTGAGACAGGACGGGCTGCACCGCTCGGGTGAGCCGCCATCCCTGCACCCCGCCACGAGATCAACAGCTCCACACACCAGCGGGTTAAACTAGTAACGCTGTGTGTGCGGCTGTTTATACTGTAGATGTTTAATATGTTTAATATGTGTTGTTTCTGTGCTTTTAGAAAAGAAAAAAAGCTCAAAGTGTTAGAAAAAAAAGTTGGAAAACACTCATTCGCTCTCACACCACCTCCCAGCATGCACCAGAGAGTGAATGAGAGAGAGAGAGAGAGAGAGAGAGAGAGAGAGAGAGAGAGAGAGAGAGAGGTACAGTGGTGGCCAAAAGTATTAAGACACCATGTATTAGGTCAGGGGTCTTCAACTCCAGTCCTGGAGGTCCAGTGCCCAACACAGTTTGGTGATTCTTCTTCTCAAACACAGCTGATTCAACTAATTACTAGGTTCAGTGGGTGTGTTTGGGTGTTGGTGAATTACAAACTGTGCTGGACACTGGACCTCCAGGACTGGAGTTGAAGACCCCTGTATTAGGTGGTCACTAAATAGTCCTCTCCTATCTGGCTGAAGAGCTTTGCTAATTAGAATCAGCTGCCTTAGTTTATTGATGGAACAATTGGCACAGCATTCAATTTCTAAAGCTTTTTCACAAAAATGCCTAAAACTCAGGAATTCTGAAATGAATTGTGAATTTATGTGGCAAAATTGGGTACATGATCTTTAGGTTCCTAAAAAAGGCAGAATCCTCGCGCATACCAAATACGTGCATATACAAGCAGCTGGAGGTTAAAGGTCTTGCCCAAGCACCCCGCAAAGGTCCTCGGGTTCCCGAAATAATCTTCCCTACCTTTTAATTTTTGGAAAAGTAATGGAAACAACAGCTGAAAATGATCTTAAATGTAGCCTGACAAAAAAATGTAAAAATCTGCCTTAAACATTTTATATTACTGTTTTTTTTAAAGGAGACAACCATTTTACTTTTCTGTTTTTAAGACTCTCAACAATCTGTCTAGGAGGCCACTTCTGGCCACAGTGATGTGCCAAGTATAGAAATCCCACTCACAGCTGGACAATTTTAGAACATTAAAGGAAGCTGTTCATCCAAGGACTGTATCCCAGTCCTTTGGGTGTGACATTTACATTGCTGCCATTCAGTCTTGTGTATCAATTGAACAATAAGTAATATCTGTGACTGTTTAACCCTCATACTCAAAATTCAATTAATGTAGAGTTTAATCAATTAGAGTTCAACTAATGTAGCTGCTGTTGTCTGCTGTTGATTATAATATTCTTGATTAATATTAGTGACTACTGGAAGCCAATGCTTCCATTTTAATGATTTTGTACTGAATGTGTATATGTTACGGTTGCTGTGCGTGGGTCGAAGGAGAGGCATATTTGCAGAGGTGGTGGCAGGTGAAAGTCTTTTAATAAACACAAAACAGGGAAGAAAGGGAACAGAACATGAACTTAAACAGGAGCTACACATAGACTAGGAACTACACACTGACTAGGAGAAACATAGGCTAGGAGATACATACAAGGCTAGAAGTTAAACAGAGCTAGGAGATAATACTGACTAGGGGATAACACAGACTGATTGGCACAAGGAAACATAAACCACTTAACTGAACAGCAAACCAAAATGAACAGATGCAAGACAGGGATTAACTCAACTCAGGAACATTTATAATGAAACTAATGACCTACCTCGGTTCAGGTGAGCGCTCTCATCACCTGACCGAGGTGCATTCTGGGGAATGAAGTTCGAAATAACAGAAACCTACAAACGAAAACAAAAGGAAACAAAAGGAGTCTCTGGGTGCTTTGGCGCCCTCTAGGGGTATTCCCTGACAGTGTAGTGTATATGTACAAATATTGTGAAATGGTTGCATTTGTGATGGCAGTTAAAACAAACACAACTGTTGAATGTGGATGGATGTGTGTCTAAAATACAGAGTTGAACAAATGCTTAGTGGTTAGAATTTTTTTTTTTATTCATTTATTTTTTTATTAAAATATTTTTTTTTTATAATCTAGCACATCTGGTCAGTGCTGCCACTGCTATTGCTCCTAAATATGGATATGCAATATTTTGATCATAACAAACCACTGTATTTCTACGTTCCTCTCATATTTCTCTTAATCAGTCTCCTTATAACCAAATAGTCTTCTAATGGAACAAAAACAATCTAGTTTCAAAGCACATTACAGTTAGGAACAGTTTGTCTGACCAATAATTAGAGACTCCTCCTTACAGAGAGACTCCTCCTCCTCTACTGCTTGACCATGTCAAATAACCTGGACTAATCTACTATAACCCATGCTATGGTGAACAAGAAAGTCGATCGTGCTTTTGAGTGTAATGGCTTTGCTCATGTCAGACCTGTCTCCTTATAGCTTTTTGCTAATTTATATTTTTGCGTGCTGTTCTCTCTTTCTTCTGCTCCGCAGCTAGGTGTGTGATAAGCACAGTGTTGCCTCAGATCCATTCCAAAATGTTCACTTACTTATTCAAGAGCGGTATTCACAAATGGTGTACCATTATCACTACAGATTGTTTCTGGGATTCTGCATCTTGGCATAATTTCCCTTGCTTCCCTTGCACTTGCCTCTGGTTTTAAGGTGGAAAACGCTTCTACACATTGGGAAACCATGTCCACTATCACTAAACAGTACTGTCCGTTTCCCCATCACTTAGATTTAGCTCAGTGCAATCCATTTGTAAGTCTTTGAATTGGCTGTGTGTTGTAGTGTGATTTTGAACCTGCTTACCATGTTATTTGCACCACATGTTACACATGCTTTGCAAAAATTTGCTGCATACATTCTGAACCCTTTAGTGGACAACAATTTTGAAATTTAATTGAACATCCCTCCTTTTGATCCATGGGTCAGTTTTGTATAATGAGGAAACAAACATTTTGAGAAACATGATTTGTGGCTGTTATACAGACAAGTGTCACATCTGCTTTTCATCTGGTGTGGCCTGTGACTGAATGTTGCGCATCAGTCACAGGAGTGGAAGTGTCACAGTTTAGAGTATGCTTTTCACTTACTGAGGACAAGACTGAGGGCCGAAAGAACCATAAACAAGCAGCAGCAGAAAGCAGCTGCAGTAAAGTCCTGACAAAACACATCGAGGGAGGAAAATCAGCATTTGCTCATGTTCATGGGTTTCAGAATTTAAGCAGTCATTGACTGCAAAGTTTTTTCATTCAAGTATTAAAGGCAGTCCTTATGTTTACAATTGTGTTAGTTTGGTCCATAATTTATGACGCCCCAAAATGTGTGTGAATGAAATTGGATGTAATTCCTGAATGGTTAGTGCCATACGTTTGACAAATGCCTTGAGTTAAAGCTAAAAGACATCTTGAGGGTTTCATTTCAAAGTCCAAAGGCCAAAAGAAACATGTGAAGTATACTGGACGTGCTGTTCACAGCCTTGCCTTATTTGCCCCTGATGCCTAGCCACAATGATTACTGTGCTGCTCACCTCCTTCTCCACTTACCTGTAGCAGTCTACTCCCCAAACCTGGCACTGAGTTCCCTGTGTGCGTGTGAGATCCATTTAGAAACACTTGACTGCAGTGTAAGCATATTTTTGTAAAATATACTTGTGTATGCAGCAAGGTAACAATATGATAATATTAATCAACATAATATTAATCTTAGTGCAAACAATATTAATCTTAAGTGACAAAAGATAAAAGTAAGCAGAGAGAAGATCAGTGTGCAGAAGTAAGCAGAAGTAAAAAAGGACCTATGCATATCATAAAAATTAGAAGTTAGTGGCAGAAGAAAACATAATGGGTTCACTCAGAGGTGAGCCAAGAAAAGAAGACGACTATAAGACAGGTACATGGGAAAACCCTAGAGTGACCCAGACATAAACTGTACTTTTCTTTTTAGCTGTCATGTGTATGAGGAATAGACAAGATAAGGCGCTAGGTGCTGGACTCGACAGAGATACAAGCATGAGATAAGGCGCCAAGTGCCGGACTTATCTCATGCCCAGACGAGCAAACTTAATGAAGGATTGAAACAGGTGTTGGTTACACATGCTGCATGTGCACCTGCACACATGTCTAAGTAAGAATATAGACAAATAACCAAAAGACACACAATCAGTTTTAAGAATACTGAGTAGACACAAAAATAAGTACTGCCTTGTTATTTTTTATAAACTAAACACAAGAAGTGTAAAGATAATGGAAAGAAATTTGCAAGAAAAATTAATTATAACTGGAAAAATCTAATAACTTGATATAGATGACGTAGGGAGTCAGATGATGAGGTATATGACATAATAAAATAAGATATAAAAACTATAATTAGAATAAGAGAATTTATAAGAAAAAGTTGGATTATAATGGGAACATCTCCCAGGAATGAGGAGAACTAACGAAGGTGGGGGTGATAAGGATGGGCACCTGCTCTTAAAAAACTGTATAAAAAGGCATGATTATTTCTGTAGAATTCAGTCTGTTTTTGGTAGTGCTTAGACTTCTAATCTAGGCATTGCTAAGCTGGCTCACTTGGGTTTATTGCTGCAATAAATCCTGTCTTACTTCATCCAGATCTGCATAGAGTCGTGAGTTGTTCTTTGGTCCTTTTTTTACTAAAGTTATAGTGTTTGTGTAATATTTGTAATTATGGCAACAGTAACTAGTGTAGGAGAAAAATCTCCCCCAGCAGTTATTGCATTCCTGTTGTTTCCGTGTCTCTTCAATCACTTGTATTCCATCCAAACTTTTATTAAAGGTTTCTAAGTTGCCCTCAGCTCTGTTGTGTCCTGCTTTTGGGTCCAACCCATCTGCAACCATTCTGACTGAGACACACTTACACACACCTACATCTATTTATCTGTCTATCTATCTGTGTGTGTATATTAGATAGATAGATAGATAGGTAGATAGATAAAATAACCTTATTCAGATAATTAAATATCACTAAGTTTCTTAAAACCTTTTTTCATGTGCATTAGAAGAAGATTTGCATTAGAACCAGTGAGGCATTGGGCATGGATAAATCAGTTAAAATATCAAAGAATAAAAAAAATGTCTTCCAACGAAGACATTTCATCTGCCAACTACACATGCTATATTTTTTTATGCTGTAGCGGAAGTAATGTTATAGAAAATTAACTAGTTAGTTGCACATCTTTTCTTCCTTATAAAGGTTTTGTAAAGATTTAATAAAATGTCTATAAACCATTTTGGAGAAATTGTGGGTAGAATAAAAGTGTGATGACAGACAACCACTTCCACCACCGACTCAAGACATGGAAAGTGATCCCTATGTGTCGCTTACACTTCGCAGACACACAACACACAAAAAAGAACACGTCTAATGAAGAATATTAACTGGAATCCATTGACTTATTTGACTGGCAAAACAATATCAGTCCAAGACATAGTAGATTCAGATCCAATTTATTCCAGAAAGTCATTACAGAGAAGATTTACTCATCGACACATAGGTCCAAACACAAATTATAAGCACAATAATTCCTCAAAACATATAATGGAATAACTCACAATATACCATGCTGTTACCTGAAAATAAGCCACTTGAGTGCTGTGATACAGGATTGAATCCTGCATTGGTAATATTGCAGCTTTACCCTCAACCAAGAAGCCAGAAAGCGAAAATTTCCAAAGTCAAATAGACTTAATATTATCCTCTGCCATAAAACCCCTGTGAATCAGCTGTAGCTATTGAACGTAACATATTAGTATTAATAAAAATCGATTCATGGTTAACACATATTTACCAGATTTAAGGATTTAACTCTGCTGTGGTTTAAAACTAACACCAAATACACTCACTCCTGACTTCATCAGTCATTTCTTATATCACTCATTCATTAACGTTGCAGTTATTTGCATCATCATCTAAGCAAATGCAAGCAAGATCTATTTTTTTTTTTTTCAATTGAAATCTTTAGTGCATTTATTATGGTATCTTTGTTGTTGACAATGTTCTTGTAAGTGACATCCACCAAATGCTGGAAGTCTTCAGGAGAGTATGTGAGCTTTAAGAGGTTGTATGGAGAGAGTATACAGTTTGTAAGTTCTTCTCCTTCCAGCTCCATTTCTGTTCTCTCTACTTCTGCAGAAGTGCACACACACACACACACACACACACACACACACACACACACACACACACACACACACACACACACACACACACACACACACACACACACACACACACACAATATTTTATGAGTCTTCTTTTCATTCATTAAAAATGTTTCTTAAGTTAGTCACAGGATCCCACGGCTGACATTTTCAATTTCTTACAAGTAGTTATGGGCAGTCCAATGTACTGTATAACACAAAGCAAAAACGCGTGGATTCACATGGAAGTGTATTCTTGGCCACGCACTTTTGGGTGTGAGAGATAGCACACTCTCTTCAATGACTGTATCATATATCTGGGCACTGAGTGGAAATTAATCAAAACTAGATGTGGGGATTTATATATATATATATATATATATCTTTAACGAGCTGATTATGCACTATTCTTAATTAACCCGATGTGTGGATTTGCAAACCATTTATAAGAAACACAATACAAGAAACCCTCTAATGATCTAAAGCCAAAATGCAAGTACAGTATAATATAATATATTTACCTGGTGCTTTGTTGTCTAGTAGTACATTGACCAGCGGGAAGTGGAGCACTATGGGGGCATCAGGATTCTCTTCATCCATAAACACATACACTTCCTGTTTGGGCTGAGATGTGTACTTGCTGAAGTCTATCTTCGGGAACGGGATATTGTGATCAATGCAGTATTTCTGAGTCTTCTTTAGGTCCTGACACAACAGAAACATAGCAAGAGAATAGCTTTATTTGTTTGGATGTTGAATCTCAGGTAGCTCGCTTCAGCCAAACACACTTTAAAAAATGCTGTTAGATTGCCTGTTCATAGCAGTGCCAGTGTGTCTGTTACATACGCTTACATCCTGTACACTCAGCTAAAACAGATCAGCTTCCAAAGCATTAACTTTCATATTAATTCTGCCTTAAATGGCATCTCACTCAAGATCTCATACATCACTAGCCAAGCATAACTCCATTGTGACTACATCACATCTCCACGACTTTTACTCTGAATTCTAGTTAACAAGCCATTAAACATTGCTGGGAAAATAGTGAGTGAGACCAGAATTGCTTAGTCTTATTTTCAGGAGCTGTAACTGAAATCTGTCTGTTATCTTTTATGGTTGAACCTGTAAATTTTTATTTTCCTCCTATTAAATGGAAATTATATACAAATGGCTGGCTGTGATGGAATCTCTGACTGGAAATTTTGAGCATAACCAGCCTTGGTCCCTAGGCGGCCGTCCCCATCTGTGCCAGTGCCAACCCACTCTATTGCAACAGCACTCTATGACTTTCTTTTTTCCCCCTGTCATTGTGACGCTCTTTGAAAGAATGTTCCTGACCGACCTGAAGTCTGTCTGCCACCCACTCTGGATCCATACCAATTTTTCAACAATTTGTCTTCTTCAATTTTTCTCCACTTGCCATCATCCAGTATCATCTTTTTTCTGATCAGACTTAAAAGGTTTCTTGGGATAGTGCTGAACTTTAACCACTGTACTATTGAGAGCATCCTCACAAACTGCATTGACAGGAGTTGGACAATGAAACTGAAACGCCTGGTTATAGACCACAATAATTCATTAGTATGGTTTAGGACCTCCTTTTGTGGCCAATACAGCATCAATTCATTTTGGGAATGACAGATACAAGTCCTGCACGGTGGCCAGAGGGATTTTGAGCCATTCGTCTTGCAAAATAGTGTCCAGGTCACAACGTGATGCTGGTGGAGGAAAACCTTTCCTGACTGGCGCCTTCAAAACACCCCAAAGTGTCTCAATAATATTTAGATCTGGTGACTGTGCAGGTCATGGGAGATGTTCAACTTCACTTTCATGTTCATCAAACCACTCTGTCACCAGTTTTGCATGTTTATCATCCTGATACACGACACCGCCTTCAGGATACAATGTTTGAACCATCGGGTGCACATGGTCCTCCAGAATGGTTCGGTAGTCCTTGACAGTGATACGGCACGAAACAGTCTGGGTGGTACGATTCTGTGGGGCTTCTCCACACCGTAAGTCTCCCGGATGTGGGAAAGACAGTGAAGGTCGACTTATCAGAGAACAATACATGTTTCACATTGTCCACATACACAGATTTTAGCTGCATTGGCACTAGTGACCAAAGGTTTGGCTGTAGCAGCCCAGCCATGTACATCGACCCTGTGGAGCTCCAGATGAACAGTTTTGGTGGAAACAGGAGAGTTGAGGTGCACATTTAATACTGCAGTGAGTTGGGCAGCTGTGGTTTTATGTTTTGTTGGATACAATCTAGGTTAGCACACAGACATCCCTTTAACACAGCTTCCTC
This sequence comes from Clarias fuscus, assembly GCA_030347435.1. Classification (NCBI taxonomy): domain Eukaryota; kingdom Metazoa; phylum Chordata; class Actinopteri; order Siluriformes; family Clariidae; genus Clarias; species Clarias fuscus. Next base: position 28,339,445 of record CM059216.1, read on the forward strand.
TTGCACCCACAGTTATTCCTGTTGGATGAGGTTCGTCCTTCTTGGTGGTATGCTGACGTTACCCTGGAAACCCTGCCTCTAAATACTCATCAAGATCTATTAATTTGAACTAACTAAGTCAACAGTACTCAATATGTTTAATTACGTTAAGCATTAGGGTTTACAGTGCAGTACAAACAGATTGAAAAATAGCTTTTTCCCCTCTGGCCCTTACCATACTGAACAGCTGATCATTCCAATTAAAATTGTATTTGTCACATACGCTGTTTATGTTACACACACATCATGCCATATTAACCATTACACTTGACTCACTCTTTTACTACCACTAACCACTAACACTGTCTTTTTCAGTTGATATTGCACTGCTTTATCCACTATGCATCATTCATAATTTGTTATTATTATAATATATGTTATTCTTATAATAATTTATATTATATTGCACTACTGTGTATTCCACCCACATTTATTCTGTGATTACTATACTGTACAGACATTCATGTACAGTATGTACATATGTCGATCATGTTTTCTCCACTGCACAATGTTTGCACAAATGTTCTATCTCTCTCTCTCTCTCTCTCTCTCTCTCTGTGTGTGTGTGTGTGTGTGTGTGTGTGTGTGTGTGTGTGTGTGTGTGTGTGTGTGTGTGTGTGTGTGTGTGTGTGTGTGTGTGTGAACATATGAACCCATAACCTTGTTTTATTTTTTATTTATTGTAAGTAGGCCACTTACTGTACGCACTTCTGCTTAGAATTTCATTGGCTTTGTACACAATGACAAAGTTGAATTTAATTCAAACTAATCAAATGTGATCCAATCTTCACTGCTCATAATTTTACCTGTAAATGGTCCTTTTCCAAGGAGTAATTGAGGGACAGAATGATATCGGCACGTCTGTTTGGCCGCAGCACAGGAAGGAAAGCTATGTCAATGGCATGTGCAGAATCCACCAAGTGAAGGTACAAGTCCTTTGGAGTCTGCTTGTTTATAAAGGCATTAAGGTCTGTGTCTGTAAAGAGCATTTAGTAAAAAAAAAAAAAGGCAACCCAAAGCAGAACATAGTCTTGTTACATGTGATGACATTAATTCAATACAGCTTAGACACTTACCAGTATTATTATTATTATTATTATTATTTATTTATTTATTATTATTATTATTATTATTTTAAATTATTATTATTATTATTATTATTATTATTATTATTATTATTATTATTATTGGGAATACATGTACACTGTAAACCCTAATGCTCAAAGTAATTAAACACATTGAGTACTGTTAACTTAAATAATTGCAGTTACATCAAATTTATAGACCTTTTGGAGTATTCAGAACCTTTTGGCATTCATGAGTTTGTAGAAATGACACTTTTCAAGTTAACTGAACAAATTTAATATTTTATGTAATCGTAAGTACTTAAGTAACAATAACTTAAGTAAAACGTCCACCAATGCAAAATCTATAGAGCACTTGTGGTGCAGCGGTAATGATGATGGATGATCTGCAAAAGCTTTTTTGATTTGCACAAGTTTATTTGGTCGTAAACCACGTTACTCGCAATCCGATTTTCCACTGTACTTAAAACATTTGACGTAACTGATTACCTCAAATATTTAGAGTTTTGCCAACTTGCAGTGTACATCTATCTTGCAGGTGAAATTGCCTTGTTCATAAGAGATGGGTCAGAGGTGAGTGATCAGTGTGGTTCATTATCAGGTTTGTGCAGATTTGGGAAGTAGTTTGGTGTCAGATATCTTTTCTTCAGCTGTTGTTGCCCATCCACCTTAAGATGTAATGCGTTATGAACTCTAAGATGCTTTACTGCTCAAAAGTTGTTTGAGTTATCTTGGCATTCATGTCAGCATAAACCATTCTGGCCATTTACAACTGAAGCTGTTTCACTGGTCAAATTTAAAATCGATTTTTATATTCCATTTTGATAACTGACGCAAGTATTAACTGAAGCTCCTTAAATTTGTGAGGTCCCGCTATGACATAATTGGGGTCAGGGATAGATCAGAGATTAAGGCTTTGGATTACGTATGGTTAGGACGGTCCCAGATTCAAGCCCCACAACCACCCTGAGAAAGGCACTTAACCCTCAACTGCTCAGATGTCTAATGAGATAAAAATGTAAGTCGCTCTGGATAAGGGCGTCTGCCAAATACCTAAATGTAAATGATTGGCTGATCGGACAGTGTAATTGCCTGAATGTACAGGTATACTGGTGATCCTACTAAAGTACACTGTAAACCTGATTAAGTTGGCAAAACTCAAAATGTTTGAGGTAATCTGTTACATCCAATTGTTTAAGCAATGATGTTTCCAATTTTAAGTAAACAGAACTATCAGTTTTTGAGTTTGTTGAACTTGTGCAAATCAAAATTTTTTTGCAGACTATCCAACCCGGGAATCAAACCCAGGCCTTCCGCATGGCAGGTGAAACACTTACCACTGCGCCACAAGTGCTCTACAAATTTTACATTGGTGGAAGATTTACTTAAGTTATTGTTACTTAAGTACTTGCAATTACATAAAATATCAAATTTGTTCAGCTAACTTGAAAAGTGTCATTTTTTCTTCAAGGTCTATTAATTTGACCCAATTGCAATTGTTTAAGTTAACAGTACTCAATGTGTTTAATTACTTTGAGCATTAGGGTGTAGTCAGTAAGTTTACATTTCTAGAATATGGATGTTCAATGACTTTAGATGCAGAAAATACAATGTAAACTAAGCAAAAAAAACTATAAGATCAATTGGATGGATCGAATAGAAAATATGACATGCACAAATATTCAAATGAGTCTATTAATAAATAAATAAAATGAAATAAAAAAACAATGTCTGACCCAGTGAGGTGTTGAAATTTGAGCTGTTGTGCGGGGGAAGTCCTCTAAGGAAGTTATACACGCTGCTGATGAGGGGGCGACGATGAAGGAATTCATTCAATACTTCCTTCAATAAAGTCAATACATCCAAAATACTATTTGCACAATCTAGAAAAGAAAATTTCTTGTTACTTAAAAGTGCAACAACACAAAGTATAGAAGGAAATGTTTGTTCATATAAGTGGTTTGGTTGATTAAAAAAAGGAAATATATATGAAACTAGTTGCACAAATAATACATGGCTGTGCATTAAAAATATATTTATTCCAAATAGTTCTCAAAAGTTTGTACACCTTTAGTTGGAATGAATGATAATGAGCAATTTGGTTTAGACAAGTAAAATGTTTCAATTAATGCAAAGCAGCAAAATCTTGTATAGAAGAACTGACAAGAACGTCTCGGGTTACTTGGCTGTAACCCTGTTCCCTGATAAAGCGGGAACGAGATGCTGTGTGAAAACGCTATGGGAACATCTCTTTGTTGCCCGGTTGTGAAGCCTGTGCATGCCAAAACCGCCGAATACCTTCGGCTTATAACCTCTACCAGGCATGACGTCACCGAATAAGGTGCACCTGCGGGTTATAAATAGGAGTGAACCGGAAACATCCTCAGGTCAATTTTGTCTGAAGGACGTCCAGGCACGCCAGCAGTGCGGCATCGGAACGCAGCATCTCGTTCCCGCTTTATCAGGGAACAGGGTTACAGCCAAGTAACCCGAGACGTTCCCTTTCAAAAGCTACACTCGATGCTGCGTGAAAACGCTATGGGAACGAGAATACCAACGCCGCCGCACTGCAAGTGTCTGGAACCCCCAGGTTGTGTAGCGTGTGCGCACAAGCCGAGGAGGTCTCAGACCTAACTCTGGGATGCTGACTGAAGGATCCACGAACCCGGAGTAGCATTGACATCCAGACTATAAAATCTAACAAACGTGTGTGGAGAGGACCAGCCCGCCGCATCACACACCTGCTGCAGGGGAACGCCTCTTGCCAAGGGAATCGATGAGGCAATCCCCCTGGTTAAGTGAGCCCTGATTCCCAGAGGCGAAGTGTGACCACACCTCATAGGCTAGGGCAATGGCATCTCTCACCCAGTGTGACTGTCTAGTGGCAGACCCCCATGGCAAATAAAGAACTGCTCTGACTTACGCCACTGGCTAGTGCGGTGGACGTAGATCCGAAGAGCACGTACTGGACACAGTAAGTGAAGTCTTTCCTGCTCCGGAGCTGTGAAGGCGGAGGACAGAAGGCCTCGAGAACAACTGGGTGCATGGTCAAGAATGGAACCTTGGGAAGATAGTTCGGGTGAGGATGCCGAATAGCTTTAGAAGTAATAGCCATAAGAAAAACCATCTTAAGAGACGGAAGCCTGACAGGCGCTGACTCTAGTGGTTCGAAAGGGGTGCCGGCCAGGCCTTCGAGTACGAAAGTTAAGTCCCATGAAGGGATCGTCGCTCTCGTGGGCGGGTTCAACCGTTTAGCTCCACGAATAAAACGGGCAACTAAATGGTGCTTGCCCACAGAAACCCCATCATTCAGAGCGTGACAAGCCGAAATAGCGGCTACGTACGTTCTGAGCGTACTAGGGCATAAGCCCGAGGACAACTTTTCTTGCAGAAACTCCAGCACTGAAACAATCTGGCAGTGAACTGGGTCTACATGTGTTGCCATGCACCAATTTTCAAATACACTCCATTTGAGGGCATAAGTTCTTCTAGTGGAGGGAGCCCTGGCACTTAAAATGGTTTCAATTACGCTGGCTGAAAGCCCAGCATGTCTTAGTTGGTCCCGTTCAGGGGCCAAACGTGAAGGTTCTAGAGCTCGGGCCGGGGATGAAGTATTGTCCCCTGTGCCTGAGACAGACGATCTCTCCTCACTGGAATCACCCAGGGTGAGCCGTCGAGGAGAGATATTAGATCCGAGAACCACACTCTGATCGGCCAATGGGGCGCTATCAATAAGAGGCGCAAGCCGTGTTGACGGACCCTCGCCAGGACTCCTGGGAGCAGAACTATAGGTGGAAACGCATAAAGGCGTAATCTGGGCCACATGTGGGCCATTGCGTCCAGACCCAGGGGAGCTGGATTGACTTCCTACTTCGGGGTGGAGTTTCCATTCCCCATGTTTTACAGCTTGTCTGGATAGCAAGTCTGCTCCTACATTCATATGCCCTGGAATGTAATCGCCCTGAGGAACAGGAACTTGTCCTGTGCCCAAAGCAGAACCTGGTGCGCTTGTTCAAGCGGCGCGAGCACAGTCCACCCTGGCGATTTATGTACGAGACTACCGCAGTGCTGTCCACCCGCACTAGGACATGGTAGCCTCTCAACTGCTGGATGAAGTGTTTCAGGGCCAGAAACAGAGCCATCATTTCGAGGCAATTGATGTGCCACGCGAGAAGATGACCTCTCCAGCTCCCTTGTGCTGGACGGCCATCCAAGATCGCACCCCATCCCGTGAGGGAAGCGTCTGTCGTTAGCATCTTGTGACGACAAGACGGACCTAGAGTGGGACCCAAAGTCAGAAACCGGGGTCTGAACCACATAGAAAGGGTACGAAGCCCCCGGCGCGTAACCCTTATTAGCCTCTGGGGGTTGGCCCTTGAATGAAACCCCCTGGCTCTTAGCCACAGCTGAAACGCTCTCATGTGCAGAAGGCCCAAAGGTATCACCGTGGACGCAGCTGCCATGAGGCCTAAAGATTTCTGAAAGTGATGAATAGTGACCTTCTGGCCTAGCTTGATTTCCTTCAGGGTGTTGAGAATGGATTCGACACGAGCAGAAGACAACTGTGCCCGCATTGTGACCGAATCCCATGCGACACCCAATATGTTGTCCTCTGAACAGGAAGGAGAACGCTTTTTGTGGCGTTGAGTCTCAATCCTAAAGAATGAAGATGGGCTAGGACGACATCTCAATGTCGAAGCGCTAGCTCCTGAGACTGGGCCAGAATCAGCCAGTCGTTTATGTAATTCAAAATACGGATGCCCTGGAGTCATAAAGGAGCCAGAGCTGCATCCATGCATTTTGTATATGTGCGGGGTGACAGAGCTAGGCCAAATGGAAGGACCCAATACTGGTAAGCTTCACCCCCTAAAGCGAACCTCAGGAACTTCCTGTGCTGTGGCAATATTTCTATATGGAAATATGCGTTCTTGAGATCGATTGTCACAAACCAATCCTCTAGTTGGATTTGAAAAACAATCATTTTGACAGTCAACATTTTGAATCTGGATTCCTGAGATAGCGGTACAAGCCGCGAAGATCCAAGATCGGACTCAACCCTCCCCCTCTCTTGGGCACCAAAAAGTACCGACTGTAGTAGCCCGACTCTCTGTCTGGGAGGGGAACATGTTCTATGGCCCCTTTGCCCAGCAGAGTCTGTAACTGCTGTAACTGGGGTTGTTAGGTGTTGGGAGATGAAGTGTGGCAGGAGATGCCTGAACACCCAACTTTTCATTGGAGACCGGCGCTCCCCGAAACACCAGTGGTGGCGGGGATTGAACACCGGCCTCCCGGGAGTGCCAGGGAGGAGGCCCTGTTTTGTGATGAAAATCCAGGCGCCCCTCCCCGGGGGGAGACACCCCCACGGCCCCAGGCGCACGAACTCAGGGCTTCTTCTTTGAAGAGAGAAAGCTCCTCAAATCCGGTCTTTTCGAAGCAGATTTTTGAGAAGAGCGGCGAGCCCCACCCCAGTCTTCATGCGGGGGGTGAGCAGCTGGTCACGCTCTCCTTCTGCACCTTGCGCCTGATAGGGGCCAGACCTGGCCGGAGCCGGGTGGCCGACGGTCCCGGTTCTTGAGCACGGCGGGGAAGGAACCTCCCAAAGGCCTGTTCGTATACCTTTGCCTCCCGAAACCTAGTGGCGGCGGAATTAACAGCGTCGCCAAAAAGGCCGGAAGGTGAGATGGGGGCATCGAGGAGGACAACACGATCCTTATCCTTGATGCCCGTGAGGTTCAGCCACAGATGCCTCTCCGTGGATACCATGGCAGCCATAGAACGGCCCACAGCACGGGCCGTCCGCTTGATTGCACGGAGAGACAGGTCTGTGGCTCGGCGCAGCTCTGCAAACACCCTGTCATCAATAGCCCCGCCGCTGCTCAGGTCCTTCAGCAGGTTAGCCTGGTAAACCTGCAAAACCGCCATGGTGTGCAGTGAAGCACCAGCCTGTCCTGCTGCCTGAAAAGCTTTACCCACCAAAGCAGATGTCAATTTGCACGGCTTGGAGGGGAGAATAGGCTTTTTCAGGGAGGATGATGTCCCAGGAGAGAGATAGCCCGCAAGCGTCTCTTCTATCTGGGCATCATCATATAACCGCGTGCTTTCGCATCAATGATATTCGAATAAGTCGAAGGCACAAAAACACGCGATGAATACGGCTTGCTCCATGAAAGAGTTAATTCATCATGGATGTCACCAAAGAAGGGGAGAGAGAGACGTTGAGGCTCCTCCCCCCGGCCACCCGACAGACACCTGTCGTTCAATCTCGAACGCTTGGGGGAATCTCGCTGCTGCGGCCAGTCGATATACAGTCGCTCGACCGCACGCGTTATAACCTCTAATAATTCCTCAAAAGCTCTGTCAGCACTGGAGGAGCGTTGTGAGGAGGCTACTTCCATGGAAGCGAGAGAGGAGGATCCTTCCGCTCCTTCACAAGAAGCGCCGGAGCGTGCTTGCAAAGCGGAAGCTAAAACTTCCTGATCCGGAGAGAGCGCGAGAGAAAAGAGGGAATTCCGTCTCGTGCGCGTCTGCCAGATTTCTCTTTAAAGAAAGCGAGCCGCGCGCGAAGCACCTTAATAGGGAGAAGATCACAGTACTCACAGTCTCCCTGAAGCCTGGGGCGAGCGTGTTCTTCCCCGAAGCACTCGAGACAAAACTCGTGAAGATCGCCCTCTGAAAGAGATCTATCGCACGGAGGCACGCATCTCTTAAGCAACTCTGCCATATCGGTGAGTTAATGCTGTTATTTTTATTTTGCTTTCGTTACGGCTTGTACATGCACACGCAAACACAAAGCGGTCCTGAAGACAAAAAGTTCTGAGGATGTTTCCGGTTCACTCCTATTTATAACCCGCAGGTGCACCTTATTCGGTGACGTCATGCCTGGCAGAGGTTATAAGCCGAAGGTATTTGGCGGTTTTGGCATGCACAGGCTTCACAACTGGGCAACAAAGAGATGTTCCCATAGCGTTTTCACGCAGCATCGAGTGTAGCTTTTGAAAGGGAACAGCTCAGATACCATGTGTGTAGGTGTAAAATACCGTACAGAGATACTTTATAGGACACAGAACCTTTTAAGGGCTGGAATGCAATTCTTTTATTGTTTCCTTCCTTTTGAAGATTGGTCTACTATTGTGTTATGATTCACCCACATATGTCAACTTGCATTTTTGGAGGCTGTCCCTCACTCTCATTGATTCGAGATATGAGATGTGTCTAACACAGTGGTTGTGTCTAAGTCAGACACATCTTATATCACATATATACACATCTTTTGGTTAGAGTTTTCATCACATGGAGAGTCTGATGCATGATGGTGCCTCACTTCTGCTTGGAGTTCGTATCACCTTTGGCTGCTGCTGAGGATGGCCCCATGTGATCTGCCTGGAGATGCGCGTGGTGACTAAAGGCAGTTCCACTTGATGACCGTGAAGTCTTAGATGGCCTTGGACCCAACAGATGTACGCAGTTTTTTCTGTGATGGCCTGTGGCTTTAGTCACTTAGCAGTTTTAGAATTGCAATTGTAATGATGAATCCATGTCTCATTACCAGTAATGATTCTCTTTAAGAAAGTCTCGTCTCCCTTAAATGATCATTCCAAATTTTGTTTGTAGATATCCAACATTGTTTCCATACTGTGCACAAAATTTTAAGTAAATAACAGCACTAGACACAGCCTTAAATCTCTGAATGCTGCTCTTCTTTCATGCAAATCACAAATGCACCATCCATTTTTAATCACACCGCAGTTACAAATGAACTGATGTACTACATTCACACCTGCACAGTAGTAACTGGGGAGACAGTAGCCTTGAACAGAAAGCACTGATAAGAAAGTCCGGTCATGATATGATATGATATGATATATTCCATCCATATGTTTTTTTTTTGTGTGTGTGTGTAATGCTCTTTTTTGTAACGCTTTTTGCATCGATGTCCATTGTTAAAAGCACTATACAACTGAATTGAATTTTGTCCTCTCGTTTTCTCCCGTATCCTTCTGTCCTTCTTTCCTTGTTTTTTCTTACTTTACTTTACTATGACAACTGATAATCCGTCAAGCATAACTAAGGTCTAGGTGTATGACAGAACAAGCTTTAACCTGAGACATTTAGATAACAATTATATGTTTAAGCTCAAAAAAAGCATCCAGTTCTAAAGAAGTAGTTTGTTATGGGAATATTGTTAATTGTTTGTAGCAGTGTTTCTTAATTTATCTATTAACTGATTAATCTCTTTTCATTAACCACTTTTGATTTCATTTAATCTCTCTATTTATAGTTTCCATGTTTATAATTTGTGGAATTAAAAGGATTTAAGTTAGGGATTAATGATATATATATATATATATATATATTTTTTTTTTTAAACATGTGTCTCTGTACAATGAGTGTGTGTGTGTGTGTGTGTGTGTGTGTGTGTGTGTGTGTGTGTGTGTATGTGTGTGCCCTACGATGGATTGGCACCCTGTCCAGGGTGTACCCTGCCTTGTGCCCCAAATCTCCTGGGCTAGGCTCAGGCCAACATGAGAAAGCGGTATCATTAACGGAGTTAACATTGAAGAGAAACAAAGCTGATATGAAGATGTACTACGAGTCCCACCTGCTTGTTTTCCTCTTCTTTGCTTCACTAGATCCAGGAAAAACTTCCAGATCTCCCACAAATTAGCAGAGAAAAAACTGCTCCATATACCTTTACACACACACACACATACTAAATTAGTATTAGTAGTAGACAGTATATGTGTAATATGGCTAATGGATATTTTGAAGCATCTGTATCTGACAGAAAACACAGCACTGACCCAAGAGGAAGGGAATACGCGTTTCTGTCAACTGCTTAACCACGTGACCTTTGTTGAACTCACTCCCAAAATCTTCCGCAGGGACAAATGCTCCATATTTGAAGAATCCCACCTCGAATGGAGTAAACTCACACCAATCTAAAATCAACAAAATAAAAGAGAAAATACTAAAACAATCTTAATACTCTTGATTTAAAATGCACTTGAAGCAGAGTGTAACAAATGACACCAGTGTTCTGATCACAGAAGGCTGAACTATAATGTAAAAGGTGAACATGCAGTCTTTACCATGGTCAGCTGAGGCACTTTCGTCCATCCTCACTGCTGTGTAGATCGGGAGCGGGTTCTGGCCCTCAGAGACTGCCGTCTTCTGGTCAGAGAGTGTCTTTGTATGTTTCTGAATCAGAAATATATTTTTTTTATGTTTTTTGTTTTTAGGTTCAATTCACAGAAATGTTCCCTGAACATGGCTAAGCAAGTAACTCAACAAATTGTTCAGCTAGCAAATATTAGATTGTTTAAGTCCTAACATGAGTGTCTGAAAGGCATTGGATGCTTAGATAAGAATGGATTTATTTGCCTGACATGCTTGTGTAAACCATCTTAACAGCAACAATATAAATATGGGTTTTGTAGGCAATAGTTCTTTGCTTAAAATATAATCACTGGCAAAACTACTTACTATACTCTTATAAACCTGTTACCCTAATATCGGACACGCCTTCTAATCCTGTGGTCTTTCATTATTCTTAACTCTTTCTACACTGTAAACAATGCTGAAGACGTCCGAAACGTGCAGTAATCTCCTTTGAACAGTTGATGTTGAAATAAATCTGCTACCTCTGTTCTGCAAAGTGTTGATAGATAACGACTCGAATCTGAGGTGCTGTCAATTGGTGATTTAAGAGGCTGGTGCTTGATGGGTTTTGCAAAAGCACTTGACAAGAGAAAGAAGAGGTCATACACAGTCTTAAACCAAATGAGAGAATTTTGACCTAAACAGAACAGCAAAGTTTAAAGTCTGTAGAGCCAAGCAAGTAACTCAAGATGAATCCAACTGGCTTGTGACAGAATAATTTAGATTGAATCTGAAAGTGAAATGTTTATCACTCTGTTTAGGTACTTTTAGTACACCAAATAATTGTATTTAACAATTAAGGCTAAAGTCTTTTATAAGCTTAACAGGTTAACCATAAGCTTTTCTTATTAATTCCTATTCAGTTTCACTTGATCAGTGACGATAAACTGGATTACTGGTCTGTAATGTTAATTAATTTTCTATTATTGCAGCTCTGTAAGGCAGCACGGTGGTGTAGTGGTTGGCACTGTCGCCTTGCACCGCCAGGGTCTGGGTTCGATCCCTGACCAGGCTCGATTCCCGTCTCTGTGTCCATGGAGTTCGCATGTTCTCCCCGTGCTTGGTGGGTTTCCTCCGGGTACTCCGGTTTCTTCCCACTGTCCAAAGACATGTAGGTTAGGCTAATTGGCGTTCCCAGGGTTAGGGTTAGGCATGGATTGGCACCCTGTCCAGGGTGTACCCTGCTACGTGCCCTAAATCTCCTGAGATAGGCTCCAGGCCCCCCGTGACCCTGAATACAGGATTAAGCGGTAATGACGATGAGTGAGTGAGTGAGTGCAGCTCTGTAATAGAAATCACAGATTTGTACTTATGCCCTTATTCTAAATTCTTAACACTGGTGTTTTTTTTTTTTACCTTAAATTATTTTAATACTTAAATAATTTGACTGACAAAAGCTGTTTTGACGGTGAGTGAATTTCTGTGGAACCAGACCTGTCCAAAGATCAGATATTCTATAACGAGTCCCCAGAAATCGACGAATGTGACTGGGAAGCCTTCAGCCTCTTTGTTGTGCAGCTCAGAGCGATAATATTTTAGCTGAGGAATGGAGACAAGACTGGATGAGCATTTAGACAGCTCCTTTTGCGCTGATGCGATCGCTTCGTCCAGGTCCTTTGACCAAACGTCGTCTGTGTAGAGCCTAGCAAAGGCCCTAAAGCAGAGGAAGAGAAAGACAAAAGGAAGCATCAGATCATTTTTGTAAGGTACTTGAAACACAACATAAAATCCAGCAACAGGTGGAGCCACCCACCAGGTGGAGCCAGAAACTGCGGTCATGTAGGTGATGACATCGAGCAGGCCGAGGCTCTGCAGGCCTTTCAGAGAGCCGTATGTGCCTGTCATGGCCCTGGAGCCGCCTCCTGAACACACCACAGCCACCGTTGGCACCTAAACACACATATACATACAAAAAAACACAGACACACAAACACACACACACACACACACACACACACACACACACACACACACACACACACACACACACACACACACACACACAATGAACCTTTATTTAATTTATTTCATACATCAGACTCTCCATGTGATGAAACAAAGAAACAACTTAATTTCTTGCCTCAGTTTTTAAATGTAATTAGAGTTTAAGTCATAAAAAAGTCATAACAATATGTTGAAGAAATACAGTGATGGTCATTTCTACATCTGAGTAATTTATACAACAAACATAAAAAATCTGAACCAGAGCTATTAACATTTACTGAACTTGAAAAGTTACATTTTGTTTAGACAGACGATCAAGTTCACTAGCCTGTAATATAATTGTATATAAAATATATATTAGATATATAATTGATTATTGACGCTTGAGATGATTATTTTAATGTGTGCCGTGGATGAAACGTCTCTCCTCAGCATGCATTTTGCTTTTACATAAAAAAATCTCCAAACTACAGTATATGAATTCAATTAATTTTATTTTAGTTAGGGTTGTGGTGGTGCTGAATGTGGACATGGTAAAGAGATCAATACATTTGCAAGGCGCGCTAGATATTTGATTTGTACCTCGGAGGGATCCAAACGAAGGCCAAGAACTTCCTGCAGTGCACTAGCAACCACCTCTTTCCTCTTCAAAAGAAAGTCCTTCTCCTCTTGAGGTATGTCAAAACCTTGACGCACCTTCATGTCCTTCTCAGAGCTACACACACACACACACACACACACACACACACACACACACACACACACACACACACACACACACAATTAAAATCATAATAATTAAATATTTAAAAGGTTAAAACATTAATATGTTTTCCAGGAAAGAATTAATAAATGAGGCAATCAGGGGTCGTTATTAAGACATTACACCATAATGATTAATGATTAATAATTAGATTAATGAATGAGTCTAGTACAGAGTATTTGTTTAGTCCTGTACAGACAAATATTTGTTTAGCAATACCTGTCCACTGTGTTTAAATGTAATTCCTTGCTGTCCTGTGGAGTAAAACAAAACAATTTCAGCTCAAACATATAATAAATAAAATGTCCTTAGACAATATGATGCCATAATCAAATAATAATAATAATAATAATCATAATCATAATCATAATAATGACTTTGTTAAAGAAGAAATGCAATACTGAAACTGTTTTATTAGCACGATAAGTCAATTAAATCATTGTATTTTTGTTTAAGGTTTTTTTCAATGTATTCAGAAATGGAATGTTAAATGTTACCATTAGTAAAAACTTTAATCCTAAGTTGTCTCACCGCTACAGGAAGAAAGAGTGTAAATTCACTAGCGAATACAAAAGGCCTTACAGGAACTACTGCAGGGCTGGAGGCTATATCAGCCTTCAACTATCCAATATTTGTAAGTTATTGCCACTTCACCTGGATAGTCCTGACCTTGCGAGGCAATTTCCAAATTTGGGATATTAAAGAAGTTTATGGGAGGCAGCATGGGGATAACAGGGGATTATATAGGGAAATAAAGGTCATTTCTCTCAGGTCTTCTGTTATTCTGCACAATCAAAAGACTCGGTTTGACTTTAATGCCCCTCATGGGTAATAACACACATTAAACAAAGAAGTAAAATGTTTACATTTTAGCACTGGCTCTTAATTCGTGTGTCATGAACCAGATGGATCAGTTTGGCACATTGATGTCATAACTCAATTTTAATCCACTCCAGGCTTTCTCTTTGTTCTCATTTTTGCAGACACTCTTATCCAGAGCAACATACTGTACAACTATATCTTGTAATGGAAATATCACATTTTAATTATCACATTTAATTTATTAATCGCTGACGCCTTGAAGCCTTTTTCACTTCATCTCGAACGCTTAATTGGCAATCGAGTGTGAGAGGACCAGGGATTCATCATGTCGCCTCAACACTGGAATGAGAACTAAAATCGTGTGGTAAGGAAATTGTTTTTCTTTAAGTTGTCATTAATTGAGTAAGAAGTGCACGTTCTCACAGTGACTGAGATAGATTTAGACTTGGATCTACAGTATCACACGGGTATGGGGCCCGTGAGTACCCAAAAGTGCATGATGCACAGGTAACAGTCATGGGGACTGTGAGAGAGTGGGTACTGGTTTAATCAGTTGACTGTTATCCTGATTGAGACGTAGATCCTGATATGGAAGAAGACATGATGTAAATCTTTAGAAAATTGTGAAGTATATATAATTAAGTAGGTTGCAAATTTTCATTTTCAAAGATGCTTTTGTGTCAGGGGTCTTTCCCCCATAAAAACAGCTGTAGTGTCCTCTGTGTGCATTAGAGTGCTAGTGATGATGTTGGTTTAAAAACCAGGTTGGAGAAACAATGTCTGATGAAAATTACCGAATGCACGGTTTTATTAGTATTGTCTTGAATCATAAAATTTAAATGATTAGGTTGTCATAGAATGACAAAAGGGGGGAAATTGTAATGGAAATATCATATTTTAATTATGTATTAATTTGTAATTGTGCCTTGTAGACTATAGAAGCTTTAAACTTGTTTGCCGAAGCTTAGAAACACAAGGCGAGAATAGAACAGAAACAACCTGATTGTAATTGTCCCTGAATAAATGATAAGGTGTGGACATCTGGTCTGGGTCAGATAAAGAGTTGTGAGTTTGAATGTAGGAACTTCATGTTGATTATGTTAGCAGAGAATTGTGTATAAAATGGGACAGCTGAGAGAAAGAGATCACCTTTCTCCATGCTGCTCAATTCTTTGCTGTGTGAGACTGGTCCTTCTGCAGAAGTTTCAAATAAAACCTTTGTGACTTTGCTCTTACCCAGTGTATGAATTGCTTGTCTTTATAATATTTACAGAATTTTCACCACAATCTCTAAATCAGATAAAAATGTAAGTCACTCTGAATAAGGATGTCTGCAAAATGCCATGAATGTAAATGTAAGGGAAGAGCAAGAAGTGATGCACCCATCATGCCCCTGTACAAGCCTCTGGTTTCAGTTACCCAGCAACTCAACTGAATGTAATGAATGACAAGGGTATCATATCAATGGGGTAGTCATCCAGAATTCCTATTACCGCTGTGCTCACTGCCACCGCAAAATGGCATGAAATTCATGAAATGACCTCCAGGTGGCACAAAGTGACATTTTTAGTTGATGCAGTTTTTAAATGTATTTAGAGTTCAAATTAAAGTTAATTATATTGTACTTTATACAACAAACATAAAAAATCAGAAACAGAGCTGTCGCCATTTACTGTACAATAATGAGTAAAAAAAAAAAAACATTGGTTTCATTTTGTTTAGACAGACGATCAAGTTCTCTAGCTGACAATTTTATTTGTACAAAGAATGAACTGTTATGTAGCCTATCTCTGTTTGTATATGTTTATTGTTATTATTTTTAAAAAGTTACATTTAAAGACATCAAACTTTAAATATAGAAATAACTGGAAAAATAGACTTTTAGAATATAAAGTTAAATAATTAAAAATATATCAAAAATAATTTGTCTTCCATTTGTGTAAACGTAGGATTTTTTTTATTATGTAATATTTATGCAGTATAACCGGGGCCTCTTAATTCATTCTTCATTTTCAGTTGTTGTTGTTTCAGTGTTACTGTGTGTGCTTTACAATGTCAGGTAACATTCAAATGCAAATAATTCTCCCATCCCCACTTTAAATTAACACAAGTCAGCTCCTGGGGCGAGGATTACTTTTAACCCTCTGCGGTTTGAGGCCTTTCTGAAGCCCGGCAGAGCTTCAGACCTCTTTTTAAATTTGTTTACATTTAAATTCTTTACCAAATTTTGCATATTTACATAGAGCACAAAATAGGTTTTCATAATGTGGCTGATGTAAATATGCTAAATTCATGCGCGACTTTCAAATTTATGTCAAAGAAAATACAATTTTCAAACTATAGCAGAAAATCCTTGAAAATGGAGAATAAACAAATTATTGTGAACACAGAACGGAGTGAATGAAAGTCTTGTGTTCATAGCAAAACAACTAAATTATAACAGAAAGACTTTTTATTTGGGTTAAAGTGACTGATGTGCCTAACCTCTATTTCACTAAATAATCCATGACTTCAAGAATACAGTATGTAAGACCAATTGACACCTGGCTATTGTCTCAGCTGTTCATCTACTGTATACACTCAGGGTCCTCACACATCAGCGTGTCTGTGAGGCAAGTATACACAGAATTTCGGTTCATTTTGATGAGCTCAAGTTCACTGAAACAGAATAGCGCATCCTGTACAGAATAGCGCATACTGTTTACTTTCATTATTTAAAAAAATAGATTATGTTTCATATCAAAATCCTATTGTTATTGTGAGTGCACTTAGTAGAGTTTTATAAAGCTTATGTACAGTACACTATACAGTTGTATTATATAGATTTTGTACATTAATCTGACAATAAATGTGTGTCAAATCCACTTTTTCTGATGCACACCCAGAGTCTGTTTTCCAGCTATTCTTGTGTTACACATGATAAAATCTAAAGGCTCACTATGTTAACCTTCACTTTGCTTAAATTCGATGCAAATAAGAAATGCCTACATTTAATGTCACTTCTACATTTGTACTGCAATTTTATTACTGTGATTATGAATTTGTTTAATTACAATGTTTCACTTGAATTTATTTGCTACTATATGCAGCTCTCAACAAGCTGCGGCTCATTAATCCTTGAGAGAATGAACTACGTCTATAGTTATAGCGCCACATGGTAAAGCCAGCAAACACACGCCTCTGATGCTGTCACCACGGGAGACGGGGTGGTAAAACTGTTATTCTGGTTGAGGACCATCTGTACATTCAATACTCGGTCAGGGCTCCTTTAGCACAAATTCCTGCATCAATGTGGCCTAACATGGAGGCAGTCAGCCTGTGGCACTGCTGAGGAATTATAAGATAACATTTAATCATCCGCTTGACAATACATAGATTCGCTATGGGGTTTAGGTTAGGCGAGTTGGCTGACCAATCAAGTGCAGTAATATAATGGTCAGAAATCCAGTCAGTGGTGTTGCACTGTGAAGAAGTTGTTAAACACGGTAATGTAAAAGCTTATCAACAGCAGGAGCGGAATATGAAACATGTCCCCTCCCCCCCCAATATAATTTGACATATGTACTGTCAACCTGACAATGCCAAACGTCATTGAATCAGAGTGGTGTCAATGCCTTGTACGCTCAGAGCGCGGTCACTCACTCATTGCCTTAGAGCGCCGTTAACCACTCATTGGCTTACAGCACCATCACTTACTCATTGGCGTAAAGAGCCGTCACTCTCTCATTGGCTTAGAGCGGAGTCAATCACTCACTGGCTTAGAGAGCCATCACTCACTGCTTTATTTGCAAAGGGGAATCACAGTTTCGCAATTTTCAAAACGGAGGAGAGACACACACCACGACTCAACCACGACACATCACTGTTTATGGTGTGTATACAGTCACTTCTATTTAAATTTTTTTTTTTAATATTACCCTGATAGCATGTTTGTCTGATTATTTCCAAGTGACTGATCAAGACTGACCGACAGACTGCTGAATAAAGATGATTTAGCATCAGTGCTCATCACCACATACATAGTAAACAGATTAATGTTACAGTACTTCATCAGTTGTTTTTGTGAATAAATGTGCAAAAATCTTTTCTCAAAAATACTAAATGATTTTCAGGCTCTTGTGGCAGTGCTCCATTTAACTTAACACTACCCATATTAGTGCACAGGGTATTAATGTAATATTAATGTATTCTAAGCCATTATGTATTTCTAATTGAATCCGATTTCCCCCGGGCACACCGTGGCTGGTTCATGGTCCCCCTGTATCCCCCCCCCCCCCCCCCCACTTGCAAAATCCTAGAATTGTCTCTGATCAACAGATGAAAAAATCATGGGATATTAATCATCAATCATAATCATCATGAACTGTTGAAACTTCACACTGCACTTTAAGAAACTTAGATTCTGTGCCTCTCAACTCTTACAGACTGTGGAAACTTCATTTCCAAATTAAATGCAAAATACAGTCACCCCTTTTGCTTGTGCCCCTTTCTTCTACCACACTTTTCCTTTCAGTCAAGAATTTGCTTCATGAATGTTCATCAATTTGCTTGAATACAGCACTCTGTGAGCATCCTGCCCTTTCATTGATAATAATGTATGGACAACTGTCAAGTCAGAAATCATCCTCATGATTGTGGGTCCATGTTGTGAACACGACTGGGAGATTTATACTGTATGAGTAGTAATTTACTCAAATTAAATATTCAAAATATTTTGAGATACTGGATTTTTTTCATGAGCTGCAAGCCATAGTCATTAAAAATCAAATATTTTACTTTATGTGTAATAAATTTAGAATATGAGTTTGACTTTTTGAAATACTTGCCACTTAAACAACAGGGTTACACTCCAGTGACCTAACTGTTTAAAAACCTTGCCATTCCTGTCTCCTTGTGGATATAGATATACAGTAAATGTAATCATCTGTTGTTTAAAACATCTTACTGTAAGTGAATTTTAACCTGCTGGAGTTGTTTTAAGACAAAACTTAATCTTCATCCGATCTATTTTTTCAATTTCTCATCTGTGATTCACTCTCTGATTACTGAACAGGGAGTGTATTAGACTTATGCTAGTATGTATATAATTCAGTGTTTTGAATATATTTACATTCAGAAAGTTGTTAGAAAATGTCAGAAGTACTTTCTTTTTTTACTATCACATAGGAAATGATGCAGCACAACACAATCCCAATGTGTTCTTTAAATTATATCTCATAGCCTTAGGCAATTTTCACAAATGGCAGAGGCCACTGATAAAGTAACAGTAAGACAAACAGCTTGGTATCTGGTTTTAAAAGAAAACCAAACCAAATCTCTAATAACAATATGTTTTAAGCATATATACATTTTAGCTTATTGCTAGTAGATAAATATCTATTTATAGTACTTTTAGTTATCCATAACATCAACATTACAATTGTTCAATGAATTAAAATTAATGAAAACAATGATACCTGCATTTTCAGCTGTCGCAAAAACTGAAGAGAAAGATGGGACAAGGAAACCCTGAAAAATCAGATGGATGGTGACAGAGAATCTAAAGAACTGCTTGTTTTTATAATTTTCTGATATGTCATATGACAAGCAGGCAGTGTTAAAGCCACACCTTTTACTGTAAAAAAAAACAAAAAAAAAAAACACCTGCACCACTCCTTGCCAGAGAATATTGTTTGCATGAAGGACTGTACTTTATCAGCAACAATGTTTAGGCAGGGGGTACATGTGAAAGCAACATGAATGAATGAATGAATGAATGAATGTCAAAACCTAAGATTTCCCAGCCGAATATTGCCCAGTACATCACACTGCTTCCACCAGCTTACCTTCTAGACCATCATGGTGCATTCTTTTCCCAATTGCACGAGAGAATGTATTTCATCCGACCAGCACATCTCACATGCACATTGTAGGTATGTTTGATGGGGAACTGTGGTCAGAATGGGCACCCTGGCTGATGTGCAGCTTCATAACCAAATACACAGCAGGTTGAAATCAGTTCTAACATCTTTCATTGCCAGCATTTGCTATTATATTTATTTATGTATTTATTTTACAATTTGTGTTACAGAAGCTCTTCAAGGAGATCCAATCAAGACATAGTCTTTTCACTTGCTGCATAATATATCACACCCCTTCACACTTGCCATTATAATGAGATAAGCAATGTTATTCACTTCACTAGCTAGTGGTTTTAATGCTATGGCTGACGGATATATATAAGGTATACTGTATATACTGTTTCTTGACACTCTGATACTGTTTCTTGACACTCTAATCAGCATAACACACATGATGTTATATAATTTCTGTTATCACCCAAATAAGTATGGTTTCCCTATTGAGTCTGGTTCCTCTCAAGGTTTCTTCCTATTGCCATCTCAGGGAGTTTTTCCTTGCCACTGTCGCCATCACCCTTGGCTTGCTCATCAGGGACAATCTCATTATCTAGACACATTTTTCTCACTCATACACACTTCCATAAATTTTCTTTTCATTTTTGTGAAGCTGCTTTCAGACAATGACCATTGCTAAAAGCGCTATGGAAATAAAATTGAATTGAATTGATAATGATTTCTTCAGTTCTTATTCTTAGTGCTTTAATTCTTATTTAAAAGATAAAAGATCTAAAGTAATGAAATGGAAATAAATTAAATCATACTTGAAGTTTTTTTAAATGTTGAAATCAGATATGAACATTTTAAGTAGACCTAGAAAAGTGAATGGAGCAGTAATTGCAGCTATCTGTCATGACTCTGGAACTAGGAGGCGGATGCAAATGCAGGGAGAACAATATCAATATTTATTTTTCTTAATTAAACATTGTCCAAATCAAAGTAACAAAATAACACTCAACAAACAAACCAAAAAAGGCAACAAAATAACTCTCAGCCTTGACCTTGACCTCGGTCCTCGGATATGGAAAATAACAACTGCCCTGCAGACACTGGTCAGTCCTGGGGAGAAACAAACACAGACAAATAACGTGGTACACACAGAGAACATTTAATGTGCACAACGGTGAGCGAACAGTGTGCTACGGGTTTGACTGCTTTAAATAGTGAGACACATTGGGGAGACACAGGTGATTTTAATTTAGTGCTAACGTGAAACATATACACACGTAGACACACTAGGGGGAGACAAGGCGGCGACTCAGTAATCGGGAGAACCAGATCTTATTCCCCGGGACTGAGGTGGCGCAGGTGTAACATTACCATCCCCCCCCCAGAATCCCGAGGGAGGCGTGGGCGCCCTCTTTGCGTTACCAGAGGGAGTGGGGGCCTGCCAAACTGATGGGATTGCCGGCGGGCGGGGCGGCCCAGCAGTCGCGGTGCTGGGTGATCCGGCCGTACTCGATGGAATTCCATGATGAGTTCCCTGCTCAAAATGTCTCGGGCCGGGACCCATCTCCGCTTCTCTGGCCCGAGACATTTTGAGCAGACTATGAGTCTATCCCTGTTACCAGTTAAAATGTCTCGGGCCGGGACCCACCTCTGCTTCTCCGGACTGTACCCCTCCTAGTCCACTAGATATTGGAGAGACCCCCCTCTCCTCCAGGAGTCTAGACGTGTTTTGACTCTGAATGCGGGGGCACCCTCAATTTCCACAGCCCCAGGGAGCCAAGGCTCTGTCGCTCCTTCGTCTAGTGACCCCCGGATCACTGGCCTGAAAAGGGAGACATGAAAGACAGGGTTAACACGGATATGACCGATATATTTGGGGGTG
The DNA here is from genome assembly GCA_030347435.1 of Clarias fuscus. Taxonomy (NCBI): domain Eukaryota; kingdom Metazoa; phylum Chordata; class Actinopteri; order Siluriformes; family Clariidae; genus Clarias; species Clarias fuscus. Next base: position 28,360,985 of record CM059216.1, read on the forward strand.
AGTTTACGACAAGGGAGGTTGAGGTGGAGGTCATGTGTTGAGAGCCATACCCGATCGCCTACCTGGAGCGGAGGACTTTCCCTTCGCCGTCTGTCGGCAAATTTCTTAAATCGGTGAACTGCGTGGGAGATTTGCGCATGCACATCCTCCCATACTCTCTCCGCTCTCTTAAACCACTGATCCACCATGGGTACTTTGGTGGGAGTGGCATCCCAGGGGCAGAGTGGTGGCTGATGCCCAAGCACACATTGAAATGGTGTTAGGCTGATTGTGGAGTGGCATAACGAGTTTTGCTCATATTCCGCCCAGATTAAGCAGTCTGCCCATTCATGTTGTCGACTGCTGTATGCTTGGAGGTATCTACCGAGTTCTTGGATAGTCCGCTCTGCCTGCCCATTAGACTCGGGATGATAGCCCGACGTTAGGCTAACAGTGGTCCCCAATTTCTGAAAGAAAGCCTTCCAGACTCTGGCGATAAATTGGGGACCACGATCGGAAACAATATCCTCTGGGATACCGTAACAGCGAAACACTGTTTCGAACAGGGTTTCTGCCACCTGGAGGGCTGACGGAAGAGAACTAAACAGAATGATGCGACATTCTTTTGAGAATCGATCTACTACCACCAGGATTGTCGTATACCCTTTTGACACCGGCAGGTCCGTGACAAAGTCCACCACGATGTGGGACCACGGTCTGTTAGGTGTTGGTAGGGGCATTAATTTTGCAACGGGCAAACTACGGGGGCTTTTTGTAGTTGCACAAATTGCACAAGACAAAACCACTGTTTTCACCGTTTCCCGCATCTTTGGCCACCAAAACTCCCATGCGAGAAGTTTATACATGCGCGCTAGGCCGGGGTATCCCGTGGATAAACTGGAATGTGCTTCTATTGTCACTTGCTCACGAAATGACTCCGGGACGTATGTTTGTTCTGGAAGGCAGTCACTAGGCGCGGGATCGGACCTTGATGTCCCACACGATCGGAGCCACTATGAGTGACGAGGGCAATATGGGCTCCGAGTTAAGCATTTGTTCTGGTGTTGGATAATAACGGGACAGAGCGTCTGCTTTCCGATTTTTTGAGCCGGGGCGATAAGTGATACAGAATCGGAAACGCATGAAGAACAATGCCCAACGTGCTTGACGAGGGTTTAATCTTTTGGCTTGTTGGATGTACTCTAGATTCCGGTGATCTGTTAGTACTGTGAATGGATGTTTAGCTCCCTCTAGCCAATGCCGCCACTCCTCTAACGCCGCTTTTACTGCTAGCAGTTCTCGATTACCGATATCATAGTTTCGTTCGGCAGGTGTAAGTTTTTCAAGAGAAGAAAGCGCAGGGGTGGAGCTTTTCTGGGTGGCCTTGGCGTTGTGACAGCACGGCTCCTATCCCTACCTCCGACGCATCAACCTCAACGACAAAGGGCTTTTCCAGATCGGGAAGTTTTAATATAGGCTCGGTGGTCAATGCTGTTTTTAGCCTTGCGCACTTCCGGTGAAAATTCCTGGAGTCATTTCGGTTTTCATTTCAAGAGTGATGTGAGCGGTGCTGCGACACTACTGAAGCCCCGGATGAAATGCCGATAGAAATTGGCAAACCCAAGAAAGCTCTGTAGTGCCTTAACTGACTTAGGTTCCGGCCATTGTAGCACCGCCGCGACCTTGGTCGCTTCCATTTAGACCCTCTGTGGCCCTATGTGATAGCCGAGGATTGCTTGTGGAATTGCTTGTGGAATTCGCATTTCTCTGCCTTCGCATAAATCCCGTGTTTGCGCAGACAATGAAGGATGGCGGATACATGCCGGACGCGCTCGGAATATGACCGTGAGTATACTAGGATATCATCCAAGTATACTATAACAAAACGGTTAAACATATCCCGGAACACGTCACTCATGAACCCCTGAAACACTGCAGGTGCGTTTACCAGTCCGTAAGCCATCACGTTGTATTAGTAATGTCCTGACGTCGTGCTAAACGCAGTCTTCCATTCATCACCTTTACGCACACGAACGAGGTTATATGCGCTGCGGAGGTCAAGTTTGGTGAAAATGGAAGTGCCTCGGAGTTGATCGATACCAGCCGTTACCAGTGGCAGTGGGTGCTTATATTTTTCTGTTACTGCGTTGAGACTGCGTAATCAATACAGGGGCGTAAACCCCCCTCCTTTCTTCTTTATGAAAAAAACCTGCCGAAGCTGGAGACGTGGACCTGCTGATGAGCCCCTGCTGGAGAGCCTCACTCACGTATTCCTCCATGGCCTGGGTTTCCTCCACGGACAACGGATAAATGCACGAGCTTGGCGGTGTTTTCCCCGGCAAGAGCTCTATCGCGCAGTCCCACGAACGGTGAGGGGGAAGTCGTGCGGCTGCCCTAACGCTAAATACATCTGTGAAATTTGTGTACTCGGACGGTACCTTAAGGGATACTTGTGCGCTAGGACTCAATATTAGTCGTTTGGACCGTCAAAGCCAATGGCTTACACAATTTATCGCATCTAGGGGCCCAGGAAAAAAAAAGTTTGCCCAATCAAAATTGGGACTGTGAGAGCTGAGCCAGGGTAGGCCCAGCACGATTGACTGGTCCTCCCGAGGAAGAACAAAAAATTTAAATTCCTCGGTGTGACCGGGAAAAGTTAACCGTAAGGGGGCTGACATTAGTTCAATAGGTGATTGCTCTAAATTACGACCATCCAGAGCCTTAACTGATATCGGGCATGGAAGCTTCGACACGGGAGCTCACGCAAATACAGGGAGAACAATATAAATTTATTTTTTCTTAATTAAAGATTGTCCAAATCAAAGTAACAAAATAACACTCAACAAACAAACCAAAAAAGACAACCAAATAACTCCCCAGGCGAGTCTGTAGGCGGCTTGGTAATATCACGCAAAAAAAACAAAGGAAAGGAAAAGAATCGTTTCTTGGAAACGGAAACAGAAAGAGGGCTGAGAACCTCTCAGTCTTGACCTTGACCTCGGATACGGAAAATAACACCTGCCCTGCAGACACTGCTCAGTCCTGGGGAGAAACAAACACAGACAAATAACATGGTAGACACAGAACATCTAACGTGCACAACGGTTAGCGAACAGTGTGCTACGGGTTCGACTGGTTTAAATAGTGAGACACATTGGGGAGACTCAGTAATCCGGAGAACCAGATCTTATTCCCCGGGACTGAGGTGGCACAGGTGTAACACTATCATACATTAAGTAGAAAGAAAAAGAGTAAAATGTTCCATAGTGGAAGTGTGAACATAGCAGAAACTACAAGAAATTAAACATTTACAGCTTTTCTCGGTCACTTTAGAGCATTTGTTCCTGTATTAATTGTTAAAGTAGATAGTAAAGAGACATAGCTATGTTGTCAATATGAAAGTGTACTCTGTATATATTTCTTGATAAAATTTATGGCTACCCAGAAAGCACTACTTTGTTGACCCAACATCGGAAAAATTTTGGTAACCTTTTGTCAGTGCTCTGACGTCGGCCCAACTTTGAGTCAATGGCAGTGCATATGTTGGGCCATGTTTGCATCAGTGGTTGGCCCAATGTCATTTTGTGCGTTGGCCCACTTGTTGGCTTATTGGTGAGGCCAATGGTAGGTTGGCCCAACATTAATTCAGTAAATAATGGCAAGGTTGAAAATTTAAAATTAATTAATTGCTTTAGCTTTGTGCAGTAAGCTCTTTTAATGATGCAGTCACATCAGGAGCTCATATGAGGGTTGGTTATCTATTGCATAAATAACATTAAAAGAACTACATATCTAAATCAGTGGAGGTTTTCTAAATGATAAATGTTAAATTCATTGTGCTTTGTGCTCAACTGTGAAGACTGTCAAACAGGTCACTAGATGGCACCAGGGAGGGACCAAAAAACCCCTTGGGTCACTGTTTGGGTCACTTTGTTTCTTCTGGAGAAAAATGTGTGCTATAAAACTGAAAATGATGTTGAACTGAGTTTAGCCAAATGTAGAAAATGTTTGTTTTTCTTATCATTTTGCTGATTGAAAAGGAATATTTTAAAGAACATATTTTGAAGTACAGTCGTGGCCAAAAGTTGAATGACACAAATATTAGTTTTCACAAAGTTTGCTGCTAAACTGCTTTTAGATCTTTTTTTCAGTTGTTTCTGTGATGTACTGAAATATAATTACAAGCACTTCATACGTTTCAAAGGCTTTTATTGACAATTACATGACATTTATGGAAAGAGTCAGTATTTGCAGTGTTGGCCCTTCTTTTTCAGGACCTCTGCAATTCGACTGGGCTGCTTTCAATCAACTTCTGGGCCAAATCCTGACTGATAGCAACCCATTCTTTCATAATCACTTCTTGGAGTTTGTCAGAATTAGTGGGTTTTTGTTTGTCCACGCGCCTCTTGAGGATTGACCACAAGTTCTCAATGGGATTAAGATCTGGGGAGTTTCCAGGCCATGGACCCAAAATTTCAACATTTTGGTCCCCGACCCACTTAGTTATCACTTTTGCCTTATGGCACGGTGCTCCATCGTGCTGGAAAATGCATTGTTCTTCACCAAACTGTTGTTGGATTATTGGAAGAAGTTGCTGTTGGAGGGTGTTTTGGTACCATTCTTTATTTATGGCTGTGTTTTTGGGCAAAATTGTGAGTGAGCCCACTCCCTTGGATGAATGAAAAGCAACCCCACACATGAATGGTCTCAGGATGCTTTACTGTTGGCAAGACACTGGACTGATGGTAGCGCTCACCTTTTCTTCTCCGGACAAGCCTTTTTCCAGATGCCCCAAACAATCGGAAAGAGGCTTCATCTGAGAATATGACTTTGCCCCAGTGCTCAGCTGTCCATTCGCCATACTTTCTGCAGAAGATCAATCTGTCCCTGATGTCCCATTTTTTTGGAGAGAAGTGGCTTCTTTGCTGCCATTCTTGTCACCAGGCCATCTTCCAAAAGTCTTTGCCTCACTGTGCATGCAGATGCGCTCACACCTGCCTGCTGCCATTCCTGAGCAAGCTCTGCACTGGTGGCACTCCGATCCCGCAGCTGAATCCTCTTTAGGAGACGATCCTGGCGCTTGCTGGGCTTTCTTGGACGCCCTGAAGCCTTCTTAACAAGAATTGAACCTCTTTCCTTGAAGTTCTTGATGATCCTATAAATTGTTGATTTAGGTGCAATCTTAGTAGCCACAATATTCTTGCCTGTGGAGCCATTTTTATGCAACGGAATGATGGCTGCACGCGTTTCTTTGCAGGTCACCATGGTTAACAATGAAAGAACAATGATTTCAAGCATCACCCTCCTTTTAACATGTCAAGTCTGCCATTCTAACCCAATCAGCCTGACATAATGATCTCCAGCCTTGTGCTCGTGTCAGTGACCGTGGCTTTCGTTAGCTGCTGAGGTGGATCCAGATGCAGGTGCGGAGGCTGAGCAGGTGCTGCACTCTGGTCATAGAACAGGTGCATATGTTGGGCCATGTTTGCATCAGTGGTTGGCCCAATGTCATTTTGTGCGTTGGCCCACTTGTTGGCTTATTGGTGAGGCCAATGGTAGGTTGGCCCAACATTAATTCAGTAAATAATGGCAAGGTTGAAAATTTAAAATTAATTAATTGCTTTAGCTTTGTGCAGTAAGCTCTTTTAATGATGCAGTCACATCAGGAGCTCATATGAGGGTTGGTTATCTATTGCATAAATAACATTAAAAGAACTACATATCTAAATCAGTGGAGGTTTTCTAAATGATAAATGTTAAATTCATTGTGCTTTGTGCTCAACTGTGAAGACTGTCAAACAGGTCACTAGATGGCACCAGGGAGGGACCAAAAAACCCCTTGGGTCACTGTTTGGGTCACTTTGTTTCTTCTGGAGAAAAATGTGTGCTATAAAACTGAAAATGATGTTGAACTGAGTTTAGCCAAATGTAGAAAATGTTTGTTTTTCTTATCATTTTGCTGATTGAAAAGGAATATTTTAAAGAACATATTTTGAAGTACAGTCGTGGCCAAAAGTTGAATGACACAAATATTAGTTTTCACAAAGTTTGCTGCTAAACTGCTTTTAGATCTTTTTTTCAGTTGTTTCTGTGATGTACTGAAATATAATTACAAGCACTTCATACGTTTCAAAGGCTTTTATTGACAATTACATGACATTTATGGAAAGAGTCAGTATTTGCAGTGTTGGCCCTTCTTTTTCAGGACCTCTGCAATTCGACTGGGCTGCTTTCAATCAACTTCTGGGCCAAATCCTGACTGATAGCAACCCATTCTTTCATAATCACTTCTTGGAGTTTGTCAGAATTAGTGGGTTTTTGTTTGTCCACGCGCCTCTTGAGGATTGACCACAAGTTCTCAATGGGATTAAGATCTGGGGAGTTTCCAGGCCATGGACCCAAAATTTCAACATTTTGGTCCCCGACCCACTTAGTTATCACTTTTGCCTTATGGCACGGTGCTCCATCGTGCTGGAAAATGCATTGTTCTTCACCAAACTGTTGTTGGATTATTGGAAGAAGTTGCTGTTGGAGGGTGTTTTGGTACCATTCTTTATTTATGGCTGTGTTTTTGGGCAAAATTGTGAGTGAGCCCACTCCCTTGGATGAATGAAAAGCAACCCCACACATGAATGGTCTCAGGATGCTTTACTGTTGGCAAGACACTGGACTGATGGTAGCGCTCACCTTTTCTTCTCCGGACAAACCTTTTTCCAGATGCCCCAAACAATCGGAAAGAGGCTTCATCTGAGAATATGACTTTGCCCCAGTCCTCAGCTGTCCATTCGCCATACTTTTTGCAGAAGATCAATCTGTCCCTGATGTCCCATTTTTTTGGAGAGAAGTGGCTTCTTTGCTGCCATTCTTGTCACCAGGCCATCTTCCAAAAGTCTTTGCCTCACTGTGCATGCAGATGCGCTCACACCTGCCTGCTGCCATTCCTGAGCAAGCTCTGCACTGGTGGCACTCCGATCCCACAGCTGAATCCTCTTTAGGAGATGATCCTGGCGCTTGCTGGGCTTTCTTGGACGCCCTGAAGCCTTCTTAACAAGAATTGAACCTCTTTCCTTGAAGTTCTTGATGATCCTATAAATTGTTGATTTAGGTGCAATCTTAGTAGCCACAATATTCTTGCCTGTGGAGCCATTTTTATGCAACGGAATGATGGCTGCACGCGTTTCTTTGCAGGTCACCATGGTTAACAATGAAAGAACAATGATTTCAAGCATCACCCTCCTTTTAACATGTCAAGTCTGCTATTCTAACCCAATCAGCCTGACATAATGATCTCCAGCCTTGTGCTCGTGTCAGTGACCGTGGCTTTCGTTAGCTGCTGAGGTGGATCCAGATGCAGGTGCGGAGGCTGAGCAGGTGCTGCACTCTGGTCATAGAACAGGTGTGTGCACGCAGGTCTGTTGAAGGAGCATCGGGTCCATTCGCTGCTGAAGAGGAGGGGCGTGCGCGTTGGGTCGAGAACCGTTAAATCCGTGAGCGTGGTGTCCGTGCCGAGACGTGAAGATAAGCCATAGTCGGGAGAGAGCGCGCGTTGAGTCGAAAACCGGGAAATCCGTCAGCGAGGCAAACAAATCCGAATCGTGAGACAACGGAGAAAAACGAGAAACGAAACAAGACTTCGGTAACGTCATCGCAATCAAAAAACAAATGCGAGAGAATTGGCTAGAGCACTCAATAATCTGGCGAAGAACTGGTGTGCTGCGCTTCCCTATAAACCCAAGGAAATCAGCGCCGGATGAGAAACCGGTGTGCAGGTGGGGCGGTCCGGGGGCGTGGGAATTTATGATGCGTTTTATCTGAGACACGTGGAAGGTAGGGTGAATGCGTCGCATGGAAGAGGGGAGTGAGAGTCGGACAGCAGATGGGTTAATAACCTTGATTATCGTGAAGGGGCTGATGAAACGAGGAGAGAGCTTGCGTGACAGTGTCTTTAGCGGGATGTCCCTTGTGGCGAGCATGACTCTGCTCCTACGCGGTATCTTGGAGCTTTGCTGCGGTGGCGGTCCGCCTGTCTCTTGTAAGAGGAGATGGTTCGTAGCAGGGTTCGTCTTGCACGTAGCCACGTCTGTTTGCAGCGGCGGGCGAAATGCTGGGCTGAGGGAGTCTCCACCTCCAATTCTTGGGCAGGGAAGAGCGGAGGTTGGTAGCCTGAGCAACACTGAAACGGGGACAAACCCGTTGAAGCGGAAGGTAAGGAGTTGTGGGCATGTTCGACCCGTGGAAGAAGCTTGCTCCAGGTGGTTGAGTCCTGAGTCGTCATGCAACGAAGGGAAACCTCTAAAGCTTGATTCATCTGTTCGGTCTGTCCGTTGGACTGGGGATGGAAACCTGACAATAGGCTGGGAGTGGCTCCAATGAGCTTACAGAAGGTGCCCAAAAACCGAGAGGTGAACTGCGGTGAAACGATGTCTGTGGGAAGGCCATGGAGTCGAAACACATGGAGGATGAGTAGCTCTGCGGTCTCCTTGGCAGATGGCAGCTTGGGAAGCGGAACGAGATGAACTGACTTGGAAAAGCGGTCAACGATGATATGTCATGATACAGCTGTTGCCTTCAGACAAGGGTAGGCCAGTGACAGAGTCTACTGAGATGTGAGACCACGGACGTTGAGGAACCGGTAGGGATCTGAGAAGACCAGCAGCCAGTCGGTTGTCGCTCTTACAGCGGGCGCAGATGTCGCAGGCCGCCACGAATCTGGACACATCCCTCCTCAGCGTGGGCCACCAGAATCGTTGCTGGACCATGAAGCGGGTTCGGGCGGCACCCGGGTGACAAGACAGTCTAGACCCGTGGGCCCACTCCAGGACCTGCGTGCGTAGACGAAGAGGGACGAAGAGGCGATTCAGTGGAACATTGCTTGGCCCAGGCTCCTGGGCCAGAGTCTGTTGAACCCTGGTCTCTATGTCCAGCTCCAGGGCTGCGATGAGACAATGGGCCAGGAGGATGGTGTCGTGTGGTTGGGTGTCCTGGGAGGGAGAAAACTGACGTGAGAGAGCGTCTGGCTTAGCATTCTTGGAACCTGGCCGATAGGACAGGATAAAGTTGAATCTGGAGAAGAACAATGACCACTGAGCCTGACGAGCATTGAGTCTCTTGGCAGTGCGCAGGTACTCCAGATTCCTGTGGTCGGTCCACACCAGAAATGGGAGCTCGGTTCCCTCTAGCCAATGTCTCCACTTCTCCAGCACTAGCTTGATGGCCAGGAGCTCTCGGTCTCCAACATCATAGTTTCTCTCCGCTGGGGTCAGGCGATGAGAGTAAAATGCGCACGGATGCATCTTGTTGTCCTGGGAAGACCTTTGGGAGAGAATTTCCCCAACGCCGATATTGGAGGCGTCAACCACAACTACAAACTGGCAAGACGGGTCGGGAATAGTGAGGATAGGAGCAGAGGTGAATCTTCTTGTGAGATCTGTGAAGGCTTGATTCGCCTCCTTATTCCAGCAGAACTGGGTTTTGGAGGAGGTTAGCAAGGTCAGAGGGGCGGTGACGGTGCTGTATCCTCGGATGAAGCGGCGGTAAAAATTTGCAAAACCAAGGAACCGTTGAAGGTCTCGCCGTGAGGCCGGCGTGGGCCAGTCGGTGACTGCTTGGACCTTGGCTGGTTCCATTTCTAGCCTGGATGGGGAAATGACAAAGCCCACAAATGTAGTGGAGGGCGTGTGGAACTCGCACTTCTCTGCCTTGACGTAAAGGTTATTCTCCAAGAGCCTCTGGAGGACTTGACGAACATGGTGCTGGTGTTCCTCCAGGCCTTGGGAGAAAATTAAAATGTTGTCTAGATAAATGAACACGAAGATGTTAAGAAAGTCGCAGAGGACGTCATTAACGAGGGACTGGAAGATGGCGGGGGGCGTTGGTCAGGCCAAAGGGGACCACCAAATACTCGTAGTACCCCGTAGGGGTGTTAAAATCTGTCTTCCACTCATCACCCTCACGGATATGTACGAGGTGGTAAGCATTTCGTAGGTCCAACTTCGTGAAGATATTTGCTCCCTGCAGAAGCTCAAAGGTGGAGACCATGAGTGGAAGTGGGTAGCGGTTCCTGACGGTGATTTCGTTAGCTGCTGAGGTGGATCCAGATGCAGGTGCGGAGGCTGAGCAGGCGCTGCGCTCCGGTCGTAGAACAGGTGTGTGCGCGCAGGTCCGTTGGAGAAGCGTCGGGTCGATTCGCTGCTGAAGAGGAGGGGCGTGCGCGCTGGGTCGAGAGCCGTTAAATCCGTGAGCGTGGTGTCCGTGCCGAGACGTGAAGATAAGCCGTAGTCGGGAGAGAGCGCGCTGGGTCGAGAGCCGTTAAATCCATTAGCGTGGTGTCCGTGCCGAGACGTGAAGATAAGCCGTAGTCGGGAGAGAGAGCGCTGGGTCGAGAGCCGTTAAATCCGTGAGCGTGGTGTCCGTGCCGAGACGTGTCATGACAGCATGGGAAAACAAACCAGCGTGATGAGGAGCTTGACAGCGTGGGAACGGAAATGTCAATGAAATGCACGACAGTGCCGAGAGCGTGACAGCTCGTCAACATTCTCACCTGAGTTAACAAGACGATTACTGAAATGATCTCAGCAGGTCCTTTAATGACAGCAGTGAAATGCAGTGGAAAGTTTTTTGGGGGGATTAAGTTCATTTTCATGGCAAAGAAGGACTAAGCAATTCATCTGATCACTCTTCATAACATTCTGGAGTATATGCAAATTGCTATTATAAAGACTTAAGCAGCAACTTTTCCAATTTCCAATATTTATGTAATTCTCAAAACTTTTGGCCACGACTGTATATTTAGAACACTTCTGGGAACTTCTTTAAGAGTGTTGGAAAATCATTCCAGATGACAACCTCATGAGGCTGACTGAGAGAATCCCAAGAGGGTGTCAATCTGTCATCAATGCAAATGTTGGCTACTTTAAGTAATCAAAAATATAAAACATTTAAAACATATTCTGGCCTATTTAAAACATAGTTGACTTGAAACATTTCATATTTATTCTGTCAAAAATTCAATGTCTTCAGTATTAATACTGTATTAATGTATTAATACTAAAAATGAAGAAAAAACAATGAATAACAAGGTTTGCCCAAACTTTTGACTGGTACTGCACATCAGGGTAAAGTATATAAATTAATTGATTCATACAATAATATTTTAAAAACTAAAGCAGTTGTGTTTTCAAATGAAAATGTTTATTTTATTTAAATTAAAACTAATTAAAATCAACTGCAATTTTAATTGTAAATGTGTTACTTCAACCCTTTGTTTCATTTGTTTTGCTACTCTCATAAAATGTATTACTCATAAAACTTTACTTGTTCTCATTTTTCTACCATCTTAATATATTAGTGTCAGGGGCTGGACTTGATGTGAAAAATTCAGGTGCTGAAGGTTGATGTTTGAGAAGTGAGAGTGTGTGTGTGTGTTTTTAACGGAGGTGATGTGGCTGAGATTACAGATGCAGCTGGGCGTGGCTGTATATTCAGTCCTTGTAAATGTTTCTCTGAGTTCAAGTGGCATATTTTAATATTTTAATAACCACGGTTCAAAGAAGATTGCGTGAGTGAGGCATTCATTGTTGAATTACAGAGGAAAACCAGTTACTTAGGACAAACAACAAGCAGAAGATACTTAAAAGGACCAAAAAACACAAGGAATGAAATTTAGATCAGTGGAAAGCTGTTCTTAGATATTATGCATCTAAATTTGATATTAGTCATTAGATTATGCCTCATAATCATAATCATAATGCCTCATATTGTGCAATTTCCCTTGTGCCCTATGTTACTGTTTTTCACGATACAACTTTACCAAGGAAGTTATAAATTCTTCAGCAGTTCTTGGAAACCGTAGTTGAATTTTTACTGCATATATTGATTCAGATTGTTCCAAGGAAGTTATAAATTCTTTAGCATTCCTTGGAAACCTTTGTTCAGTCTCTACTGGATATCTTGATTAATATCGGTCCAAGAAGAACAATGCAATACAAGCATTTCAAAGCTTATTTTCAGAGAGGCAAACATATATACATGTCTTATGCAATAACATAATAGCATTTTAGCCACTTTCTACAATATTTTATATCAGGAGATGTGTAAAGTCATGACCTTTTGTGAACAATTGAAGGAAACAGGCCAAATCTCATCTTAGGCCAAAAATGACCATGGAACACAAACCATGTCAAACAAATTTACTAATGAACTAGTTAGGGCCAAAATTCAGAATGACAGAATTGGAACTAGTGGAAGACATGTTGGATCCAAATAGGATCAGGGAATGGTGTGTGTGTGTGTGTGTGTGTGTGTGTGTGTGTGTGTGTGTGTGTGTGTGTGTGTGTGTGTGTGTGTGTGTGTGTGTGTGTGTGTGTGTACGTGTGTGTACGTGTGTGTGGTGCTATACTGGTATGACAAATTCATATGGACATTCATATTGCCAAAGCTCAGAATCAAGTTACAAAATACCAAAAGCAAATAGATTTATACACATGGATTTACCTGTGAAGTAAAAAATAAAGTAAGTGCCACTAAATACCACTGAAGGAAGTATAGTAAAATAACAATCATTAATGATACAAAGAGAAAAACAAAACAAAACATAAAGTGTAATTCTGCTGCTTGTATAATTTTTGATTGTTAATCTCTCTCTCTCTCTCTCTCTCTCTCTCTCTCTCTCTCTCATGCGTTCTCATGAATATAAAAAGTGCTATTGGATTAAACTCAAAATAAATACATATAAATAATAAATTTACTGTAAATACAAACATATATTTCCCCGTTTGAATGATACCAGCTGGTGTGTAACTTTGCTGCAGTATTTTAATGTTGATTTACTATATTGAATTGTCGATCTGTTCAGCACTATTAGGACTGTTCAAATTATTATGCCTATTAGGGAGCTGTAAATGTGTATGAATTCCCACTGGATGATTTTATCTTCCACAACCACACTCACAAGAAAGGAGAAGAGAGAGAAGAGGAGAGAGCAGAAGAGAAGGAGAGATGGCAGTTAGGTATGGTCACAGTCAAACAATGCATAATGTTAATGTATATTTAGTGTACTGTATATTTAGAACACTTCTGGGAACTACTTCAAGAGTGTTGGGAAATCATTCCAGGTAACAATCTCATCAGGCTGACTGAGAGAATGCCAAGAGGGTGCCAATCTGTCATCAATGCATGGCTTCTTTAAATAATCAAAAATATAAAACATATTCTGGTCTATTACAAACATTGTTGACTTAAAACATTTCATATTTATTCTGTCAAAAAATCAATGTCTTTAGTGTTAATATAGAATGTTGAAAAGCAATGAAAATGTAGAAAAATCATTCGATAACAAAGTTTGTCCAAACTTTTGACTGGAACTGCACATTAGGGTAAAGTATATGAATGAATTGATATGAATTGTTAATAACAATATTAACGAGTTTTACGTTTTAATAAAACTGGACTTTTGCCTTTTTCCGTTTTTTACGAGAACACCCATATATCCTCATTTAAAAACAACAAGGGGAATCCATCACCAAACAACCAAACTTAGGTATGCTATAATGGATAATATTCAGCTTGTGCAAAGTGTGGACTGCAGGATGTTTAGACATTCTTCCTTCTTTGTTAGTGATAATTTTACTTGTGATAGGTGTGTGTTAGTTAGCACTCTGAAGGAGAAGATATCAGCATTAGAGGAGCGCATCCAGACTTTAGAGAAGGGTAAAGAGCGCAAGATCAGTGTTATTCCCGTAGCGGAAAGTCTGAGTGCTGCAGGCGGAGATAACCAGCCCCCGACTGCGGCAGTAGAGCCCTCACAGCGGGGCGAGTGGGTGACACCTCGGCGGCATACTCGTTCAGCCAAAGCTAACGCTAAGGCTAGGCCACCGGAGCACACCTCTTCTGTGCTTCACGTGTCCAACAGGGTTTCTCTCCTCAGTGATGCACCCGCTGAGAAACCTGAAAGAGCTCTGGTTATAGGAGACTCTATACTGAGGCACGTGGAATTAGCTAGACCCTCAGGAGGCGGTTAGGTGTATCCAGGGAGCCAGAGCACAGCGTAGGTTCTCCAAGGTAGTGATACATCCTGGAGCTAAAGATATACGCCTTTACAGTAACTTTACAGAGGTGTTTAAACTAGCGAAGGCGATGTCCGATGAAGCAGTTTGCTCTGACCCCATCCCAATGCGACGTGGCAACATAGCGTACAGCAGGTTATGGTCGCTGTCCTAGTGGTGCTCTGAAAATAATGTGGCCTTTAAAGATAATTGGAAGTCCTTTGAGGGCAAAGCTGGCCTGTTAGGGTGGGACAGTGTCCATCCCACTCGAGAAGGTGCTGCTCTCATTTCCAGTATAGCGCATAGTCTCAGAAGAGTCCTAGTTAATTGGTGACAATCAAGAGCCCAGGTCAGGCCCAGGCCAGGCTTTTTTTAGACAGACAGGCTAAAAAAAATGTCTTCTAGCTGCATAGAGTCGTCACTTAAGGTCCACAATTTTGAGGCTGTGTCCGTTCCCCGAGCTAAACATGAATTGAGAAAGCCTCAGAAAGTCTGTGTTAGTATTTTAATTATCATAGATACCACAAACTCAGATCACACTGAATGTGTAGCAGGTACCTCTGATCTAGGACTGTTAAATATTAGATCTCTCACAACTAAAGCAGTTATTGTTAATAAAACTATCACAGACCAGGAGTTTGATATATTATGTTTAACAGAAACCTGGATTAAACAGGACGAGTATGTAGCTCTAAATGAAGCCAGTCCTCCTGGATACAGCTACATACACCAGCCTCGGCTAACTGGTAGAGGAGGAGGAGTCGCAGTTATTTACTTATTTATGATCTGTCTATCGTGCAAAAAACACAGACTCAAATTTAATGCATTTGAAGTTCTCTATAGTAACTTAAAAAGTGTAGCTACAAATATGAAGTCAGCTCAGTTGATCCCACTAATTATCATTTACAGTTCTCCAGGGACGTACTCAAAGTCGACAAAGCGTTAATTGCTGGAGACTTTAATATTCATTTTGAGAACCCAGAAGACCCTCTGAGAACAGCATTCTGGTCCATACTGGACTCAGTAGGAGTAAATCAGTCTGTAGTAGGACCCACTCATAAAGCAGGTCACACTTTAGATTCAATATTAACCTTCGGATTAAGTATAGGAAATATAATCACAATTCCACAGTCTGAAGTTATCTCAGATCACTATATTGTCTCAATTAAAGTGTGTCATAGTAATAATGTACGCACAGCACCGTGCTACCACATTAAACATACATTCACATCCAATACCACACAGAGCTTTATCAGTAATCTCCCAGAGTTATTAACTTTGATTGGATCGCCATCTGACTCCACAGAACTCAAACAGGCGACTGAACATTTAGAGTCAACATTTTGTTATCCCTTAGATAATGTAGCTCCAGTTAAAAGGAAACTGATTAGAGATAAGAAACTCGCTCCTTGGTATAATGACCACACACGCGCTTTAAAACAAACCGCTCGAAAATTAGACTTTTTAAATAACAAAATCATAAATATTAGGCAAATAAATCAGGCTTTGAAACCAGACAATTTAAGTGATGCGGATGATAAACTAACCGCACCACATTAGAACCTAAAATACTTTACTCCCCTTGAAGCGAGGGAACTAATTTCACTCATCTCTTCTTCAAAATCATCAACCTGTATGTTAGATCCTGTACCGACACATTTTCTCAAGCAGATACAGATAGTACCAGCAATAACAGAACACCTGTTGAAAATAATTTACTTTTCACTCAGCAGTTTGTATGTTTCAAACTCCTTTAAATGAGCAGTTATTAAACCGCTAATTAAGAAACCTGACCTTGTCCAATTACAGGCCGATATCAAACCTCCCCTTTATCTTTAAGATTCTAGAAAAGATAGTAGCACAGCAACTATGGTCATATCTACATAGGAATGGCATAAACTAATTGTATAAGTCAGGATTTAGGCCTCATTACAGTACAGAGACAGCACTTGTGTTTAGATGCCGTCTTTCCCACTCTTATTGATCACTCAGGTTTGTTGCTGGTGAAGTGATTGGGTGCTTTGCATCTCAGGGAGCCCTCATGTCTGTGTTTCCTTCTGGCTCTCCCTTTTAGTTATGCTGTTATAGTTAGCCCTGCCGGAGTCCCTGCTTGCACTCTGCACTAAAGATACATTCGCATTATACATTGTTTCACTGTGACCATACTGAACTGTTGTCTCTCCTTCTCGTCTGCTCTCCCCTCTTTTTCTTTTTTTAAATGGAGAGAGTTTGTGATCCATGGTCATTTTTGGCCTTAGATTATGAGAGAAAATGGTAAACATCTCCCGATTGAAAATATTGTAGAAAGTGGCTGAAATGCTGTTATGTTATTGCATAAGACATGTATATATGCTTACTGTAGTATATGCAGTGGATGGTTCAGCCTAGGCCACCCGACATAGTTTATGTAGTGGGTACGCCCACAGACGTACTGCGCATGCACCATCTGTACCTGTTGAAGTTCGTGTGCACTGATTCAAAAAGAAGTCTATGTGCGTGCGTCATTGTTAATGAGTTGAACAAAACATACAACACTTACCTCACTGAAAATAAACGTTGAAGTGCTTGCATTGCGTTGTTCTTCTTGGAACAATCTAAATCAAGATATCCAGTAGAGATTGAACAAAAGTTTCTAAGAACTGCTTAAGAATTTATAACTTCCTTGGAACAATCTGAATCAATATATACAGTAGATATTAAACTACGGTTTCCAAGAACTGCTGAAGAATTTATAACTTCCTTGGTAAAGTTGCATCGTAAAATACACAAAGCACAAGAGGAATCGCACATTATGAAGCATTATGATTATGATTATGAGGCATAATCTTATGGCTGATATAAAATTTAGACTCATGAAACCAAAGAACAGCTTTCCACTGATCTAAATTTCATTCCTTGTGTTTTTCGGCCCTATTAAGTATCTTCTGCTTGTTGTTCGTCCTAAATAATTGGTTCTCCCCTCCGCAATTCAACAATAAAGGCAATAAATCTCCTTTGAACCGTGGTTATTAAAATATGCCACTTGAACTCAGGGAAGCATTTACATGGACTGGATATACAGTCACGCCCAACTGCATCTGTAATCTCAGCCACACCGCCACTGTCAAAGAAACACACTCTTACTTCTCAACCGTCAACCTTCAGCATCTGAATTCTTCATGTCAAGCCCAGCCCCTGACACTAATATACTAAGATGGTAGAAAAATGAGAACAAGTTTATTTTATTGCTTATCACTCCATTGTAGCCTTCAATAAAATTTTATGAGAGTAGCAAAACAAATGAAACAAAGGGTTAAAGTAACACATTTACAAGTAAAATTGTAATTAATTGTAATTAGTTTTAATTTAAATAAAAGAAAACATTTCATTTGAAATCACAACTGCTTTACTTTTTAAAATATTATTGTATCAATCAATTCAATTCAATATTATTTGTATAGCGCTTTTAACAATTGTCGCAAAGCAGCTTTACACAATCAAAAGTTTGTATGAAATGTAAATGTGTATGAATCAAAATGGTAAGATTGTCCCAGATGTGCAAGCCGAGGACGACGGCGACAGTGGCAAGGAAAAACTATAGGATAGCAGGGACTGATCTGCATCATACTGTGTGAGATTGAGCAAAGTTCAGTATAACAGGAGATGTGTTTAAGTTAAAATGGAGTCTAGTTCATTATTGGAGGCTCAGGTAGACTGTAGGAAACTCCAGTCCTGAACTATCAAACGACTGACGTCACAAGTCCTCAGAGAACAGCTGACTGCATCAGCTGAGAACAGGACTGTCTTCATGGAAAAGTGGAATCACTGGAGGATTTTGTCTTCCACAACCACACCAAGAAAGGAGAAGAGAGAGAAGAGGAGAGAGCAGAAGAGAGAGAAGAGGTATGGTCACAGTCAAACAATGTATAATGTGAATGTATATTTAGTGTATATTGGGAACACTTGCGGGAACTTCTTCAAGAGTGTTGGAAAATCATTCCAGGTGACAACCTCATCAGGCTGACTGAGAGAATGCCAAGAGGGTGCCAATCTGTCATCAATGCATGGCTTCTTTAAATAATCAAAAATATAAAACATATTCTGGTCTATTACAAACATTGTTGACTTAAAACATTTCATATTTCTTCAAAATTCATTGTCTTCAGTATTAATATAGAATATTGAAAGCAATAAAAATAAATAAATCAATGAATAACAAAGGTTTGTCCAAACTTTTGACTGGTACTGCACATCAGGGTAAAGTATATGAATTAATTGATTGATACAATAATATTTGGAAACTAAAGCAGTTGTGGTTTAAAATGAAAATGTTTATTTTCCTAAATTAATTACAATTTCAATTGTAACACACAATTAATTAATAAATGATCCTTTGCACAATATCCATTACTGGATTACTTTTTGCACTAACTTTTTAATTCTTGCCGCTACTTTAAGGAATGTTTACTGTTTCTCCACTACCTCAACTCACTACCTCAACTCACTATCTCAACTCCACTAGCCACTAACTAACAAGTTAGTTTGTCTGTTAACTTACTGTATGTTGTAAATTTATTTTGCATGTAGCACCTTGGTCTTGGAGGAACGTTGTTTCGTTTCACTGTGTACTAACTGTATATGGGACCAGGACTTGACTGTATACTTGAACTTGAACTGTGTTACCTCAACCCTTGTAGCCTATTAGTCAGGGGCTGGGCTTGACGTGAAGAATTCAGGTGCTGGAGGTTGACAGTTGGGAAGTGAGTGTGTTTCTTTGAAAGAGGCAGCGTGGCTGTATATCCAGTTGGCGTGGGAACAAAGGCTAAATGTTAGAAGAATACGTAGTCAAGATATACACTGAAGATTACTGCGTACACACAAAATGTATATGTTGCTGGACAGCTGTTGCCTGTCCTTTTCTCTAAAGCTGGCTTAGGTGTGTCTGAAGCGATTTTACTGTGTTTTTCTTTTTTTTTTCATTTATATATTATATTTATTATATTCAATTCAATTAAATTTTATTTCTATAGTGCTTTTAACAATGGTCATTGTCTCAAAGCAGCCTCACAGAAATTAAAAGAAAATGAAAAGAAAATTTATGGAAGTGTATATGTGTCAGAAAAATGTGTCTAGATAATGAGATTGTCCCTGATGAGTAAGCCAAGGGTGACGGCGACAGTGGCAAGGAAAAACTCCCTGAGATGGCAATAGGAAGAAACCTTGAGAGGAACCAGACTCAACAAGGAACTCATCCTCATCTGGGTGAAAGCGGATAACAGAAATTGTATAACATCATGTGTGTTATGCTGCTGAAAGTTCAATATAACAGAAGTTATTTAAATTAACACAAAGTCCAGTTCAACACCGGGAGTAAACCTCTAAGCAAGGAACATGAAAGAAAGCTGTAAAAAAAAAAAAAAAAAAAGGTTTTGTCGCATTCGCATTCGAGATAATAACATCCAAAACAAGGGTGATGTAGTGGTTATGTCTCTATGGTCTCTGTGTGCATGGAGTTTGCATGTTCTCCCCGTGCTTGGTGGGTTTCCTCCGGGTACTCCGGTTTCCTCCCACAGTCCAAAGACTTTGATACAAAGACTTGTAGGTTAGGCTAATTGGCGTTCCCAAATTGCCCGTAGTGTGTGAATGAGTGTGTGACTGTGCCCTGCGATGGATTGGCACCCTGTCCAGGATGTACCCTGCCATGCGCCCTAAGTCTCCTGGGATAGGCTCCAGGCCCCCCGTGACCCTGAATACAGGATTAAGTGGTATAGATGATGAGTGAGTGACTGAGTGAACATCCAAAACAGCCCTAGATCACCCACTACCTTATTTCTGTAAATTTAACAGTCTAATGGCTGAGGGTACAAAGCTGTTCCCGAAACAAACTTTTTTGTATAGTAGCTGTTTATATCTCCGGCCTGATGGCAGAAGAGTGAAGAACAGATTAAGCGAATGGCTGGGGTCTTTTATTATAGTGTTTGCCCTGCAAATAATAGCATACTCAATGAGAGATGACAGTTGTGGGGTAGGAAGACCAATTATTTTTGAAGAAATATTGGCAATCTTGAAAAGCCTCTTTCTATTAATACAAGAAATCATAGTAAAATAGCAAGTAGCACAATACATAATAATCGATTCAATGATACTGCGATATAAAAGAAGCAACAGATGTGGCTTCACCGAAAACAAACTAAGTTTACGTATTATCCCCAGTCTTTGTTGGCAACGTCTATTGATGTCTGTAACATGATGATCAAAAGTTAATTTACTGTCCAAAGTAATGCCAAGATTAAAATGGTCAGCAATTTCCACCAACTGACGATTGATCAATATAGAGCCATGAGGAGTAGAAAGTCTGTACCGAGTGTCAAAGATAAGTTCCTTTGTTTTGTTTACATTAAGAAGAAGATGATTGTCTGTGCACCATTGAGTAAAATAAGAGACAGACTGCTGATATGCAGTGACTGAGTCCTCATCCCTAAGAAGGGCAAGTATGGCTGTGTCATCAGAGTATTTATAATATCTCGTAGTCTGAGAAGAATTGAGACAGTCATTGGTGTAAAGTGTATAAAGGGAAGGACTAAGGACACAACCTTGAGGAACTCCGGTGTTAACAACGATAGGTGTAGATGTAGTATTGCCCATCTTTACTGTCCGTGGTCTGTCACTTAAGAAACTGTAAATCCAGCGGATGAGTAAAGGTGGCACATAAAGATGATGGAGTTTTTTAATGATAATATGACGCTGGATGGTATTAAAAGCAGAACTAAAGTCTATGAATAGAATCCGTGCATAATTTCCAGAATTGTCTAAATGCTGAAGAAGAGTGTGGAGGAGGTATGCAACAGCGTCCTCTGTTCCTCTTTTAGCCTTATAGGCAAACTGGTGAGGATCCAGTTGTGGGCTGACGACTGGAAGAATTATGTTCAGTAATAGTTTCTCAAAACATTTTGCTATAATCGAGGTCAATGCTACTATTGTCTATAGTGGTTTAATTCAGAAGGACGTGGACTCTTAGGAATGGGGATAATAGTTGCTGTCTTCCAAAGCCTGGGAACAGTTGCTGTCAGTATTGACTCCTTAAAAAGGGTCAGGGGTAGCTCAGTGGTTAAGGCATTTGGACTACGGTTCGGAAGGTCCCAGGTTCAAGTCCCACTACCACCAAGTTGTCCCTGTTGGGCCCCTGAGCAAGGCCCTTAACCCCAACTGCTCAGATGTATAATGAGATAAAAAATGTAAGTCGCTCTGGATAAGGGCGTCTGCCAAATGCCTAGATGTAGATGTAGAGAGAATACAAAACCGGACAAAGTTCCAGGGCACAGTGCTTGAGTAGCCTTCCAGTGATTCCATCTGGTCCGGGTGCCTTGCCAGTTTTACACCTCCTAAGCTGCTGGTAAACATCCTCCTGTGCGAACGGGAGTAAATGAGACTGTTCAGGTATGGGAAGGTTCCTGAGCAGTCTGTCACACTCACTGGTCTAATTCTGGTTGTCAAATCTGGCATAAAATTTATTCAGTTTTTCCACAAACAGGTGAGAATCAGCAAGTATGGAAGCTTTAACCCTTGAAGTGGTTCCTGTAAATGTTCTCACTTTCTGAAAAGCCTCTCTGGTGTTCATGCTACTGAAATCCTGTTCCAATTTTTCCTTATATACAAGCTTAGCTTTTGTAATATAGTTTTTCACAGATTGATTGATGGCCTTTTAGTGCAACCCAGTCCTTACGATGGAAAGCCTGCTGTTTCTCCTTAATTTTAAGCTTTATTTGACACGTCATCCACGGTCTGGAATTAGGATATTTTTTTACAGTTACAAATGGAATGGGTGTCGCCATGCAAAACTTAATATAGTCAGTTATTATCTCAGTTCTTACATTCAGTTCACCTCCAAAAATACTCCAATCTGTACAGTACATGCAAAAGACCCCTGAAGTTGTGCAATCGCGTCACTTGACCACTGGTTGATGCAATGAATGATCGGTTTCTCCCTCTTCAGCCGTTGTCTGTATTGTGATAACAGAAAAACAACATTATGATCCGTGGAGCCTAGTGGAGGTTGTACACGAGTGGAATACGCATTGCTGATATTCCCATAACACCGATCCAGCACCTTATCTCGCCTTGTGGGGATGTCCACATATTGTTTAAAAGCTGGGAGAACCCTATCCAGATTACAGCTATTAAAGTCCCCCATAATAAAAACCGGTGCATCAGGGTATTTATTCAACATAGCCTGTGTACTCTGGAGTGCCAGCTCAGCTGCCGCGTTAGTATTAACGCCCGGTGGGACATAAACACAACTGATAACCACAGTGGGAAATTCCAGAGGGAGATAGTAAGGGCGCAGCGACAGAGTGAGCATTTCAATATCAGGTGTACAGACCCTCTCATGAATCTTGATGTTGTTACACCATCGATTATTGACAAAAACACAAATCCCTCCACCCCTCTCCTTCCCGGAGCTCCTTGTTTGGTCCGCTCTGATGATAGTAAAGTTATCCAAGCTAACCTCTTCATCCGGAACAGAGTCACTCAGCCATGTCTCGGAAAATGCAATAATACAAGCATCCCGAAAATATTTCTCTGTTCGGCATCTAGCGTGTAAAATGTCCATCTTATTGCGAAGAGATTGCACATTGGCCATTACAATCGATGGGAGAGGTGGGTTAAAAGGACGCCTATGCAGTCTCGTGCGAACTCCTCCTTGCCTTCCTCGTTTCCTTGGTTTACACAGAATGTCCGCCGGGATTTCATCCAAAGGTCTTAAACCACGAGCCAAGCCCTGAATAGAAAGTAGATCTTGACGAGAGTAGGTAAGTTTGTTACTGCCATCCACATCCGGCTAGAGTGCTGCGCACCTGAACTCACAGGTAATCAACCAAACGATCAACAAGATTAAAATTAAAACAATCCTTGTCATTTTTCCAGCATAGATCATGGCTATCATGTGTTAATAACTCCTACAAAACGAAACGAACGCAAACTTAAACATACAGTATAAATACAAAGACAAACAAACACAACGCGTGCGAGAGTACAGACTGTGTTGTCGCAGACAGAACATGCGCCAGAACCAACTTATTTTACATTTTTAAGTTAAGCTAAGTTGTCAGTTTTTTATAACAGCAGCTTTATTTCATTCATAAAATACTTAGATCACAAACAACAACATAGCACAATACATGGTGTCTGCCAGGGGTGCAACTGCACATTTGCTGAGGGGTATGCAAGATCATGGGTTGCGCCCCCCCCCCCCTCCCCCTTTAATGTCATTTACATATAAAGTAGCATCAGTCAATGTCCAAATCCTTAGAATGGCAAGCTGCAAAAATAACTTAGATTTTCAAATAACCTGCAGTATTCTGACAAGGAAAAGTGCGTACAGTACGTATGCTTAGACCCTGACGTGGTGCAGAGCACTTTTCCACATCAAAGGCCATTTTAAAAAATTTGACCGTTGCCATGGATTTTGGCGTATCTTCATCTTCACACCTGAGTAAACAAAATAGATGTTTCACAAACTTTGTTTCTTAAGGCTACAATAAATTATTCTGCATGTTTCTTAATACTGTATAAGTCATAAAATCCTGTATGGCTTTTACCTTCCTGCTTTCTTTACCTGCTCTGAACTCATTTTGTATCATTGCTGCATTGTCCTCCTCAAATATTTCACAAAATATATACCTTAAATCATCAATCCCAAATTTATGTTATTTGATACTGTTTAAAGTGGTCATGACTGTTAGAAACCTCCACTAGAGGTCACTGTTTATGTCTGTCGGTCTTGTGTAGTTCTTGTTGGTTGACTCAGTTTCCCAGAAGGCACCTCAGTCAGATGATGAATGCTCACCTGGACTGAGGTGCCTCATTAAAGCTTCTATAAATAGCAGTCTGTTCTGGGAAACTGGGTCGAGCATTGTTTGTCAGTATGTTTGTTATGTTTATATTTGTAACTACCATCATGTGGGCATTCCTTTTGTTTGGTTCTTGTTTCTTTAAGTTTATACTTTGGTTTGTTTTGTAGCCTTTGTTTGTCTAGGGCTCTACTGTTTGTTCTCCTTATGTTCCTTGTGTTGCTGGATTCATGGAGCTATCCTGTTTCATGTTTAGCTAGGCTGTCCCCTCCTGTGTCCTGTGTAAGTACTGTTCTGTCTTCTGGTCTAATTCGTTGTTTAGTTTTGTGTAGCCACATGCAGGCCTAGCCGCTAGCAGGGTTAGCCGCTAGTATGCCTTAATTTCTAGTAGGGTTAGCCCTTAGTAGGGTTAGCCTCCTGTAGGCTAGCCTCTAGGGGAATTGACTGCTAGTGGTTCTGGTCGCTAGTAGGTTAGCCGCTAGTTTGGAGTAGCCTCATGTGTGCTTTGCCTTTGTGTTCAGTTCCCCACCATTAGGTCAGTACTAACCCGGTTAGCCACTAACCCCTTTAGATACTAACCTGGTTAGGTCAGCATCCAGTGTCCCCAGCATTCCATGTAGCTACTAACCCAACTAACCACTAACCCAGCCTGTTCCATCTCTTCTCCTGTCTCCAGTCTCTCCTGTCTCCAGTCTCTCCTGTCTCCAGTCTCTCCTGTCTCCAGTCTCTCCTGTCTCCAGTCTCTCCTGTCTCGCCCTGTCTCCTGTCTCTCCAGTCTCTAATTCCCCTATGTGTCTTAGTTAGCTTCAGCTCCATGTTTCCTCATCCCCAGTTCTCTTTGTCGGTCCCCTGTGTCAGCTCCTGGTTCCCTGCGTCAGCTCCTGGTTCCCTGCGTCAGCTCCTGGTTCCCTGCGTCAGCTCCTGGTTCCCTGTCAGTTCCTGGCTCCCATGTCAGCTCTTGTCCCTGTGTTGGCGCGCCGTTCCCTGTCAGTTCCTGGCTCCCATGTCAGCTCTTGTCCCTGTGTTGGCGCGCCGTTCCCTGTCAGTTCCTGGCTCCCATGTCAGCTCTTGTCCCTGTGTTGGCGCGCCGTCCCTGTTTTTCCTGAGCCCTAGTTTTAGTTTGAGTTTGTTGTTTTGGTTCCTTTGTTTGTTTGTCTGTTTTTGAGTTCTGTTAAATAAAGACTTTTTCTGTTTGCAACACCCCTCTGCCTTCATGCCTACCTCCATGCCCACGGCAACCCCATCAGCCGGGTCTAGCCAGCACCCCCAGCTAGACCCATGACAATGACAAGATGAATTAAATTTTACGTGATTTTTTGACAAATAAGAGATCACTGCACTATAAAAAACATTTTGTAATTCTGGTGCACAAAAAAACTATAACGTACTTTATAAGTATACATCAGAAAACACATTAAAATGGTAAATGTATGTCATGACCCCTTTAAGTCATAATATCCCGTGTGGTAGCTCCTACCTGTTCTCTTCACCAGCTCTTGACTTATTTTCTTCCTCCCTGTACTCTTCATCTTCATGGCTGAGCAAATGGACCAGATATTTCACACTATTTATACTTTAATTCTTCAGTACTCCAATCTGCTATATTTCTTGGCCCATTCCTACCTGTTCTCTTTACCTGCTTTGTCATTCTCTTTCACCTGCTCTTTGTTGTCCTCTTCATCTTCAAGGCTGAGTAAATATACCATTATGTTACTATTATACCTATACTACAGCAGACAACTTTCAGTATGAAACTAGGAAAGAGTGCTTAAAAACTAGGAAAGAGTGCTTAAAAACTACCAGAAATGCAAAAATGTAAGCGTTTAAAACATTAAAGTAGAAATAAATAATATAATAAGAAATAAATCTTTTACATCAAATCAATGGTGCCACAATTATTAGCACCCCTGATGTTTAATACTTTGTACAACCCCCTTTTGCCAACAAAACAGCACCTAATCTTCTCCTATAATGTTTCACAAGATTAGAGAACACAGAAAGAGGGATCTTCAAACATTCCTCTTTGCACAATGTCTCTAAATCATCCAGTGACCCGACTCCTCTCCTCTGCACTCTCCTCTTCAGCTCACTCCACAGGTTTTCAATGGGGTTGAGGTCTGGGGACTGAGATGGCCATGGGAGGAGCTTGATTCTGTGTGGTGAACTATTTCTGTGTAGGTTTGGCCACATGTTTTGAGTCATTATCTTGCTGAAAGACCCAGTGACGACCCATCTTCAGCTTTTGGGTAGAGGCCACCAGATTCTGCTTCAAAATGTCCTGGTGCCATGCACCCTAACAAGGTTCCCAGGGCCTCTGGAAGAGAAACAGCCCCACAGCATCACCGATCCTCCCCCATACTTCACAGTGGGCATGAGGTGCTTTTCTGCATACTCATGTTTTGTGTTCCACTTAGCGTGTTTGTTGCCAAAAAGCTCCATCTTGGTCTCACCTGACCAAAGCACACGGTCCCAGTTGAAGCCCCAGTACCGCTTAGCAAACTCCAAACGTTTGCGTTTATGATTGTGATTGAGAAAAGGTTTTTTCCTTGCATGCCTCCCAAAGAGCTTGTTGGCATGTACAGTAGATAGCGTCTGATGGTTGTTTTGGAGACTTTGTGACCCCAAGATGCTATCATTTGTTGCAGTTCTTTAACAGTGAGCTTTGGAATTTTTTTTATTTCTCTTACCATCCTCCTCTCTGTGCGTGGAGGCAAAATAAACTTGCGTCCTCGTCCAGGCTTGTTTACTACTCTTCCAGTTTTCTTAAACTTCTTAATAATTCCTCTCACAGTAGATATGGGCAGGTGCAGGCGGGTGGCTATTTTCTTGTACCCATTGTCTGACTTGTGAAGGTCGACACGAGACCTGCCTTACTTGAATGGTGTGTTCCTTTGTCTTTCCCATGTTGAAGAGTGGATAAGAGAAATGGCCTCTGTGTCACGTCATATTTATACCCCAGGGATGCAGGAAGTGATAAATTACTAATAAAAATGTTCCTACTGTAGATACTCTGATCAACTTTGTAAACTACTGTAGAAATGACAGAAATACTTCAATTACATGTATTTTCTAGGAATTGTTAGGGGTGCCAATAATTGTGGAACAGGTTATTTTATGAAAAATAATTATTTGTTAGTCAGGGATTTTTATTTCCCCTTAAAATTCACTTTATATTCACGTTATATTTTTCTACAATTTTCAGTGTGACAATATACTTCTGTAATAAAAACTGAATTTTAAGGCTTTTAACTCATCTTAACCAGGGGTGCCAATAATTATGGAGGGCACTGTATATATATTGAGTGTGTGTGTGTATGTGTGTTAGATCAGGCCTTTAAGACATCTTTTTTATGAACACTCATGTACAAAGCATTAAAATGACTTTATTTGCTAAACAGTGATGTAATTTCATTAGCACTGTTATTACAACAGAAACAGAAAAAAGGCTCATGCATTAATACATTTAAACTGCATAATTTTTAGAAACGTTGTGGTTGTTCAAGCTGTTTTGAGAATCCTGTTTACAAAAAGCTTACAATAGGGCCTTGAATACTGTATGAATGAAGGTGTAGAGGGATCCATACGCTCGTCTCGTTCTGTTTACTCAGCAGGGCTTTCTGGGAAAAAAAAAGTGCATTTATTGCGCCCCTGGCCTGAACATAACGAACTGAGAGGATAAGGCAAGAGCCCAATAACTTGGTTGTGCTTGGTGGTGAGAACTTCAGTTAACATTTTTAACAATAATTTAAACATTTTTAAACCAAACGCCTATTTTTTCAGGAATAATGATTTGATATTAACGGACGGTAACTAAGCCCAGCCTCGCTGGCAATAACGTTAAATGTTGATGAATTTAAAGACTTACAGTAATACAAAGTGATAGGTCAAGCTTACCAATCTCTTTTTATTCACTTTGACATTGCTGTCCTCATTTTAAGACACTGTTTTTCATTTTCTTTTTTTTTTCTTTTTCTGTTCGCCAGAAAATTTCCCTCTTCTCTCCATTTTGCATACGTGACTGTCTGGCAACTATAGGGGGGTGTGGCTCAATTGATATATATATATATATATATATATATATATATATATATATGTGCTAAACAAAAATAATCTCTTAACAAATATAATTTTTGAAATATTTAAAAAGCTTTATTAAAGACAATTTTCAATGATTTTTTTTTCACAATGGCGCCCCCCTCCGTGTGGCGCCCCCATGCACTGCATATACTGCATACCCCATTTTTGCGCCCCTGAGTTTTGTAATTAAAAGCTGTTACATGGGTAAGTAAAAATAGTTAAAAAAAAAAAAAGAAGTATGTACAATTTAGTAACAGATGGCTAATGAATTGTTGTATGTAATTTATTGGAGCTCATCAGTGTTACTGTAGTGACATATAATGAGGAACACCACTGACCACGTCTTAATCAGGGGACAGGCACACACACACGTCTGTCTCTTCATGGACATAATGTGTGTGTTAATGAATGGGGTAGTCGGGGACAAATTGTGCAGCAATACTTAATGGCAAAACCCAATTCTTTCATCTTTCCCATGAAACTTCAGGTCAGGTGAGATGGCTGGCCAATTAAGCACAGTAACATCAAAGTGGTCAGCAAACCAGTTAGTGGTAGTGGGTTTGACTTATGGGGCTTACAGTCCTTGTGGAAGGTATAGATGATCGTCTTCTGGACATCTTGTCAGGTCAGCAGTCTTCCCTATGATCATAGTTGTGTGTACTGAACTAGACCGAGAGATATACAGTATTGAATAGTACCTTCTTCAAACTCGAAGAGAAATATTCTAATATTTTGACATGCTGTTTTTTTTTTTTTAGTTGTAAGCAGTAATCATGGGAATTAAAGGATTAAACAAAAAGGCCTTGAGCTTCATGTGTAATAAATCTATAATACGAGTTTTACTTTATTAATTACATAAAACAAATTTTTAAAAACCATGATATTAACTACTTAACATATGGTATTAATGTATTGATCAATATTATGCAGCATGTTGTTTGAACTAAAGCAGAGCTGTCACTAACAATCACCAAACCAGCAAGCTTCAGTTAGCAGAAAAACAGTAATGATGTTAAAATCCCATACTGTAGACAAATCTGTTCCCTCACACAAGGAGCAGTAATGAATTCTGTATAGGCCTGTACCCTCACACAGAGTGGAACTGTATAAACCTGTACCCTCACACAGTGTGAAGTAACATCTAATTCTATTCATCATTTTCTGCAATGCTTTACATGCACTGTTTAAAAAAAATACTCAACTGTAAATGACATTAAGCACTTTATTTAAAAATTAATAAAATACATGTACTGTATGTATTGGTGGTGTAAGGAGGCAGAGGATCACGGGTCCGTCCTCTCCACGACAATCTACAACAGGGGAGAAATAAAGACATGATGTTAATATAAGGTGTCTGGTAAAAAGACATCATGATATTACTATGCAGTTTGACACACACACACACACACACACACACACACACACACACACACACACACACACACAATTCCATACATTTTATAGAATGCAAGCTATTATTATGTCCATGAAGAGACAGACGTGTGTGTGTGTGCCTGTCCCCTGATTAAGACGTGGTCAGTGGTGTTCCTGAAAAGAGGGGTGAATACTTCTGATCACTCACCTTCTGCTCAGGATGTAAAGCTGGTGTAGAAATCAGCTGATACACAGGGAGTTGATTTACATACAGTTCACTGTGAGAAGGAAAACACACAAGCATACATATTATAAGTAGTATAAACACATATTTAATGACTTTATAATAGAATAGATAGAACCCGAACAAAAGCCCCTTTTCTTGACTGTTACATACATTGTGTAAGCACATAGCTAACTATTGAGAAGATCTCTAGCTATGATAATACCACTACATTATACAGCAGTGTACATTATATGTCACTACAGTAACACTGATGAGCTCCAATAAATTACATACAACAATTCATTAGCCATCTGTAACATTACACATAACAGGAGCAGCTAAGAATTAGCTCAGGGATAATTAGCACTAGCTAAGAGGCAACAGTTAATAGTCTGCTATCTTAGCTCTTTCAGTAAGCTAGCGCTTAGCATAATGATATTAACTTACTTATAGATCCATATTTGGACAGGCATTTTACAGGATCAATGGGGCTAATTGTTTACATGTGTACAAATATACTATTTTATTAATATACATTAATGAACAAGCTAGTTTCCCTATGCTAAGCGCTAGCGGTTAGCCTTGTGATATTAGCTTGCTTATAACTCCATGTGTGGATGTATATTACAGAGACGCCATGGAGCTGATGGTTTACATCAGTGTTTAATGGTCTCAACGAGACTTTTATTCCTTTTAATCACCGACATTTACACTCGGCAAACACTCCAATAGCATTAGCACTGCTACAAAGTTATCATTAGTGCCTAAAACAGTAACATTCGATTAATTTTATACATTAAACATTACCTGGTAAGTGTGTCCAGTTGCAAATTACTATAATTCACTGTATATTCCATCATGATAAGTCCTGGAGCTGATATCCGGCACGGTTCTTTGCTCAGTTGCGTTTTGACCTCAGTCCCATAATCCTTTGCGCATTAGCTTTAGCTTTTAGCTTGCAAAATACAGGAGAAAGAGAGTTCTCACACTGGAAAAAGTAGTTGCGCACAAATGGGAAAAAGCATACACTTACACGGGAAAAAGCACACATTTTTAAGGGAAAAAGAATACATTTACAAGAGAAAAAACATACACATATACGGGAAAGATGATTTGCCCTTCTGGGCCACCGTAGGCTTTGCGGCAATGACAATTGTTAAAAGCGCTGTACAAATAAAGGTGAAATGAATTCAATTGAATTCTCCCCCCTCACGCATGCGTCCTCCCATACACACGCACCCACACACACACCACACACACACACATATAATTAATGAATAAATTATGGGGAGTTAGGACAATTCTAAGGGCCCACGCCCTTTAGGGGCCCCCAGAGATCTGCTTTATTTGTAATAACACTACTAGCAGTAAACTAAAAGAAATTAGAAATGTATCTACAAAAGAGTTACAAATGAAAAACAGATTACGGCTTATTTCTGCATCTCCAGTCACATCACACCCGTCTCTGATTCACTGTATGGTTCAGCCCATCCTACCTAGCGAAGAGTGTCGCTGCTGAGTACAGGTGTTGAACTGTGAAAGCAGATATGTCATCGAGTTCAACAAAGAAGCATAAGTCCGGTCATCAGAAACGACAAACAAAATCTTCTGCCTCGAAGCTTCTTTTAATTTTTAATTAATTTTAAAAGCTTGCGTTATGTTTTTGCGCAATTATTTGTTTAGCGCGACACAGCGCGCTTCCGGATGCAAGCCGCCAGTAAACACCGAGAGAAGAAGAAGCGCTTACGTCACGCACAACGCGGAAGGAGACGCAAACAGTTAGCTGAGTAATTTGAGGAAGCGTTTTGTTGCGGGCTGCAAAATGGAAGGGAGTGATGAAAAAACTTTTATAAATGAAAAATGTTTTCAGCAGCAGAAAACATTGCTTCAAAGCCCAGGACAAGCCTCAGTTCGGAGCATGTTGACATGCTTATACCTCTCTTCATTGCAATCACATGCTTCTTTAAAGACTAGTGTGCACACACACGTCCAAGAGAGAGACATTTATATTCTAATGAATATATTGACTTAAAACACAATGTATGGACTCTTGTTCCTGTCCATGGATTTTTGCATCCTAAATGTAATCACAAAGCATCCAATAAGAAGTCAGTAAAGGCTTATGTTATGCCTGAGCTGTAGATTTAAGTTGGTGTTTTTGTATAATTATTTATTTTAATGTGTGCCTTAGTTTTTTTTATACGTAGTCATTTGAAATACCTTTTAAAAAAATTTTTTTTTAGTTTTTGCATCTGAGAAAAGGCTTTAAATTAAGAATGTATGGCACTGTAATGCATTTAATTAATCTCAGTCAACTGTAAGCTCTTCCTTATATTGTGAATAATGACGATGTTTATTTTTTTGATCAAAAGAAAACCAATTAATCTTTCTCTTCTATATACTGCTCAAAAAAATAAAGGGAACACTTAGTCCCAGTTTGACTTGAACACCTCTCATATGTGTATGCAAGTTCAAGTCAAACCGGGACTAAGTGTTCCCTTTATTTTTTGAGCAGTATATTTTACATTGCTATTTAATTAAGCAAAAATAAATTTTATCCGATTACTCGATTACATTTTTGGTAGAATACTCGATTACTAAAATATTCGATAGTTACAGCCCTAGTTACGTTTTTCACCAATGAAAATTAAATATGTAATTTTTGTCCAGATATAGATCTTGAATTTGTAGCAGATATGCCAGCATTATCTTATTGGCTAACTTTGCTAGCGGACTTTAAGTACTACTACCGTGTAAGATACAGTAATAGGTCAGTACTATTATATTACAGACAAAAACTTTGAAAAGCTAAGTTGGCTTGTATGTTTTGTGCGGAATGTGTGTGGTAGGGGGCCCAACCGCATATTTTGTCATAGGGCCCAAAATTGCTAGCGGCGACCCCTGGCATTGTGAACGTAAGCTGCTTCCCCAGCTTGCATACCCCAAAGGTCTGCAGCATCTGCTGGTCCTCTGCCTAAAAGTACAGAAGAATCTAAATGTGGGTTGAGTTTAGTTCATTTTATTGACAGGTCTAATCACTGAACTTTTTAACACCCCCACACGGGTACACACACACACACACACACAGTCCACTCACTCCATTAATCCGCTCTATCTCTTGCTTTCCTGGTTCAGCAAGACAGAGAAAATTTTGATGAATATGTGTACTTAACTGTCTATAATATTAATAAATCTTTATATAATAATATAATAATATATTTATAATCTTTATAATAAATAAAACCACTATTTTTCAAATGATCAGATATCTGACTCCCACATCATTTAAAATGAATGTGGTGGCCAGTTCTTCTTTGAAGTTAACAGTTCATTACAATCCTTCATAATAATAATGATAATAATAATAATAATGCATAATTTGACCCAGTGTAATACTAATTGGCCTTCTACTAATTGTTAATGACTTCTAAAGATCTAAAAAAAAAAATCTATAGCTGTGTAAAGCTTTGATATTCCCTCTGAACTATAAGTGAAAGCCATTTACTAAAGTAATAAAATAAGTTCAGGACAAGATATAGCTGAGAAGAAGAAAAAATAAATTTTATTTGATTATTTGTTGCAGGCAAGAATTATCCATCTCAAAATCTTAACACAATCTATATCCCATATAAATCACAGTACAACATATCTCTTTATCATGCTGTGCTACAAGAAAGCGTAAATATATGTTCATTATAAAGCATTTCATTATAATTGTGGCTACCTATATGCCTACCTCAGCAGTAGAAAGATTTTTAAAGATTTTTAAGAGTTAAAACACATGTTTTCTTCTCAACTGACTTGACCAAAATACACAACACACAACCACTGTAAAGTGATTTTATTAATTTCTTATACCACTGGTTATGGTAGTATGCAGTATTTTGCATTTAACATCCATTTTTTTTGTTCAGAGCTTTTTGCAGTGTATTTCTGATGACCTCCACGTTGTTCATAATGTTATAGGAGGTGAGGTCCACCAGTTTTTGGAAGTCTTCTGATGTATATGTGAGGTGAATGGTATTGTATGGAGAGGTGCTGGAGCTCACATCAATTTTTCCTTCATTGAGCTCATCGTCTCCTCTCTTTACTCCTGCAGAGTGAACACACACACGAATACACATGTACACACATGTAAAGAGAATGATCTACCACCAATAACTTTTAAATTATATGTTTCATAAGCACAATAAGGTAAGTAGCTACACGTTGATTCTATCCATCTAATTGTCTTGTTCAGGGCTTGTCTGGTTGGTCACAATCTGGTTGAGGACCCAGCAAATTATTACAGCATATTATAACAAGTGTTTAAAAAATTGTAGAAAAGCGAATTAATTTATCCCTCACCTGGTGCTTTATACTCTTGGAAGGAGACATTGACCAGTGGAAAACAGATCACAATAGGAGCATCAGGATTCTCCTCATCCTCAAACACATACACTTCCTTGGTTTCCTCAGATGTGTACTTAGTGAAGTCTATGTTTGGGAATGGTAACTTGTGTTCACTGCAGTATTGCTGAGTCTCCTTCAGGGTCTGTTGCACATACACATTATGAAGTTGCTACAGTTATGTGTTTCTTAGTATTTTGCAATAGTTGTGTACAACAGTTAAAATGGTTGATGTACAACCACAAGTGAAGCTATACAAATACATGCCAGTTTATCTTGCTACATTTTTCTTTACATCTTTTTTGTCTTCTCCATTATAAAGACACTGATGAAGTATTACATTTATCTGAAATATGATAAATGCACTTAAACCTAACTGTGCATTAACTTTCATATTTTTTTTTGTAAAATTAAATATTACTCCAAATAATAACCCACCAAAAAAACAATATCCTGTATAGTATAACCTCTCACCGTTAAACGATCCTCATCCCAGCTATTTTCGAGGCACAGAATGACATCAGCACGTCTGTGGGGCCGTAGCACAGGAGGGAAACCCGTGTTAATGGCAAATGCCGAATCTACCAAGCCAAGTGTGGAGTCCGCAGGGGTCAGTTTGTTTGGAAATGCATCTGGGTGTTTATCTAAAGAGCATTCATTACAAGGTAAGGTTATATATAAAATCAAATCCATAAAGCTTAAGTACACCCTAGATGTGAAGCAGGGAATCACACTTGTACAATTTGGAGGGATAATAATGAAACTGTAAATTAATCAAGTTAAAAAGGAAAATGAGTGCTGACCATTAGTGCTGTTGAATCCTGGGCTTTCTCTGTACATGTTGTGGAGGGAGAATCCTTTTAGGAAGTTATACACACGGCTGACAAAGGGGCGAAAATTCAGTAATCTTTTCACCTCTGAAAGCTCTGGAGTGATCCGCACAGTATCCAAGTTCCCAGAAATATTATCTGTCCCTGCAGGACAGAGAAAGTAACCAATGTTTCATCTTCTAGTAGATGGATAAATGACTGAACTGTATTCAGAATCGGCAGCCAACGTTATGTTAATATGTACAGTACAGGTATGTGAGCATGTTGCATGCATTTAGAGATGAGCTAAGCACATACTAAAGCTGATATTTTGGACTATGCAAAAAAAAAAAAAAATAGGTATTGATCCGCATTTGGGTCGTCACCTCACCTCTCTCACAGCTACCAGTTAAATACAGTCACGCCCATAAATTTTGGAACAAACGCAGAGATTTTTTTTTGTCGTTGTTTTGCATTTGGCCCCCCATTTGCCACCATATTGAATTTGACATGAAACACTCAATATTTGAGCACAGACGGGAAAAGAAAAATATGAAAAAAGAAAGATAAAGCTCATAATCCAGGGCCTCCGAGTGGCGCAGTGGTTAAAGCGCTCGCCCTATCATCCGGAGATCGCCAGTTCGAATCCCGGGTGGTGCTGTAACCTCTCGCAGCCGGAGGTCTAGAGAGAACTGATTGGCCGAGCTCTCTCAGAGGGGCGGGATGAGAGGTACTTAGTGCTCCCACATTAATCACGGCTCTACAGCCAGTCAGGGGCGTCTGTGAGCTCGCGCAACGGAGGGAGCGGATAGCGCTGTCCTCCGAGTGTGTTATGCCGCCCCCAACGGTGCGCGAGCGAGCAGTTCGAAAAGATGCGGTCGGCTGGCGTCACGTGGTTCGGAGGAAACACGTGATAGTCTTCGGCCCTCCCGGCTGAGTGGTAGTAGTAGCCTTAATGTGGGAGCCCCCTAGTGACGGGGAGGAATTGGACACGACTAAATTAGGGAGAAAAATCGGGGAAAAATCCAAAAAAAAAAAAAAAAAAAAGCTCATGATCCAAAGCATACTACATTGTTTGTCAAACAAGGTGGACGCAGTGTTCTGGCATAAGCGTGTATCGCTGCCATGTGTCACTGATGTTTATTGATGACCTGACTGCTATAAAAGTAGCAGGATGAATTCCGAGGTGTATTGGACTATACCATCTGCTTAGATTTAGCCCAATGCTGCAAAACTGATTGGATGCTGCTTCATATTGCAAATGGATAATGACCCAAAACATACAGTGAACACTAATCAAGACCCATAAATGGGATACTCTTCACTGGCATGGTTTTCACTTATTGTAGACAAGACTGAAGGCAGAATGACCCACAAACAAATAGCCTACTATATACTAAAGGCATGGAAAAGCATGCTCAGGGCGGAAACTAAACATCTTGTCATGTCCACAGGTTCCAGATTTAAGACAATCATTGTCTGCAAAGAATTTTCATCAAGTATTAAAGGCGATCCTTATGTTTGTAATCATAATAATCTGTTCTATTATTTATGAGCCACAAATGTGTGTGTCTGAAAAAGGCTGTAATGGTCCTGAATGGTCAATGCAGCACTACAATTAAAGCTGAAAGACTTGACTTTGCTCAAATGTTGAGTGTTTCATTTCAAATTCAGTGTGGTAGTGTACAAAGAGAGGCCACATGCCAAAAAAACCTTAGTTCCAAACTTTATGGGCTTGGTGGTTGAACTAAGTTCAGAATCATGTATATCTAAATCATGAATCTGTTTCATTCAAATGCTGTAAAAAATGTTTTTTGTTTGTTGACTGTCTGTACATATCTGTTAAATATGAGAGAAAAGATGAACATGACTGGTGTCATGTCAAGTGTTGGGGAAATTACTTTAAAAAAATAATCTACTACAAATGACTAATTACTACTTTAAAATTGTAATTTGATTACATTACTGATTATTACATGTAAAAAGTAATCAGATCACTAATTACGTTACTTTGAAAGCATCTGACAGGCGTACGTCAGTGCAATGTTATGGACATTGGTAACTGTAATCAAATTACATGCTTTAAAATGTACTGCGTTACATTACTGCGTTATCAGGAAAAGTTATTAGATTACAGTAACGCGGTACACAGTAACCTGTTATACCCAACTCTGACTGGTAGTAAGCTGTACTTACCAAGTATGTCAACACTGTCTCCCAGCCAGTCAAACATATCGCCAGGTATTTTTCCAGCAAAAGTTTTCCAGAGCTGTATCAGGTTGGCAGAGAAAACACTGCTCCATATGCCTACACATGTACAGTTCAGTTAGTATTAGTCAGACAGTATAACTCATATTGTAGCTAATGGAGCTAATGACACAGAGAATCTTATTAAAACAAACACAGCACTGACCCAGGAGGAAGGGGATGCGTGTTTCTGGTAGATTCTTAATCACATGACCTAGGCAGAACTCACTCCCAAAATTTTCTGCATTGACAAAAGCTCCATATTTGTCGAATCCCACCTCGAATGGAGTAAACTCACACCACTCTGTAATCGACACAATGAATAGAAGAAAACAAATGACGCCAGGTTTCAGGTCATAGCAGTTAAAACTACAAGTTATAGACTTAATGTGCCGTTTTTACCAGGCTGTAAGCCTCCGCCGTCTCCCTCCTTAATGTTCACTGCTGTGTAGATTGGCAACGGGTTCTGACCATCAGAGACTGCCATCTTTTGGTCAGACAGTGTACCTGTTTGTTTCTGAAACAAGCATGGGAGACGATTACCCACAATACTGCTTGTATTTCAAGACCTCTCGCTCGTTTACTGAGTTAAAATGTATTGAAAATTTTTGCTTGTCTTGCAAAACACTCACAGACCAAGGCACTTGCAATCTAAGGTTTCACTATATTTGTAATTAATTAGTGTACAAAGACTTTCCACAGTTGTTTTAGTTTTGTTCCGGTGGTTGATCGGTCAAACTTTATTTTTGGCATTTCTCTTCCCCCTCTTCACAGCTGCCCATTGTCTTTATGCAAAAAAAGGGATAATTTAAATGTTTGTTTTGGAGATTGTAAAATATGTTATGTCACACAAAGTAAGTTTTTTCATTCCGTTCCTGCTATCCATGTCCATGTCTTTCTCTCATACATACTCATATATACTGCATAGAGTGCACCAACAGCAGAGTGCAACTAACTGAGGGGGGAGGGCCACCTGAACTCACTTGGGCTGTAGGCTCATTAGCAATCGTGCCACTCAGTGTCTGCACAGCTTTTAAAATGGCTTCCTTGGGTTCCCTCTTTAAGTAATAATACACTTAACTTGAATTTACACACGTCTCCTGTCTCCCTAGACTCAAGTGCCTCGGCATTCTGTTCTGTCTAAATAGTGTACTTTCATTACCACAGATCACACTGGACATATTCAAACTTGCTAATTACTGATACAGAATAAGTATCATAAAAAATCAACCTTGAAAAATTATTAGTTCATATCAAAATTCAACAGTTTAGAGAACAGTCATAAGTAGGGTTGGGTACCGAAAACCGGTGCCAATACAGCACCGGTACCTCTATAACCGGTATGTACCGGACCGAAACAGAAAGCGAATTTCGGTGCCTCATTTCGGTGCCACTTACTGTAAATGCTTGAACTGTCGATTAATATATTTGTTCTCTGGGGCTATGATGATGACACAGTTGTAATAAGCATTAGCTTC
Organism: Clarias fuscus; assembly: GCA_030347435.1. Lineage (NCBI taxonomy): Eukaryota > Metazoa > Chordata > Actinopteri > Siluriformes > Clariidae > Clarias > Clarias fuscus. The sequence continues at coordinate 28,399,436 of CM059216.1, forward strand.
ATCAACACACATGATCGCTAGTAAAAATTTAAATACTGCATTCATGGGGTGTCAGGAATGATCGGAAAAATAAATTATTTCCTTAATTAGAAAAATCTTGAGGACTTCGGGAAAGCTTTGATAATACAAATCCAAAACATTGTTGCAGTAATGTTACTGTACATTTTATTTTTGTAGATTAAAAGTTTATTAGATTAGATAAAAAAATTAAACGCACAAATCATCGGGAAATGAGACCATCCGAGAGGCACGTGAACGCAGCAACTAACGTTACACTTGCTCTGACGGCAGCAGGTGATCTACCGCTATCTTAACTTGCTAAATTAACTTTCATTAAAATGCCTATGTTAGGAACCTCCACTAGAGGTCACTGTTCATGTCTGTCTGTCTGGTGTAGTTCTTGTTGGTTGACTCAGTTTCCCAGAAGGCACCTCAGTCAGGTGATGAGTGCTCACCTGGACTGAGGTGCCTCATTAAAGTTCCTATAAATAGCAGTTTGTTCTGGGAAACTGGGTCGAGCATTGTTTGTCTGTAGGTTTGTTTGTTTTTGTAACTACCGTCATGTGGGCATTCCTTTTTGTTTAAGTTTATATTTTAGTTATATTGTTTTACCTTTGTTTGTCTAGGGCTCTACTGTTTGTTCTCTTTATGTTCCTTGTGTTGCTGGATTCATGGAGCTATCCTGTTTCATGTTTAGCTAGGCTGTCTCCTCCTGTGTACTGTGTAAGTACTGTTCTGTCTTCTGGTTTAGTTTTGTGTAGCCACATGCAGGCCTAGCCGCTAGCAGGGTTAGCCGCCAGTAGGCCTCAATTGCTAGTAGGGTTAGCCCTTAGTAGGGTTAGCCTCCTGTAGGCTAGCCTCTAGGGGGATTGACTGCTAGTGGTTCTGGTCGCTAGTAGGTTAGCCGCTAGTTTGGAGTAGCCTCATGTGTGCTTTGCCTTTTGTGTTCAGTTCCCCACCATTAGGTCAGTACTAACCCGGTTAGCCACTAACCCCTTTAGATACTAACCTGGTTAGGTCAGCATCCAGTGTCCCCAGCATTCCATGTAGCTACTAACCCAACTAACCACTAACCCAGCCTGTTCCATCTCTTGTCCAGTCTCCAGTCTCTCCAGTCTCTCCTGTCTCCAGTCTCTCCTGTCTCCAGTCTCTCCTGTCTCCAGTCTCTGTGCTCCCAGTCTCTGTGCTCCCAGTCCTGTCTCTCCAGTCCTGTCTCTCCAGTCTCCAGTCCTGTCTCTCCAGTCTCCAGTCCTGTCTAGCCCTGTCTCTCCCGTCTCCTGTCTCTCCAGTCTCTAGTTCCCTTATGTGTCTTAGTTAGCTTCAGCTCCATGTTTCCTCACCCCCAGCTCTCTGTCGGTTCCCTGTGTCAGTTCCTAGTTCCCTGTATCAGTTCCTGGCTCCCACGTCAGCTCTTGTCCCTGTGTTGGCGCGCCGTTCCCTGTGTTAGCGCGCCGTCCCTGTTTTTCCTGAGCCCTAGTTTTAGTTTACGTTTGTTGTTTTGGTTCCTTTGTTTGGTTGTGACTGTTTTTGAGTTTTGTTAATAAAAAGACTCTTTCTGTTTAACAACCCCTCTGCCTTCATGCCTACCCATATGCCCACGGCAACCACACCATCAGCTGGGTCTAGCCAGCACCACCAGCTAGACCCATGACAGCCTAAAACTAAACGGTCGAAAGTGTGGCTATATGTCACAAGAAAGGATTCCGACACCGCGACGTGCAGTAAATGTTTTACAGCAGTTGAGTGTAAAGGGGGAAACACGTCAAATCGAATGAAACATTTGAGGGCACACGAAATAAAGTTAAAAGCAGAGGGATGCGCCGTGTTTGACAGCTTACAGACAACAGCTGGCACTATCGGTGTGGATGACTCCAGCCCCAGTCATACCAACCGTAGTAAAAATTAGTCTAGCAATTATGATGACGTCAGCAGCCTTTCTGCAGGTTAGTAGTCGGCTAATGTAATGTTAATTACAATATGCAAATCTTAGCAAATAAAAATGCATACTAGCAAATGGTCAAACGATTTGTAAAATACTAATGTAACATGGATTCTGTTTATAATTATGGCTTTCCAGCTAGTACTTAAACATTTAATATATTGTTCAAAATAAGCATTAAATTTTTTGTTCAATAAAAATGTATTCTTGAGTCATCCACTCAAGAATCATTTTGTGGCTTCTGCAAAGTATCAGTTCATGCACGGTTTTGGCAGTGGTAACGGTTTAAAAGTATCGATTTGGCACCGGTATCGAAAAAAAAAAAAACCATACCCAACCCTAGTCATAAGCCCATATATACTGCCTGGCCAATAACGTTGCATAATCCATTGCATAATTACTATAGTAATTTCTACAGTGATTGAAGTGTGTGACCTTTTTTGTCTAGCCAGTGTGTTCGGACACACCAGCCTAAAGATCAGACACAAGTTTGGATTTTTTTTCTAGATTTTAGAAAAATACTGAAATTTAGAAATTTTCAATACCAACGCATCTGTTATAACACACATGGCATTAGAAAATGCAATTTACAATATACAATTTAGAAAAAAAATAAATATCAGTAAAGACCATTAAATTAGAAGGGGTGTCCAAACTTTTGACTGGTAGAGTATGTAAACCTGTGATTAGTTGCTGCTTTGCATTCAACAGTACCGTGGTATAAACGGTAGTGTAAGTGCGTTTCTGTATCAGAGAAGCAAACCTCTCCAAAGACAAGCTGTTCTATAACAAGTCCCCAGAGATCGATGACTGAGAATGGGTGGCCTTCTCTCACTCTCTTCCGCAGCTCACGGGCATAATGGAATAGACATCCAAGAGAGAAGAGACTGCCTGGGCTCTTAGACAGCTCCTTCTGTGCAGACGCTATCGCTTTATCCAGGCCTTCATCCATTGACCAAACTGGGTCAGAGTAGAGACTAGCAGCAGTCCTTGAATAAAAAAAGAAAGTTATTTTAATACTTTGTGAGAGAAAGAGATGTGGATGACAAACTCCATCAATGCAGATGCATAGATCCAGAGTGCTGTATATACTGTATACTGTACAGCTCCGCTCAGCATGCAGTGTCAGCAATCATGTTTGCCTTTATACTTACATGTTTAAATAGTTAAGCAACTGAATGAGTTTTAGACATGTTACAGTACATTTCAGAAATGTTTACATACTGTGGAATTTGCTCATGTTATTTTTAACATGTTATTTTGGTTATATTTGGTTTAATTTTTTAGTTGATTTAGTTCTGGATATTATTAGAAAGTAGTACATGAAAACAGATTTCTTTCCAAATGTTTGGGAGTTCTTGAACAATTCTTCTAAAAGCATTGCACAAAAACCACTCCTGTGAGATTTACACATTATAGGGTCTCCAAAGTCCCAATAGTTGTGTTTTTTTTTTTGGTTTGTTTATTTGTTTGTATTTTTAATCTTCTAAGCACAAGTTATTCTCTTTTAGGAACCAGCTATTATATTGTGCAAACAAATTCTTTTTCTGGATACAGTACCAGTAAAATGTTGGGACACACTAGTCAAAAGATTGGACAAAACTCTATTTGTTCAAAATTAGTTGATTTTGCCATATGGCATTAAGTAATTAAGTAACAACCGCTGCTGCAGAAGAGAAGTTCATTTAGAGTTACCAGCCTCAGAAATCACCAATTAACAAACAGCACCTCAGATTAGAGCCGTTATGAAGACTTTACAGAGAATAAGTAGCAGACGCATCTCAATATTAACGGTTCAAAGGAGATTATTTTATATTTTGGAACTAGACAGGGTGTTCAAACGTTTGCCTGGTAGTGTAGGTTTACAGACATCTGTCAAACAGCTGGGCTATTTGCATTTATATTGACATTTTGTTGACTTAAAGTATATCTGAAACATGAAGGTCTTTATTACTTTATTTGGACCGTTAGTTTACCTTGTGGTTAGAATGGGAGTTTGCACACACAAGATAAAAATTTGTTCCGACAAAATAATAACTTAATTAGTCACATGAAAATTAGCATAATAGCAAATTAGAAAATAGCATGAATTGATGTGCTCTTTTACACGCACTCACCAGGTGGAGCCAGAAACAGAGGTGATATAGGTGATGACATCGAGCAGGCCAAGGCTCTGCAATCCTTTCAGATGGCCGAACGTGCCTGTCATGGCCCTGGAGCCGCCTCCTGAACACACCAAAGCCACCGTCGGCACCTAACACACAACACACACACACACAGGCTTGTTAATTTCATAGGTTTTGTTTGGTTTTAATAATTTTTATTACTAGTGATAAAAGTTGTACATTGAGCACCAATTAATCAGCAGTGGACAAGACTGATTTGCCAGGGTTAGCAGCATGCTTTAGTTTAAAAAACAAAACAAAGTAACAAAAACAAAGTAATGTTATAATGCAAAATAACAAAATATAATGCATGAATTTGTAAATACAGTTAAACCTTGGATTGTGAGCTTGGAAATCAAAATACTTGTATATCAAAGCAAATTTCCTCCATAAGAAATAGTGGAAACTCTGATGATTCTTTCCACAGCCCAAATATTCATAGAATTCATATAAAATATATATAATTCATACAAAATACAAAGTAAAACTAAAAAAAAAAAAACTGCACTTGACCTTTGAAAAAAATCATGACTGGTGTTAGATGATAGACGAAGGAGGAGCAGAGGGGCTACCGTGTAGGATGGCTTTCACACACACACACACACACACACACACACACACACACACACACACACACACACACACACACACACTAACGGAATCACTCTTCTCTGCCAGAGAGTCTTTGATTACTGGAATCTCCTTCTTTTTGTATGACTTTAACAAGGAGCCTTTCTAATTAGGGCCCAAGCACTATAAGGTGCGCAGGACCCTCTTGTTTTTCTAAGGACCATTCTTTTTAGGGCCCAAGCACTATGACATCAGCCCTATGTCGTCATAGTGTGTGAAGGGCCCTCTTGTTTTCCTAAAGATTTTTAGGGCCCAAGCACTATGACATCAGCCCTATGTCGTCATAGTGTGTGAAGGGCCCTCTTGTTTTCCTAAGGATTTTTAGGGCCCAAGCACTATGACATCAGCCCTATGTCGTCATAGTGTGTGAAGGGCCCTCTTGTTTTCCTTAGGATTATTATTTTTTCCTCTCTTTTGGACTTTTCGGAGGTCTTAACATGCTCAAAAACTCATGAAACTTGGCAGACAGTTTGGAATCTGCTGCCATCAGGATGCCTGAGAGTTTCGTGGCCCGGGGTCCAAAGGGGCCCCCACACGAGATTTTGCCGCCTAGCTTATACACACTTTAACGTAGGCACACGTTTAGAGCTCATTGAGCCGAACAACTTTCGTGCTGCATGTCCTGGGCTAAACTCAACAGGAGGCCGGTTATTTTGGGTCGTTCGCAAAAACGCACCCGATGGATTTTGATATACTCCTCTTAGGGAAATTATACAATCGCTACCAAACTGGGCCAAAGAGATCTAAAGACATTGAGGATGCAAAATTGCGGAGGGATTTTTGATATCTCAAATGGGTCAGCCGTGATAATGTCTTAAACGTACGCCGAAAAATGATTAATAACTTTCTGTGTGGCATTATATTGAGTGACATTATATTCAGTGACACTTTCTGTGACATCACACACACACACACACACACACACACACACAAAAACCCCTCTCTCACGACGCACACACACACACACACACACTAATGCACTCAACAAATATTTAGGACCCAAACTGACATTAGCCCTGTTTTAACACACAAACACATCTCACACACTAACACACACATCACTAATGTTAATACACACAGACTCAAACCATACACACAAACAAGCACAACACAAGCACATTTACTCGTCACACACAGACTGACACATCTACACGTCACACACCTCTCTCCCTCACTCTCACACACACTAACCCTTACACACTAATGCACACACACACACACACATGCTGCATGCACACACACAAACACACTCATACATCACACACATGCACACATACATACACCCATAATAAAATATTTACACTCACGCACACACACACCACACACACACACACACCCACACACCACACACACCCCTCTCTCATGACACACACACACACACACACACACTAACGCACTCAACAAATATTTAGGGCCCAAACTGACATTAGCCCTGTATAGTGTGTGATATGTGCAGGTTGTGAGGTGCAACCAAGTGCCGATGGCTTTTTCGAGGTCTTAACACACTCGAATGTCACAGGTTGTGCGGTGCGCCCGGGGTGGGAATGGCACAGGGTGCTTGGGCCCGTCATCGTTGCTTGCAACTATATATTTTTTTTCCCACCCTTTTGGACTTTTCGGGGGTCTTAACATGCTCAAAAACTCATGAATCTTGGCAGCCAGGTTGGAATCTGCTGCCATTCGGATGCCTGGGAGTCTGGGCCACGGGCGTAGCTCGAGGGCCTTAGGGGCCCTCACAACAGATTTTGCTCCCTAGCTCATACACACCTTCACGTAGGCGCATGAAACTCGGTACACATTTAGAGCTCATCGAGCTGAACAAATTTCGCGCGCATGTCCTGGGCTCAACTCAACAGGAGGCCGGTTATTTTGGGTCGTTCGCAAAAACACACCCGATGGATTTTGATATACTTCTCCTAGGGAATTTATATTATCGCCACCAAACCGGGCCGAAGAGATCTAAAGACATTGAGGATGCAAAATTGCGGAGGGATTTTTGATATCTCAAACGTGTCAGCCACTGATAATGTCTTAAACTTACACAGAAAAATTATTAATAATGTTCTGTCTGGCATTATATTGAGTGACATTATATTGAGTGACACCTTCAGTGATATCACGTTCCGTTACATCACATTAAGGAACATCTTAGTGTGATGCTTTTCTTCCAGCATCTGCGGCCTATTGTACACACATACACATCACAAATGTTAACACTCACACACACAAACATATCACACACACACACACACACACACACACACACACAATCACTAATGTTAATACACACAGACTCACACACCATACACACAAACAAGCACAAACACAAGCATATTTACTTGTCACACACAGACTGACATCCACACGTCACACACCTCTCTCCTTCACTTTCTCTCTCTCTCACACACACACACACACACACACACACGCACACACACACGCACACACACACACACACACACACACACACACACACACACACACACACACACACACACACACACACACACAACAAATATTTAGGGCCCAAACTGACATTAGCCCTGTATAGTGTGTGATGCGTGCAGGTTAACACACTCAAATATTACACAGGTTTTGCGGTGTGCCCGGGGTGGCAATGGCACAGGGTGCTTGGGCCCGTCATCGTTACTTGCAACTATATTAACACTTGCTTTTGCCTCCTGAGGATTTCATGGAAATGTGAAGTTGCATTGTCAGTAAACTGATTCATCTCCCACTCTGCTACAGCCTTTTAGCCCTTTTTTTCTTTACACAGGCAGTTGTTGCAATTACAATCTAAGGTTCCACTGTATACAGAACCATGTTTTTTCTAAAATAGTGCGTATGTGTGAGAGTGATGATGATGATGATCTCTAATATAATTTGTGCCTAATGTCCTAAAAGAAAACAACATTCCTATTACACAGTTATAGAGTCATACCTTGGTGGGATCCAGAGGAGTGTCAAGGTTTAAAAATGTTTGCAGTGCACGAGACACCACCTCCCTTCTCTTCACCAGAAACTCCTTTTCCTCTGCTGGTATGTCAAAATCCAGACGCACCTTTATGTCCTTCTCAGGGCTACACACAGAACCATACACACACCAGACACTGGTTGTAACAGCAATCATTAAATTATTATATATTGAGGAAGAAATTGTTTTCCAGACATTAATGAATAAGTAAAATATTTAAATATTCTTTCAAAAAAAATTTTTTCCACCATGTCATTATTGAAATTTGTTAATGGAATAAAAATAAATCCAGCCCCCTAAACATTTGATATTCCTTACTGACACACAGATGTACTTTATGTATAATATTTATAATAATTTTAGCTGTAATTTGTTTTGGCGGAACAAATCTGTGAATACTGTACATTTTGTTTTGTAGATTGGTGGCAACTGAACTTAATTATAAATCTTATTAAAAACATCACACTAGCTGTTAATAGCCTCCATTTTTATATCATCTACTGTATAGTGTAAGCCATAACTGTTACCTCTCTGTTATCTCAAATTCCAGCCACAGTTTGTCCATGAACTGAAAATAAAACCAGAAATAATTTATTAGCTTCACTTTAGTGACTATCTTCACATTGTTCACATGCACTTTTAATTGATCTCAAAACTGTGAATGTGGCAATCATAGAGTATACACTGCAATGTCTAGATTTCCAAAACAATGTGCTCACAAAGTTTTTAAATGCTTTAATATAAATAACACAATTAAGCAATCTTAACACTATTTTAAAAATTATTTTTAATTATAAATTTTTTTAATAAATAGTTTTTTAATTAGTCAACAGAATGTTTTTGTTTTATTAAAGCATCAACTTGTTACAAACGGGCGCTTGTTGGGCTGTGGAGTGTTTATTTTAGAGAATAATTCACATGAGCACTATGTAGCACTAAGGTAAGGGCACTTCTATGCCTATTTTAGAAACTTTCGCAATTAAATCAAAAGGGGTATGTATTATAACTATGGTGAGAGGCGTACTTACGTCTAAGCAAACCATCTTGTTTCTGATTATTTCACCAACTAAGGTACTCCAAACTCATGCTCAAGTTTCCCTCCTTTCTAATGTGAAATGATAATAATTGTTTTTTTTTCTCTTTAGCGTTTCATTTTTAGTTTTCTCTTTTCCTTTTTCCTTTATCTTTTTGCTGTTCTTTTTCTTTTTTTTTCTTTTTCTTTTCTATTCCAGAGAAACGCTCTCAGACCTGGTGCTACCTAAATGTTCGCACATGGTGCTCTAGTTTCTAAGAGCTTAAGTAGCCTACCAGGCAGGTGTAGCACATTCACTCTGAATGCCCCTAACCTTGTTGTGCCAGCTTCCACCTGGACCCAATGTGCTGCAGAGCACTTGTTTCAAGCATGACACATGGAAGGACCAGGAACGAGCCAAGCAGGGGAGAGTCAAGCGGTAAGCCCCAGGATTGATCCTCCTCTCTATTTTAAACTGCCAGATGTACCAAGGGGACAACTTCTTTGGTTTTTAGCCTTAGTGGGAGGTCCTTAGTGTATAACCATACACATTGTCCTATACGGAAGGGGGGCTCTGCACGTCACTTCCAATTAAACATGAGGGTTGCCCTGCGAGTGGCTTGGGCAACCCTAGTACATCGATGTACTAAACTTCATGCAGCAGGGACCCCAACCTCAGGTTACCCGAATTGGCACTCGAAGGATGCCATGCCAAGAGAGGAGTGCCATTGGGTGTTGTGGGCATACAATACCCATGTTAGGTGGTCAGGCCAGGATGAGGAGTTGGAGGAGGCCACGCACCTGAGGGTGCAATCTAGAGCTTGATCTATACTCCCTACCCATCTGCCTATTAGTATGTTAAGTGTGGGAGCCCCAACACAGGGCTTAGAGGGGAGCGTTGGACCATGGAGTGTTTATTTCAGCAGGGAATAATTGGTTCGCATGAGCACTACACAGCACTAATAACAATTAATAATAATAATAATAATAATAATAATAATAAGTTGAAAAAAGTTGGATACTATAACTTTACTTTACATTTTCATTACATTTGTAATACCTGCTCCTTTTTGACCTTGTCAGTGATCTTACCTTTTCATCCGTGATGAACTCCTTGGTCTCCTTCTGACCCAGCTTAAGGGTGCTGATGTCCAACAGAATGTTGGCACATTTTTCATCCATCGCTGGGTCACTATCATACAACTGTATCTCCAAAACATTCTGTCAGACAGAACAAAAGACCTCTTATTTACATGAAAGTATTGTAAATCTGTTTATATTTATATACTTTGTATTGTTTGACATGTAGTATTTTATGTATTTATTTAGACACTGGTTTCAATACAAAAAAATAAATAAACAGTAGATAGATTTGTGTACATCATTGATACTGGGAACGTAATAGTGTAAGCAGGGGTAAGTTCATGTGTAGCCTGAAGATAGAGATTGAGAAGATTTTTCTTTTTTTCTTTTCACAGCATTTTTTGTTAGTGTATATAGTTCATAAATCACACAGGTCCCTGTCAACCTAACATATTAGTGCAAAGTCATTATTATAAGTCTTTAATCAAAACAACTATAGTTGATGTTATAGAAGATTACTTATGTTTGATGAGATTTGCAGTTCCGAAAAGTATTTGCTATTGTTTATGATTTTTTAAAATATTGTTTATATATATTTATGACACTTAAATGATTGACATCATCAAACAAATTCAAATATTATACAAAGATAACCCGAGTAAATAAAAAAAGCAGTTTTTAAATGATGATCTCATTTATTATGGGAAAAAAGCCATTGATCCTAAAACTAATACCTGGTTGTACCACCCTTGGCAGCAGGAACTGCAATCAAGCATTTTCAATAACTAGTCTTTTACATCGCTGTGAAAGAAGTTTAGCCAACTCTTCTTTGAAGAATTGTTTTAATTCAGCCAAATTGGAGTGTTTAACCTGTTTTAGGTGTTTTTTTTTTTTTTTTTTAGAGATCTTTTACTTTGTCAGACAGGTTGTATTTAAGTGATTTTTTTTTCATTAATCAGAATTAATTCATTAGAAGCGTGCCCCTTCCCCCCCTCCTCTCGCCTTCACACACACACACACACACACACACACACACACACACACACACACACACACACACACACACACACACACACACACACACTTGGAAACACTGAGAAACACTCGGTAACGGAAACACTGCTCTGTCGCTATTCTTTTCAAAGGTATTTTTTTCTAAAGGATATTTTTACTTTACAGCAGTGATTCCGTTGGTGTGCACTCACTCTAGTGTCATTAGAGATGTTCCTTGTTAATTTTCCTGATGAGGCAGTGTTTCTCTTAGTGTGTGTGTGTGTGTGTGTGTGTGTGTGTGTGTGTCAGAGAGAGTGTATGAAATAAGGAGGAAGGGTTCTGGTTTAAGACGAGGAGAGGGAGAGGGGAGGGTCTCATTCCACCTCTCCTCTTAATTTATCTTCACACACATACACAAACACACAAGCACAAACACACACACAGTGCATAAACACGTACACACATACACAGCGCGTGCATGCACAAACACAATTGGAAACACTTATCTGTCAGGATTTTTAAAAACTTTTTTCAAAGGTAAAGTGCAGGTTAATTTGTTATATTTTTACTTCATATATTGTAGCACTACCACATAAGGGGCAATTGTATATAGGGGTAAGTAAACCGGCTCATTAAAAAGAAGCTGCAGCACCTTATTCATTGTGCCCACAAAGGTTTATTTGCCTGTATGTATATTAAATGTGTATTGGTTTCCGCTCTAACCCTCGTGAGACTTTGCCGGTCGGCATGGGAAGATGGTGACGCACGTGGTCACCTGAACCGGAAGTAAAGATGGTCCAGAACAGGACTCGAGGAGAGAGATTATGGAGATACAGCGTGCTGATTATATTAATACGGAGTACACTGAGAGACCGTCTAAGACTGTTCTTTGCGGGATTTCCATTCCATCAGGAATAACGCCGACTAGACTGCTTCGTCGGAGCCTTCTCACTCCGCTATCGGCCTCCTGGTTGATTTCCATCATTTACGGTGAGACCGATTCCACTCTCTCATGCACATTTGCAATAACCTGAACTCTGGACACTTTACACACTCACTCGCACTTTTTGTTTTTCTGTGTATATATTTTGTATATATTATTTAGGGCCCAAGCACTATAAGGTGCGCAGGACCCTCTTGTTTTACTAAGGATTATTTTTTTTTCCACCCTTTTGGACTTTTTGGGGGTCTTAACATGCTCAAAAACTCATGAAACTTGGCAGACAGGTTGGAATCTGCTGCCATCAGGATGCCTGAGAGTCGCGTGGCTCGGGGCCCCCACACGAGATTTTGCTGCCTAGCTCATACACACTTTCACGTAGGCAAACGAAACTCGGTACACATTTAGAGCTCATCGAGCCGAACAACTTTCGTGCTGCATGTCCTGGGCTAAACTCAACTGGAGGCCGGTTATTTTGGGTCGTTCGCAAAAACACACCCGATGGATTTTGATATACTCCTCCTAGGGAAATTATACAATCGCTACCAAACTGGGCCAAAGAGATCTAAAGACATTGAGGATGCAAAATTGCGGAGGGATTTTTGATATCTCAAACGGGTCAGCCGTGATAATGTCTTAAACCTACGCTGAAAAATGATTAATAACTTTCTGTGTGGCATTATATTGAGTGACATTATATTCAGTGACACCTTCAGTGACATCACGTTCAGTGACATCACATTCAGGAACATCACAGTGTGAGGCTTTTCTTCCAGCACCTGCGGCCTATTGTACACACATACACATCACAAATGTTAACACACCCACACACACACACATACGCACACATCACTAATGTTAATACACACAGACTCACACACCATACACACAAATAAGAACAAACACATTTACTCATCACACCCAGACTGACACATCCACACGTCACACACCTCTCTCCCTCACTCTCACACACACTAACCCTCACACAGTAACGCGCTCACACACACACACACACACACACGCATGCACACAAACACACTCACACATCACACACATGCACACATACATACACCCATATTACAAATGTTTACACTCATGCATACAAACACCTCTCACGACGCACACACACCTCTCTCACACACACACCCACCATACACACACCCACATTAGCCACATTGTATAGTGGGTGATGTGTGCAGGTTGTGCGGTGCAACCAAGTGGCGATGGCTTTTTCGAGGTCTTAACACACTCGAATACACAGGTTGTGCGGTGCGACCGGGATGGCGATGGCACAGGGTGCTTGGGCCCGTCATCGTTGCTTGCAACTATATTTTACTTTGTTATTGCTTTTGGTGCACCTTGTGGTTTGCTTGAATTGGTCTTGGGTTTGTCATTCTGGTTCACCAGTCTTTAAAGCACACCAACACGAAGACAAAGATCTCTCCTTTTGTGTAGCCTCTGGTTTGTTTTAAAACAAACCTTTAGCCTCTGTCGCGGGTGTTAAAACTAATGAGCAGGATTAATGTCAATGCTAGTTTTGTGAACATGGCTGACTCAGGCAGATTAAAATATGTACAGGCTAAAAGGAGGCTGTAGATTGTTCTGTAGGCCCTTCTGTACCATCGTTAAGTTTATTGTACATATCTAGCAAACAGACTGATGATATTGATTGTGTGGATTGTGTGACTGGTAGAGCTGTGGTACAAACTTTACAGAATGTGGTGGATGAATGTAAAGTGGATTTATTGGCTCTTTCTAATAATGTTAACACAGAGATATATATGAGCACATATGAGCAAGATGGCGCCGGTGAGGTCGGTGAGGTCGGCTGCCGTCGCGACTGCTCCGACCTATTTTTCCTTGTTTTCGTTTTTTAAGTTAACTTTCAATAACTTTAATCCGGCTAATTCACCATCATTGAGTGCATTAAGTACGATAGAGATACTCTTATTTCTATTGGTTTACAATGTACTCACAATTCGACGTTTTTAACTCCGGATCCGAGCTGGCCGAGTGAGATCCTGAGGGTAAACAAAGGACGCGACGCGAAGCGGCGGCCCCGAGGAAAACGAGCCGGCGTCAGGAACAGGCTGAGAGCGCGTGCACACCGCACACCTCTGCCTAGCATCCTGCTCGCCAATGTCCAGTCACTGGAGAACAAGCTCGATGACCTCAGGGCCAGGATAAAGTTCCAGAGAGACATTCGGGACTGCAATCTTCTCTGCTTCACCGAGACATGGCTGAACCCAGCGGTGCCGGACCACGCCATCCAGCCGGCCGAGTTCTTCTCGGTTCACCGCATGGACAGGACACGGGACTCGGGGAAGACAAGGGGAGGCGGCGTGTGCTTAATGGTGAACAGCAGCTGGTGCAACAGCGCGAGCGTTGTTCCTCTCGCACGCTCCTGCACACCCAACCTGGAACTATTGACTATCAAATGTCGTCCTTTTTATCTTCCTCGGGAGTTCACATCGGTCATAATCAGCGCCGTTTATATTCCGCCACAAGCGGACACGGACACTGCCTTATGCGAGCTGCATGAGGCACTCACACAGCACCAGACACAACACCGGGACGCTGCAATGCGGGACTTGCTTCGGGGGACATGGACATGTACAAGGCTGCGGCATATAACGTCCGGAAGGCGGTGAAGGAAGCGAAGCAGCGCTACGGGAGGAAGCTAGAGTCACAACTCCAACAGAGTGACTCTAGGAGCCTGTGGCAGGGACTAAGAACAATAACGGACTATAAAGCTCCAACATCCGGTATGACAAACGCGGACATGACTCTGGCAGACGAGCTGAACACCTTTTATGCTCGCTTCGAGGCTGCAGCTAAAGACGCTAGCGTTGCTAATGCTAGCGCTGCTAATGGCTGCAGACAGGAAGTCATTGCCAGCACCGGAAACGCGTTTATCATCTCCGAGCATGACGTGAGGAGAGCCTTCAGGAGAGTGAACACCAGGAAAGCAGCAGGACCAGACGGCATCTCAGGCCGAGTCCTCAGAGCCTGCGCAGACCAGCTAGCACCAGTGTTCACAGAGATATTCAACCTCTCCTTATCTCAGTCGGTGATCCCCACATGCTTCAAAGAGTCCATCATTGTTCCTGTTCCGAAGAAACCACATCCTGCTTCCCTCAATGACTATCGACCTGTAGCCCTCACATCAGTGGTGATGAAGTGCTTTGAACGGCTGGTCAGAGACTTCATCATCTCTTCACTACCAGACACACTGGATCCACTACAGTTCGCGTACCGTTCAAACCGCTCTACAGATGACGCCATCGCTCATCTACTCCATACTGCTCTCACTCATCTGGACACTAGAAGGGGGAATTATGTGAAAATGCTTTTCATCGACTACAGCTCAGCATTTAACACCATAATTCCCTCTACACTCACTACCAAGCTGGAGCACCTGGGACTCAGCTCATCTTTATGTCAGTGGATCTCCAATTTCCTAACGGGGAGACCACAGGCAGTAAGGATGGGTGGACATGTCTCAGCCTCCATCACCCTCAGCACTGGAGCCCCACAGGGTTGTGTTCTGAGCCCTCTACTGTACTCTTTGTACACTCACGACTGCGTAGCCACTACCAACTCCACCACCATCATCAAGTTTGCTGATGACACCGTCGTGGTCGGCCTGATCACTGACAACGATGAGACGGCCTACCTGAAGGAGATTGGAAATCTGGAGAACTGGTGTCAGACGAACAACCTCCTTCTCAACGTCAGCAAGACAAAGGAGTTGATAGTGGACTTCAGCACAAAGCAGAAGAGGAACTACCAGACCCCCGTCATCAACAAGAGCCCAGTGGAGAGAGTGGACAGCTTCCGTTACCTCGGTGTACACATCACGCAGGACCTGTCTTGGTCCTGTCACATCAACACCGTGGTGAAAAAGGCCCGACAGCGTCTCTACCACCTCAGACGCCTGAGAGACTTCAGACTGCCCTCCAAGGTGCTTAGGAACTTCTACTCCTGCACCATAGAGAGCATCCTGACGGGAAACATCACGTCCTGGTTCGGGAACAGCACCATGCAGGACAGACGAACTCTTCAGAGGGTGGTGCGATCAGCTGAGCGCATCATCCACACCGAGCTCCCTGACCTGCACTCGATCTACAGCAAGCGGTGCTGGACCAAGGCCAGGAAGATCATGAAGGACCTCAGTCACCCCAGCAATGGACTGTTCTCTCTGTTGAGGTCAGGAAAGCGATTCCGCTCCCTGAAGGCCAACACAGAGAGACTGAGGAGGAGCTTCTTCCCGCAGG
Organism: Clarias fuscus; assembly: GCA_030347435.1. NCBI lineage: Eukaryota > Metazoa > Chordata > Actinopteri > Siluriformes > Clariidae > Clarias > Clarias fuscus. The sequence continues at coordinate 28,415,449 of CM059216.1, forward strand.
CGATACGGTCTCTTAATCAGTACAACACACAGTACTGATCCATTTTGCACACCCACACATGCTTCTGCACTCACTCTGGACACTCTGGACATTCAGGACATTTGCACACTTGTCCTCACTGCACACCTGCCCACTCATGGGTAGTATGCACACGTCACTTAAATATGCACATAAGCCACTTTATCATTTAAAATGTCACTTTACTGTATATCTGCATATTCAATATTTTTATTTCCACTTGTGCAATTTCAATTTTTTTACCTACTTACATTTTATATTTTTATATTCTTACATTTTACATTTTATATTCTATATTTTATATTTTATTTAATTTTATTTTATTCTCTTAGGTCAGGGCAGTTGCCTAAGCATTTCACTGCATATCGTACTGTGTAGGATTGTGTATGTGACAAATAAAATTTGAATTTGAATTTGAATTTGAGATTGCTTATAAAGATGCCACTAACAGTAATATGAATAGGGAAATAGGTTTTCGGCAGGCGATGGATGCCAGCTTAGCAGGGTTGGAGAACTATGTCCAAGAGGCCCTAGAAAAGCTGGAGAAAGCAATTACAGCCTGTCTTCTGCGGAGAGACAGGATGTGGGAGAAGCAGCTGAAGAAGCTACGTCTCACTAGCTGTCTTACATTCCGCCAGACACCTGCCTGCTCTCCTATACCATCACCCGCTTCTTCACAGCCCACGCCTAGCACTCCAGTCACGGCACCCCAAGAAAAGGTACCACTCCCAGGAAGCCAGGTCACCGCTGAGGTTCGTCCATCAGTTGCAGCTCACCCATACAAGCTGCATTCCTCATCAGAGCTGACGGCTACATCCTCCTTTCCTCCACGACCACTCATCCGCAGGGAGTCTCCACGCTTTGGAGACTCCATAAAGACGGCAGACCAAGCGCAGGACGAGAGAAGGGGTGGCACGCCGTGAACAACATGAACCCCAGGGTGGTGGGCTCTCTCAGGAGCACCAGGAGCACAGTGGAACAGCAGGTAAAGGGGGGGACGAACGTGGAAAAGGGCAGCATAGTCGACAAGGATGACAGGCAGAAGCTGAAGGCTCCGCACAGCAAGGACACAGGGGGCTGCTAAAAACCCTGTTGGGGCTGGTAGACGACGTCTGGTGGCCCACAGTGCGCAAGGACGTCTGGGAATTCAACAGATCCTGTAAAATCTGCCAGGAGACCAACAACAGCCGTAAGCGGACCAGCGACGACCAGGAGTTCAGCTATGCTCATAGCTCCGCCCAACCAGCAGCCCCGGGGACTACATCAGCGGAGCTACCATGGGGCAGGCCACTCAAGGGACCACTGGCGCAAAGCACTGACTGACCAACCACTCCAGACCCAGCCACCTCTACTTTCTGTTTTAATCCACGAGACACAGCGGAGGAAGAAAAACAACATCCAAGTTGTCAGAAAGCCAAACAAGCCAGTTCCAACATTTTCCGGCGGTACAAAGCGCATGTGCTACCAGACGCTCCCAGTCTCCTCTGCACATCAACATTTCTCTACAACAAGCTAGCACCCAAGTGGGGTGGTCCAGCAGTAATTAAAAAGTATAAAAGGGCCAATAAATTTCACTGCCATAGGGCAACCCACAATAAACTATAATGTGGTGTTTTTTTTTTTTTAAGTGTTAAGACTGTAGGGTTGAGCAGACCCCCAACTAAGAGCAAACGCTCTCATCACATTCCAGAACCTCTTGCCCAGACATCATGGTGCCATCCCAATAACCTTATCTCATTCGGGGACATAAAGGAGAGGTTGTAAAACTAAGCTGCAGGATCTTACCCAGGCATGGGACAGGAAGATAGCTGGGCTTGAAGCTACACTAAAGCCAGATGCCTCAAACTAGACCGAAAACCATGGTGTAAATTGGCGATCCTGTAAACAAAGCAGACAGTTTTACAGCTTCCCCCCGAGTTGGGGGGGGGAGGGGGGGGGGGCACCAAGTCACACTTTGAACATCTCAGTGACCCCAGAACACATGCGTTCTCCAAATGGTTTTCAAAGAACAAAGAGAAATTCAGCAGAGACACTATTTAAGCAATCTTTAATGGTGCCAGTAGGATAAAAATGCTAGAAACATATATTCAGTATGTTTTATATCTGTGTGTTATGTTTGTTTATTCTACATAACTTTAAAGGTATTATTACCATTTACAAACCCTGTTTATTAAACAAAGCTATAAATGTATGTGTAAGATAGGGGATGTGTGGTATCAACTGAGAGCTTATTTTAGTCAAAAAACAGTGGTGTACATGGAAAATTGGTTGCATGAACAAGAGCTCATGTAAAATTACTTTATAAAAGGTAATTCAAAGTGTAATCGGCTTGGCCCCACGTGACAGCCGTAAACTCGGCCTAATGTATGCACAAAAGGGGGAACCAAGTGAGGCGTGGCTAAGTCCCGCAACCACATCTGATTGGACCAATCATCTGTGGGACGGACTGACACAAAGGGACAAAACTCAGTGTCCGGACTTGTCCAAACACGTTCTTTCGTACGTTCTTTTGCATGTTCTTTTCGTCCGTTCTTTCGTTCGTTCTTACGTCTGTTTGTTCGTCATCATGACCATCTGAAGGAAGCAAGCTCATCGCTCGGGCATCTGCCCTTGCGAGCGCTACGCCGACTTCGCTGATATCATCAGCTCTTCGAGAACTCTCAATGAGACTTCATGCCAGAACTGCAACGAAGAAACCCACTGAAGAAGTTCCAGAGCGCGCCATCGGTAACCAGGCAACCAAGCCTCACCGAAGGGCTTTCCTGAAAGACGTCATTTCAACCACAACACCAACCAATCAGCAACGGCGTGATTCCCTTCACCGGAGGCGAACCATGAGAACGAAACTTAACACAAGTACTGTATACAAACAAAGCTGCATACCTTGCTGAAAATGGTGCTCGTTTCATAACTAAAACAGTAAGATTAAACCCAAGACTCTGCTCTTGTGACTTTCTTTGGTCTAGTAAACAGTACTAGATGAACTTCCTTAAATTTCACCCTGCAACTGTTGGTATGTTTTGTGTGTGTGTGCGTGCGTGTGTTCAAGTAGCATAGCTTTATGTATCGTAGATTAGTTCAAATAAATTCCTGTTCCTTTATAAAGAACTGTTGTCTTGGTCATGTATTTTAAAGTTTAAACATTTGCCCAGATCTTACGTTACCTTGCTCATAATTAGGTAATTCCAGATTTTGTATTATCGTCGTCAGCCGCGGGATAAACAGAATTGGTAAGATACATGTAACCCTTTTCTTAACACTATGGGTTAAGTTAATTTGTTTAGTCCACAAGAGTCCTGGATCCCCGGCAGTTAGATGGTGAATTAGGCCGGTAGTTTCTTTATGTTCTGTTTAACCTTTAGCAGTACCTCGGTTTCCTCCTAAATTAATTAACTCACTAGACCCGATGAATTACCAGAATACAAATTGTAAAGAGAAAGAAATAAAGATTTATTGATTTACAATAGTGGAATAGTTTTGGGTTCCTTCAAAGCAACAAAATAAAAGCAATAGATAAAATAATAAACACCACTTATTTTCCCAAAAAAATATATTAGCTACTGATTCGGCTCAGCTCAAAGTATACTTAAGTCAGTCAAACAGTTCAAATGTTCACGAGTCAGTCAAATAGTTCACAAGTTGGAGCGATAGCTATCGTTGGGGCCCATATAGTTGGTGCACATTTAAACAGACGATGAATTCCAACTGTAAATCCCACACGAAAAGGAGTCTACTTACTTTCTCCGATGAGTCAATGAAACAAGCATTTGGTTACCGAACACCACGAAGACTCAGTGTCCGTCACGTGCTGTCTTGAATCCTAGACGAATCCAGCCAATCCAATTCGGATGAAGAAAAACACAATCTGTCCCGTTTTGCTGCACTTCTTGTCAGACTTTTTGCTCCTCCTGTAGTTTTCCCCCTGGCCTCTAGAGGTCATTTGTGTTCCCCTTGGCCTAAGTTCTTCGTTGTGTTGTCTCATTAGTTATTCAGATCACCTGTGTCTTGTTTCCCCCAGTGTATTTAAGCCGTTCATTTTCTCCCCTCTTATTCACTCGGTTTTTGAGTCTCTCCTCTGTGTCTCCTGTTGAACTTCTGGCTACGACTTAGTGTTTCCCGTTGTAAGTTCCTCAGTCTTTTTTTTGGCTTTGATTGTTCATTACCTGATTGTTTTCTCCCCTTGTGGAGGCTTTTATTTAAGAGTTTATTATTTTGTCAATTCTTTATTTAATTCCTCTGAGTGAGAAGAACTTTTGTTGATGACAAGCTGCCTGTGAATTTTTTTTCATATCTTTAAAAAATAAATCTACCTTGCCTGAGACTTTCTGCCTTGAGTGTGTTTCAGTTGGGTCCAACCCTATCCCCTCCGTGGCTCAGTGGTAAAATCCTCAACCCTCACCCCGGAGACCCGGGTTCAAGACCCGAGCCTGACAGAAAAACCGAGTCACTCATGGACCCAGAAACACTCGGTACCAGGGACCTGATGAGGGTGCTTGCTCAACATGAATCATCCTTTCAGCGCCACGAGGCCATTCTCGGCCGGCAGGAGGAACTGATGGCTAAGCATTCTCAACTCCTGGAGGAGGTCACCAGTTCCATCCACCAGATCGCTGAACGACTCCCTGGCCCCCACAGTCCTCGGCCTCACCTGCCACTGCACCATCCCAGGGGGTCACTTCCATTTCTGAGCCTCGCCTACCCCCCCCAAAACACTTTACTGGAGACCCTAGTTCCTGTCAGGGCTTCCTCACCCAGTGCTCCCTGACCTTCGAGCTCCAGCCCTCGAGTTTCCCCACTGACCGCTCAAAGATTGCTTACATGATTACCCTTCTCTCAGACAAGGCACTTTCCTGGGCCTCGGCAGTGTGGCAATCCCAGGACTCCTGTTGTGAGTCATATGCGGCCTTTAAGGAGGAGTTCAAGCGAGTCTTTGATCATCCAGCCAGTGGCCGAGAGTCTTCCAAGCACCTTCTTACCCTCCGACAGGGCTCCCGTAGTGCAGCAGAGTTCGCCATCGAGTTTCGAACCATCGCGGCGGCGAGTGGATGGAATGATGAGGCGCTCATGGTCTGCTTTCAGGGAGGGTTGTCGGAGTCACTGCAAGATGAGTTAGCTCCCCGGGAGCCAGCAGCTGATCTCGAGTCCCTCATTACCCTGGCCATCCGTCTGGACAATCGCCTCAAAGAGCGGAAGTTGGCTCGTTGGAAAGCACCTTTACCCCAAGTACCTATGACCAGTTCTGTTTCGCCAGTTGCTGTGCCCCCCAGAGCATCCCTAGTCCCTGAACAGCATTTTGATTCCCCGGAGAACATGCAGTTGGGTCGATCCAGGCTCACCCCTAAGGAGCGGGAACGCCGCATGAAGGAGCGGCTTTGTCTCTACTGTGGATCCTCTGACCACTTTCGTTCCTCTTGTCCTGAGCTTTCGGGAAATGGGGGCCCCCACCCAGCTGTGGGAGGGCTGTGATGGGGAAAATTAGAGCTCCTCCTACTAATGCCGTCCTAGCCATCCCGGCCACTCTGTCCTGGGAGGGTCATCAGCTTCCGGTCAAGGCCATGATTGATTCTGGTGCTGCTGGCAATTTCCTGGATCGGTCAATGGCGAAACAACTTAAGATCCCAACGCAACCCCTGTCTCACCCCCAGGCAGTGACGGCACTGGACGGCAGACCGCTGGAACCGGGCCGGGTAACAGAGGCCACTCAGCCCCTGCAACTTACCATCCTCCAACACCAGCAGAAGGAGACCTTTTACCTTATTGACTCTCCTGAGTTCCCTGTCATCCTTGGTTATCCCTGGCTGCACACACACAATCCCCTCATCGACTGGGCCGCTAGCACTATTCTCAGCTGGGGCGTCACTAGCCAACCTACCTGTTTACAGGTGAATTCGCCCACATCTAGTTCCGAGTTTCATGAACCTATTGACCTCTCTCAGGTCCCCAGGTGCTATCATCAGTTCAAGACCGTGTTTAGTAAATCCCGAGCCACTTCCCTACCACCTCACCGCTCCTATGACTGTGCCATTGAACTGCTCCCAGGTTCCTCCCCTTCCAGAGGTCGGATCTTCTCCTTGTCTCTACCTGAGCGGGAAGCAATGGACACATACATCAAGGAGTCTTTGGCAGCCGGCATTATCCGTGCCTCTACTTCTCCTGCTGGGGCAGGCTTCTTCTTTGTGGGAAAGAAAGATGGGGGCCTCAGGCCGTGTATCGATTACCGGGCCCTTAACAAGATCACTGTTCGGAATCGATATCCCCTTCCTCTCATGGCCACGGCTTTTGAATTACTTCAAGGGGCTTCCATTTTTACCAAACTAGATCTGCGCAATGCCTACCATCTTGTTCGGATCCGGCAAGGTGACGAATGGAAGACGGCCTTCAACACCCCCACAGGCCACTATGAGTACCTGGTGATGCCCTTTGGACTCACAAATGCCCCTGCCGTATTCCAAGCCCTAATTAATGACGTCCTCCGGGATATGCTAAATTTATTCGTCTTTGTATATCTGGATGATATTCTTATTTTCTCAAGGTCACTAGAGGAGCACAAGCAGCATGTTAGCAAGGTCCTCCAGAGACTTCTTGATAACCATCTTTATGTGAAGCCAGAGAAATGTAAATTTCATGCCACCCAAGCTCAATTTCTTGGGTTTATTATCAAACCTGGCCATGTGGAGATGGATTCTAAGAAGGTTGAGGCTGTCCTTAATTGGCCCATCCCCACTTCAATCAAGGAGGTCCAACGCTTCATTGGCTTTGCTAACTTTTATAGGAAGTTCATCAGGAATTTCAGCTCGGTGGTAGCCCCCTTGACAGCACTGACTAAAGGAGGAGGAACCAAGATTCGCTGGGGTCCAGAAGCATCAGAGGCGTTCCAGGATCTCAAACGCCGCTTCACCTCCGCTCCCATCCTCTCAATCCCTGACCCAGAAAAACCTTTTGTGGTGGAGGTAGATGCATCAGAGGTAGGCGTAGGGGCCATTCTGTCACAAAGAGGTGAGGACAGTAAATTGCATCCCTGTGCTTTCATGTCTCACCGTCTTTCAGATGCTGAGCGCAACTACCATGTGGGGGATCGAGAGCTGCTAGCAGTAAAACTTGCCTTGGAGGAATGGCGCCATTGGCTCGAGGGGGCTCTGCATCCTTTCCACGTCCTCACAGACCACAAGAACTTGGAATATCTCCAGCAGGCTCAGCGGCTCAACCCTCGGCAGGCTCGATGGTCATTGTTTTTTAATCGTTTTCAATTTATTCTGTCTTACAGACCCGGCACCAAAAATGCCAAACCGGATGCCCTGTCCCGAGCCTACTCTCCCGAGACAAAGGAGAAACCTCTGGCCCAGATTATCCCAAGGTCAAAGATCATCGCACCCCTTCAGTGGGACTTAGAGCGGGAGGTGCGGAGGGCTCAAGCTCATGAGCCGGATCCAGGAGGCGGTCCAACGGGACGCCTATATGTCCCTCATTCTGTTCGGGCCCGGGTCTTGCAGTGGGGCCATGGATCTCACTTGACATGCCATCCAGGAACTGCTCGTACACTCGAGTTCCTGCGGCGACGGTTTTGGTGGCCGACCATCAAAGGGGATGTAAAAGGCTACGTGGAGGCCTGTATTGTGTGCAGCCAGGGTAAGTCCACTTGTCAGCGACCGCAGGGACTACTCCGTCCCTTACCCATTCCCCGTAGGCCATGGTCGCATCTGTCTCTGGACTTCGTTACTGGACTCCCACCATCCCAAGGTAACACCGTCATCCTAGTAGTGGTGGATCGGTTCTCAAAGGCCGCCCGTTTCATCCCTCTGCCCAAGCTGCCGTCAGCAAAGGAAACAGCTGAACTTCTTATGAACCATGTCTTTCGGGTTTTTGGTATGCCAGTAGATATTGTCTCTGACCGGGGGCCCCAATTCTCATCCCGGTTCTGGAGTGCCTTTTGCAGACTGATTGGGGCCACAGCCAGCCTGTCATCTGGGTTCCATCCTGAGTCCAATGGCCAGTCAGAACGAATTAACCAGGATCTGGAGACCACCCTGCGATGCATGGCAGCCAATAACCCCACCTCTTGGGCAACCTACATTCTCTGGGCTGAATACGCCCACAACACCCTCCAGTCTTCGGCCACTGGACTGTCCCCCTTCGAATGTCAGTTTGGATATACCCCCCCATTGTTTCCGGAGGAAGAGGCACAGGTGGGCGTTCCATCCGCCCTGAACTTTGTTCGGCGCTGTCGGCAAACCTGGAGGAAGGCTAGGCGCATACTTCTTAGATCCTCTCAGAGATACCAAAGTCAAGCCAACCGCCACCGCCGGTCAGCACCCAATTTCCGACCTGGCCAAAGAGTCTGGTTATCTACCAAGAACCTGCCCCTCCGGGTTGAATCGAGGAAACTGTCCCAGAAGTTCATTGGTCCCTTTCGCATTGCCAGGAAAGTTAACCCCGTCTCATATCGTTTATTTCTTCCTAATTCTCTTAGAATTAACCCAACATTTCATGTCTCTTTGTTAAAACCTGTTTTGTCTTCTCCCTTTGCCCCCCCACGCAGACCCCCTCCACCTCCCAGAATCATCGACGGCCAGCCAGCCTACACAGTCCGCCGGATACTGGACTCCCGGAAGATCCAGAACTCACTACAGTATCTGGTGGACTGGGAGGGCTACGGGCCAGAGGAGCGCTCTTGGGTTCCAGCCAAAGACATCCTGGATCCCAGTTTAATCCGGGAGTTTCGCACACGGCAAGGCGCTGAAAGGAACGCCAGGAGTCGTTCCTAGAGGAGGGGGTCCTGTCAGACTTTTTGCTCCTCCTGTAGTTTTCCCCCTGGCCTCTAGAGGTCATTTGTGTTCCCCTTGGCCTAAGTTCTTCGTTGTGTTGTCTCATTAGTTATTCAGATCACCTGTGTCTTGTTTCCCCCAGTGTATTTAAGCCGTTCATTTTCTCCCCTCTTATTCACTCGGTTTTTGAGTCTCTCCTCTGTGTCTCCTGTTGAACTTCTGGCTACGACTTAGTGTTTCCCGTTGTAAGTTCCTCAGTCTTTTTTTTGGCTTTGATTGTTCATTACCTGATTGTTTTCTCCCCTTGTGGAGGCTTTTATTTAAGAGTTTATTATTTTGTCAATTCTTTATTTAATTCCTCTGAGTGAGAAGAACTTTTGTTGATGACAAGCTGCCTGTGAATTTTTTTTCATATCTTTAAAAAATAAATCTACCTTGCCTGAGACTTTCTGCCTTGAGTGTGTTTCAGTTGGGTCCAACCCTATCCCCTCCGTGGCTCAGTGGTAAAATCCTCAACCCTCACCCCGGAGACCCGGGTTCAAGACCCGAGCCTGACACTTCTGAAGAATCTGGTGGAGATGATGTTTTATACACAGTTCGTGATACTTAAGAATAACTGTCTCTCCTGCCGGTAGGCCTTCGCGTCACACACACACACACACGCGCGCGCGTGCGTCGTAACTGAGTGATAATTAAAGTTCGCTAATGCTACCGTAGCGAAACAAAAAGTAACTGCGCTTGGAAAAAACAGAGACACAAATAAGCGGCATCACTCTACACTTGGGCCGTATATTACGTTGTATATACTAGTCTCCACGCAGTTGACACACTCTTATTTTCTTTTTATAATCACAGCCGATATCGCTCGCGGCACACATGCTCACCATGCGCTCTACCTGTTCCTGGTTACGTGACTACGTCATGACACAACCTCAAGCTCAACAGGGATTGGCTCTCCTTAGTACACCTGTATTGAACAAGCTTTCTTATTGGACATAACTGAAACACTATTATTGTATCCTTCCCACAAATAAAGAAAATAATAAAACAACAAAAAATACATTTTAGTACATTGTACTAGTTCTGTCACAAACATATTCAAAACAAAACCCTACTTTTGGGGTTCCTACACACTCCTCGCACCAAAAATCCAGTATGTCCCCATGCTGGTTACGAAGTTATTGCACAGTACTTAGAGAGTAATCATCTGTTTACAGGGCATCAGTAGAGGCAGACTGTTACACATTTCACACAAGGCATTAGGATTACATCACCAAACATGTGAACGATTGTAACCCCCAGTAGCTGCTACGTTAATGCCACAGTGTTGAGATGATACAGACTGTATGTAAGGCTCACCCAGCTTATCATAGGTAAATCTAGTATTAGCCCTTCTCTCTCTACTTGATCTACGTACTTCAGGAGGTTCAACCTCTGCCTGAGTGTCATTATCAGTAGGAACAGCAGTCGGTAAGGCACTGTCCTGAACTTCAACCAGATCATCAACTACTTCAGTACTGCAATCCTCAGCCACCAACTGATCATCAGAAGTTTCACTTGGACAAGGAATTTTGGGTATTTCTGAAACAGTGTGAGCTTGTCCAGAACCTCCTACCTCTTGTAAATCATTCTGCTTCTCCTCTGTCCTTTGAGAAGGACGGGTTGACACATCCTCAACGTAAAACCCAAATTCAGACTCTGAATCTGAAGAAGTACCTTCTTTTGAAAGGGCATTAATTACCAGTGGCAAGTTTTCTGACTCAGCAGCGTTACGCTTATCTTTGGCTCTTCTACGCCTCAAAGCTCTTGGTGATGGAGTAGGACTAATGTCTACCTGAGGACTCAACCTCACTTCCTGTCCCAAAGGCAAGAGATGATTGCGGTGCATGACTTTGATTGGTCCCTTACCATCAACAGGCTTTAGCCGATACACTGGAATACCAGACAATTGACTCTCCACTACATAAGGAGTTGAGCTCCACCTATCTGCAAGCTTGTGTTTTCCCTTGAGGCCAAGATTTCGAATCAGAACCCTGTCACCCACATTCAAGCTATGATAGCGAACTTTCTGATCATACCTTGCTTTACTATTCTGATTCATCTTCTCAGAAACATCTTGAGCTAACTGATAAGCTGTCTGTAATTCCTGCTTCATTTTGGACACATACTTGGAGTATGACTCAGGTGAGGTATTATCAGCAGAGACACCAAAAGAAACATCGACAGGCAATCTAGCCTCTCTGCCGAACATCAGAAAATAGGGGGAGAAACCAGTAGCTTCATTGGACGAGCAGTTATACGCATGCACCAAATGTGCTATGTGCTGACTCCACTTAGTTTTCTGACTAGGCTCAAGGGTACCCAGCATATTCAACAAGGTCCTGTTAAATCTTTCTGGTTGGGGGTCACCTTGAGGGTGATAAGGTGAGGTTCTAGATTTCTTCACTCCTAGCATAGTCAGCATGTCAACCACTAACTGGCTCTCAAAATCCCTGCCTTGATCAGAGTGTATGCGATTTGGAAGACCATAATGTATGAAATACTTTCCCCACAAAGTCTTTGCCACTGTAGAAGCTTTTTGGTCCCGCGTAGGAAAAGCCTGCGCATAACGCGTATAATGGTCAGTGACTACCAAAACATTACACACATTGTGGGAATCCGCTTCGATAGAGAGAAAATCTATGCATACCAGGTCCATAGGTCCTGTACTCTGCATGTGAGACAATGGAGCAGCTCGTTGATGTAATGTTTTCCTTTTTAGGCACCGTTCGCATGTCTGACAGTAAGCCTCTACATCACGCTTCATGCGTGGCCAATAAAATCGATCACAAACTAAGCCATAGGACATTTCAAACCCTAAATGCCCCATCTCGTCATGCAACGACTTCAACACTAACTTGTGAAACTGCCTTGGTAGTACAAGCTGTCGTTTCACCTTGTGACCACTCTGTCAAACTGTTCTGGAAAGCAATCCATTATCTACTGATAATTTTTCCCACTCTCGTTTTAGGATTTTCATTTTAGAGTGCTTACTCTGGATGTTACTGGCTGGTTTCCTATCACAAACGGCTTTCCACACTTCTCCAAGGAATGGATAATTTCTCTGGGCCATTTGAAGGTCATTTGAACTAAGTGTGGGTAGATGATCTGCAGTTACATCAGTAGCATGACAGTAAGCTTTGGGAACAGCAGACACATGTGCCCCTGCCTGTTGCACTAAACCTGGGTAAGAGACATTCCCTGTACTCCTATCCACAAACAAAGCCTGACAAAGAGCCCTTACACCCGCAGCTGGAATTTCCTGCCACTCGTCATCAGTACTTGGACAAGAATGTGGACGCCTAGACAAGGCATCTGCATCGACATTCCTGCGACCAGGTCTGTATTTCAAGCTAAAATTGTAGGTGGACAAGGCAGAGAGCCAACGGTGTCCAGCAGCATCAAGTTTCGCTGACTTTATTATATATGTTAGAGGATTGTTGTCAGTTCTAACTTCAAAAGGAACACCATAAAGATAATCATGCAGTCGATCCACAACAGCCCACTTCAGAGCTAAAAATTCCAGCTTATGGGCTGGATAGTTTCTCTCGGAAGGGGAAAGGCTGCGACTGATGAAAGCTACTGGGCGAAGTCCTTCCTCATGTTCTTGATACAGGACTCCTCCAAGTCCATCCATGCTTGCGTCTACATGCAACACATACTGCTTTTGTGCATCTGCAAAAGCTAGCACTGGAGCTTGAGTCAGACAGTTCTTTAAGGTTTGGAAAGCTGTGTCACACTGAGCAGTCCATCGAGATCCAAACGGTTCAGAAGGCTTAAAACAGGGTTTGGTATTACCTGCAGGTGAATTTCTGTTTCTCTTCTTTCCAGCAGAAGAGGGACAACCCTGCAGCAATTCATTGAGAGGTCGGCACAACTTTGCGAAATCCTTCACAAAACGTCTGTAATATCCACAGAACCCCAGAAAAGATCCGAGCTCTGTTACTGTCTGGGGCTGAGGCCAGGATTCCACAGCTTCAATCTTGGAAGGATCAGTGGATATTCCATCCTTTGACACAATATGCCCTACATAATTTACAGACATCCTGCTAAATTGACACTTGTCCAGGGAAATCTTTAGTCCCTCATCTCTCAACCTGTCAAGTACTTTCAAAAGCCGTACTTCGTGCTCCTCTAGAGTTCGTCCAAAAATTATTAAATCATCCAAGTATACGAGCACTTCCAAAAAGTTCATATCCCCTACAGTACGTTCCATGACTCTTTGAAAGGTGGCGGGCGCCCCACAGATACCCTGCGGCATACGCTCAAACTCATAGAACCCCACTGGGCAAATGAATGCAGTCTTCTCTTTATCAGCATCACTCATGGGTATTTGAATGTACCCACTTCTCAAGTCAAGAACAGTGAACCATCTACTTCCAGAAAGACTATGGAGAGTGTCCTCAATGCGGGGCATCGTATACTGGTCTGGTATAGTCCGTTGGTTGAGAGTCCGATAGTCCACGCACAACCTAACCTTCCCTGACTTTTCACGGACCACGACAATGGGCGACGCGTAGGGGCTGCGGGACTCTGATATAATGCCACTACGCTGCAGGTCTTGTAGGTGCCGTTGCACGTCTTCGAAGTCAGCAGGGGCGAGACGGCGAGATCTTTCTCTAAAAGGGCATGAATCATTCAACCTTATCTCATGAGTGGTGCTTTTTGAACAGCCCACATCCCACTCATGTAGAGAAAACACTTCCTTTCGTTGCATCATTTTCTCACACAACCTGTGTTTTGCTTCTTCAGGCATTGTAGAATCTCCAAAATTGAAAGATGCAGGTGTCAAAGTATTTATCTCTGGTTGCTGTTTAGTGGTAAGTTGTGGCACTAAAGACACTGGAAAAACATGGGCAAGAGGAGTTCCATTCTTCACCCAAACTTCTCTCTTAGACATGTTTCTCACGGTCACTGTGACCCGGCGACTGGAAACAACAGACGCTGAATGAAGTTCAGGCCTCACTTCTAGAGCGTCAGACCTTGTATCCCCACCCATTGCTCTGTCTACTAGCACTAAAGATTCAGTCACCTGACCAGGAAACTTAAGCAGACCAGGAAGTTGCAGAACTTGATTTGGTGTCAAAACAACAGGGTTATGCTTCATGAACCAAACTGTCCCATGCTTGTCGGAATCATCCTGTAAAACATTGGTTTGTTGAATGGTCTCATAGGCCTCTCTGATTACAGGATGTATGGTTAGCACATTCAAAAATTTCTCCCCAGCTTATTCACGACAAGACTCCAGCAACTTCTTCACCAAGCTGGTATTTGTCCCGAGCAAAATAGCTATTCCTTCCCGTTTCACAGGATCAGGGCAAACAATGGCAAGCGTATCAATCAATTATAAGTATTATAAAAACTACGATACAATAGAGTAACCTGTGAACCACTGTCAAGAAGTGCTTTGGCGTAAATGCCTTCTATCTGGACAGGAACTTCAGAGACAGGACCCACTAACCCCTCAGGCAATTTTGTTTTACTGGAATCACGAGTGAATGAACCACAAATGGAACGTGTTGTCTCAGGAGCCCGATGCTGTTCTGCAGGCGCTGCATCTTTATCAGTTTTTGATTCACTTTTCTGAGGTCTTCAGGTGCTTTGCACTCCCACTTGTTATGCCCGTCTTCACCACATTTGTAGCAAAAGATCATAGGTACAGTTGGCTGAGAGGGTTTAGCTTTTTGGGAGTTGTCTTGAGTCACACTCTCAGAGCTCTTACTGCATGTGTTCTGTGGGGTACAATCAAAAACACCAGGCAAAGTAGCCACATTCAACAGCTGACTCACCTGGGAAGACAACTCTTTAACCTCCTTCTTCAGGTTTTGCAACTCAGAAGGCACAGATGCCTGGGGAGTCACAACAGTAGCAACAGAAGCTTTAATGTTTTCCCTTGCAGCCACCCAGTGTTCTTCCTCACGTATTTCCTTCATCAATTGCGAAAAAGATGGGGGACTCTGCAAAGTGTGAGTCATTCTGATTCGCAACGCAACCATATCATTGGTAAGTGCACCCTTAATTAGCTGTTCCATTCTGGCTCTATTTATACCGACTGCATCAATCCCCCCCTTTAACAAGGCGCGGTGGAGAAGTTTATCTAAGCGGTACAGAAAAGCTGAAAGTTTCTCTCCACTTTCCTGGTATGTGTGACAAAATCTAGCCATAAGGTCAGGCCCACTCTCAGTAGTTCCATATGCAGTCTCAAGGGCAGCTAAGTACTCACTTGCAGTCGCAGATGGATTACTCACTTTCAAAAACCTGACTATATCAGCAGCAGGACCTCGTAAGCTCTCTACGATACGTTGTTTCTTTGCTGCTTTGGTACACGGCCATTCACTTATCATTTGTGTAGCCTGTTCCATCCAGATTTCATACTCCTCTTCACCAGAAGGGACAGGTTTCAGCCCAGAAAACAATCTTAGCTTTCTGTAGCCGGGACTATCCTGGGGAACTTGGTTGCACCGATCTACTAATTTTCCTATAGCATCAACAAGGTCTACACTGATATCAGATTTGGGAGACTGCTCTCCCATAATCAGGGCCTTCACTTCATCCATAGACTTACCCTCCTGCCGCAACAATGCCTGCAGTTTGAGCTGAAAAGGATCACCTTCAGAGGCCGGATTTTGAGCTACTAGACTGCGCACTAAGTGGACGCTCCAGGGTCCAGCTTCATTTTCTATGCCCATCTCAGGAGGTATAACATCAAGTTCTAGATCAGCACTGGCCTCCAAGAGAATGAACAACCATCTACCAGTTACATCACCACGACAACTACGTATTTGTGTGCGACCAAAAACTTTAACTGTGTTTAACACTTTTTCAATAGTGTCATCACTAGTGCCTAACGGAACATTGCTCAAAACAATGGTACGAGAGAGATTTGCATTCTCTTCTCTGCTCCACTCAACAGTCTTACCCAGATCCATAGTTTCTGAAAGTCAAAGTAAGCAACTAGTACTGGGGTGAAAGACGCTCTTAAAATACTGTCTATATACTAAATTATGAAGGAATAAAGAAAACACAGATAAACAGAAAACAGAAAAAAATATATATATATATCCCAGCGGTGCCTCCAAAATGTAACCCTTTTCTTAACACTATGGGTTAAGTTAATTTGTTTAGTCCACAAGAGTCCACAAGAGTCCTGGATCCCCGGCAGTTAGATGGTGAATTAGGCCGGTAGTTTCTTTATCTTCTGTTTAACCTTTAGCAGTACATCGGTTTCCTCCTAAATTAATTAACTCACTAGACCCAATGAATTACCAGAATACCAACTGTAAAGAGAAAGAAATAAAGATTTATTGATTTACAATAGTGGAATAGTTTTGGGTTCCTTCAAAGCAACAAAATAAAAGCAATAGATAAAATAATAAACACCACTTATTTTCCCAAAAAAATATATTAGCTACTGAATCGGCTCAGCTCAAAGTATACTTAAGTCAGTCAAACAGTTCAAATGTTCACGAGTCAGTCAAATAGTTCACAAGTTGGAGCGATAGCTATCGTTGGGGCCCATATAGTTGGTGCACATTTAAACAGACGATGAATTCCAACTGTAAATCCCACACGAAAAGGAGTCTACTTACTTTCTCCGATGAGTCAATGAAACAAGCATTTGGTTACCGAACACCACGAAGACTCAGTGTCCGTCACGTGCTGTCTTGAATCCTAGACGAATCCAGCCAATCCAATTCGGATGAAGAAAAACACAATCTGTCCCGCTTTGCTGCACTTCTGAAGAATTCGGTGGAGATGATGTTTTATACACAGTTCGTGATACTTAAGAATAACTGTCTCTCCTGCCGGTAGGCCTTCGCGTCACACACACACACACACGCGCGCGCGCGTGCGTCGTAACTGAGCGATAATTAAAGTTCGCTAATGCTACCGTAGCGAAACAAAAAGTAACTGCACTTGGAAAAAACAGAGACACAAATAAGCGGCATCACTCTACACTTGGGCCGTATATTACGTTGTATATACTAGTCTCCACGCAGTTGACACACTCTTATTTTCTTTTTATAATCACAGCCGATATCTATGGGTCTATGTGAGCCGCTACACCGGGGTCGTCCGTGAGCCGCTACACCGCGGATTTCCGTACCCTCGCCGTGCAGACCACCTGGGGGTGGTCCCTCCGGACGGCTTACTACGAAGGACTCGTTTCTCACATCAAGGACGAGCTCGCCGGACAAGAGCTTCCGGCTACACTGGAGGGTTTGGTCCAGCTCGCCCTCCGGATTGACCAGCGCCTGCTCGCTCGTCCGAAGCCAGCCCCCCGAACCCTGCTGCCCATCACGCCCCTTTTTTCACATTCCACGCCCCGATCACCAGCTTTCACCACCACCACTAGGGCGTCTGCCGGGTCTCCACCTCCCGCCATGGTTGACACGGGAGCCGGGGAACCCATGCAACTAGGACGCGCCTCCTTGAACCCTGCAGAGCGAGAACGACGTTTCAGGGAGGGACTCTGCGCCTATTGTGGGTGAGCGGCACACAATAGAGCTATATGCCCTTCACTCCCGGGAAACGATCAGGCCCGGTGAGTCAGGGGGGCAGCTCACTGGGTCACCTCCATCTCGGCACCACCACACCCAGCATCTCGCGTCTCATGGTTCAGGTACACCTCCAATTTGGCCACAGACGAGTCAAAAGTTCCGCGTTCATCAACTCCGGGGCTGCTGGAAACTTTATTGACTCCTCCTATGCCAAGAGATTGGGGGTGGAGACTGAGGCGTTATCCCAGCCAGTTCGAGTGACATCCGTCGACGGTCGGCCCCTTTCCTCCAGCCCTATCACCTCCCAGACTCGGCCCATCACCCTCACCATTGACCGACACCAAGAAGAAATCCGCTTTCACCTCACCTCCATTTCCTCGCCACCCATCATCTTAGAATACCCCTGGTTATTGCAGCATGACCCTCTCATCTCCTGGTCTCAAAACCGGATCCTGCAATGGGCTCCGACCTGCCTCGAACTCTGCCTACAAACGCCGGCTGGGACGTGCTCTAGGGAGTCCGAGGCCCCCGATGTTGACACCAACACCATCCCTCCTGCGTACCGAGACCTGGCTGAGGTCTTTTGTAAGAGACGTACCGACCATCTTCCTCCGCATCGCCCCTACGACCTGGCTATTGAGATCCAGCCAGGTTCCACTCCACCCCGCGGCCGTCTATACTCTCTCTCTTCCACCGAGACACGGGCGATGGAGGAGTATGTGTCCTCCGCTCTCCGTCAGGGTACCATCCGACCCTCTTCCTCGCCCGCCGCTGCAGGATTTTTATTCGTAAAGAAGAGTTCGGGCGAATTACGTCAATGTGTTGACTATCGGGGGCTGAATAACATCACCATAAAAAACCGACATCCGCTGCCTCTTACCAACTCAGCCCTGGACGCCCTCTCTGGTGCCACCATTTTTACAAAGTTGGACCTCCGGAGCGCCAACAACTTGGTGCGTATCAGAGAGGGCGATGAGTGGAAGACACCCTTCATCACCCCTAATGGACATTACGAAAGCCTTGTTATCCCCTTTGTACTCTGTAACGCCCCTGCAGCTTTCCAGCAGTTCATGAATGATGTTCTCCGGGACATGTTGGGAAAATGGGTATTTGTCTACCTAGACGATATACTCATCTACTCACGCACCGCCGAAGAACACATTCGACACGTCAGGGCCGTCCTTAAGAGATTGCTCGCCCACCGACTGTACTGTAAGTTGGAGAAGTGCGCTTTTCACAAGCGCTCCACCACGTTCCTGGGCTTTGTCATCTCGTCCCAGGGTGTGGCCAGGGACCCACAGAAGCTTGAGGTTGTACGTCATTGGCCCCTACCCAAGACTCTCAAACAGCTTCAACGGTTTCTTGGGTTTGTGAACTTCTATCGTCACTTTATCTGGGGCTACAGTACAGTCGCAGCACCCCTAACCGCCCTAACTCGCCCCTCACCTCATCCCTTCCAACTCGACTCCACTGCCATCAGCGCATTCTCCAAACTCTGCCATCTATTCACCACCGCTCCAATTCTCCTCCAACCAGATGCCGACCAACAATTTGTTGTGGAGGTGGACGCCTCAGAGGTGGGCGCTGGGGCTGTTCTCTCCCAGCGAGGTAAACCTAAACAACTCAACCCCAGGCAGGCGCGGTGGGCTCTATTTTTTTAGTCTTTTGATTTCCACCTATCCTATCGCCCGGGGTCAAAGAACATCAATGCCGACGCCCTCTCCCGACAACATGAGGGGGACGTCCCCCGGGCGGACCCCGCGTCTGTCCTGCCACCTTCCAGAGTCATCGCCCCGCTCCGTTGGGAACTGGAGACGAGGGAGACCGAACCGGCAGGGGCCCCGCCTGGACGACTCTTCGTACCCAGGAACATCAAGGCCGACGTCATCAAATGGGGTCACTCCTCGCCGCTGTCAGGGGACCCAGGCACACAGCGCACCCTCAAATACATCCAGCGTGCTTTCTGGTGGCCCTCAATGGCCAAGGACGTCGAGGAGTTCGTTCGGGCGTGCCCAGTGTGCGCCAGGGCCAAGACCTCCAATCAACCAACACCAGGGGAACTCCAACCACTCCCAGTCCCCCGTCGACCCTGGACGCACATTGCCCTTGACTTCATCACAGGCCTGCCGGCATCCGAAGGGAAATACGTCATCATGACCATAGTGGATCGGTTCTCCAAAGCTGTGCACCTGGTGGCCCTCACCGGACTCCCGAGCTGATATTAGAGCATGTAGTCTGTCTGCATGGGTTCCCTAAGGACATTGTCTCGGACAGGGAGCCCCAGTTCACTGCACGGTTCTGGAAGGCCTTCTGCCGTCTGATCAATTCTACCTGCAGTCTCTCCTCGGGCTATCACCCCCAAACAAATGGTCAGACGGAACGGGCCAACCAACAACTGGAGCGCTACCTGAGGTGCTTTGTTGCCGACCATCAGCGCTCCTGGGCTCACTATCTCATTTGGGTGGAGCTCTCCCACAACCTCCACGTCTCCTCCGCCACGAAGCTGAGTCCATTTGAGGTATGCCAGGGTTTCCAACCTCCGATGTTCGAACATCAAGAACCGGAGGTTGAAGTACCCTCAGCCCAACAGTTGGTCCGAAGGTGTCGGCGGTCCTGGACTCAAGCCAAGGAGGCCATTCAGCGCCAATACCCTCTTCACCTCACAACATCGCCGTCGACACCCCCCGGGACAATTGTACCACACAGGTGACAAGGTATGGCTCTCCACCAAAAATCTAAACCTCCATACAGAGTCCAAAAAACTCTCGCCTAAATTCATCCGTCCATATCGCATCACCCTCCGTGTCAACCCTGTCACCTATCGGCTCCAGCTGCCTGCGGCGCTCCGGATTCACCCAGTATCCCACACCTCTCAGCTGAAACCCTTCATCACGTCACCAATGGTTCCACCAGCCCACCCCACTCCTCCTCCCCGAATCATCGAGGGTAGTCCCGCTTACACGGTACGCCGGATCCTCGACTCGTGCCCTCGGGGCAGAGGTACACAGTACCTGGTTGACTGGGAGGGCTACGGCCCCGAGGAACGGTCGACGGTGGATTCCGGCCCGGTTCGTCCTGGACCCCGAGCTCATACGGGACTACCGTCGTCGGGTATCCGCCACCCCAGGACCGTCGAGAGTCGGTCCTGGACAGGGGGGTACTGTCATGCACACTCGCTCCGCAACCGGCACGAGGACCCGGAAGTAAGACGGTCGCGCTTTCAGAAAGCATAAAAGGAAACAAGATGGAGCTTCACATCGCTCAGTCATTGAGTTCATTCATGCCTTCGCTATCGCTTCACCAACTATTTCGTGAGTACTCACCTATTCAGATCGCTTCCTTGATTGAGTGTGTGTTGCCAGAACGCGGGTTTATTTGTGTAGATCCTTGCTCTTTGTGTAAGAGAGTTCTAAGAGTAAACGCGTGGTTATCCTGCCTGCTCGCACTGCTTCCGCGTTTGGGTTTACCGTCCACGCAACACGGGCTAACTGCTAAGGCTACTGTGTTCATCCCTCGGTTGCTTGTGACAAACCTGGACTCTGGACATTTTAAACACTCACTCACACTCTGTGTATCTGTGTATATATTTTGTAAATATTATTTACTTTGTTATTGGTTTTGGTGCACCTTTTTTGTTTCATTTTTTGTATAATATACTTGTGGTTTGTTTGAATTGGTTTTGGGTTTGTCATTCTCTTTCACCGGTCTTTAAAGCACACCGACACGAAGACAAAGATCTCTCCTTTTGTGTAGCCTCTGGTAATTATTTTATATCTGAGCGTTACGATTTTGTATTAATTATCTTTCATGTATTTCTTTTTTTGGGCTGATATAATTAGTTTTCATTATTTCTTATGGGGGAAATTTGCTTTGATTTACATACAAGCCCACTTCCAGAATGGACTATGCTCACAATCCAAGGTGCCACTGTACACTGTAAACTGTAAACCCTAATGCTCAAAGTAATTAAACATATTGAGTATTGTTAACTTACAATTACAATTAGTTCAAATTAATAGACCTTGATGAGTATTTAGAACTTTTTGGTATTTATGAGTTTACAGAAATGGCACTTTTCAAGTTAGCTGAACAAATTTGACATTTTAAGCCACAGTAGCTGTCTCCTTAATGTTCCACCAACTTAAAATCTTTCAGCCTAGCGATTTTGTGTCTGATGTCATCAATGCACATGCAAACTGCCCACATTGAATCAAGATGGTGGACTGGTCTGTGGTCACATGATGCTGTAAGTATAGTCTTTACAAATCTGGGCACCCTAAAGTACCAGACCACTGGTGGCTCAGTGGTAGGTGTTTCGCCTGCCATGTGAAAGGGCCAGGTTCAAGTCCCTGATTACCTTTATTTATTTTATTTTTGCCAACTTATTCGGGTTTACAGTGTACCAGTGGTTTAGGACAGCTTTTTCCATTGGTAAATAAAATCATCATTTAAAAACTACATTTTGTATTTACTTGGGTTAGTTATATTTGTGTAATGTTAACATTTGTTTGATGATTTCAATCATTTAAGTGTAACACATATGCAAAAAAACAGTAAGGGGCAAATACTTTTTCATGGCACTGTAAGAATTTAACTGTACAGTATGATAGATCAGGAGTACCTACATACTGATGTAAGTATAGTAGATTTGACATGTAACCTAACACACTAAACTTAGTTTGGGGAAAATTTTACAGGGCATGCTCACTCACCTTGAACAGGCTGAAGACACGGAACTGGAAGGTCTCGTTCCACTCAGGTGTCTTGCAGTCATTGATAGTCTTGGTTCTCACAGTACAGCAATCTGAGGCATTGGGCAGGTTCAGGGTCACGTAGAGGTTATGGTCTGAATCTGTAGGAATATATGCTGCTTAAGTAGACAAAGTGTGTAAAATGCAGTTTAAGTATTACATTACACTTTAATCATGCACCATGTTAAAGAGCAGTGTTGCAATTGAGGTAAAATATTTGTCCTTTTAACAAACCACTTATATTTCCCCCTAATATGACCTCATACTCTGATTATGTGGTCATGTAGTAAAATTGTGTGTGTGTGTGTGTGTGTGTGTGTGTGTGTGTGTGTGTGTGTGTGTGTGTGTGTGTGTGTGTGTGTGTGTGTGTGCGTGTGTGTGTGTGTGTGTGTGTGTGTTTGTGTTTGGTTGAGGAGTGGGTCTGAATAAGGACATACTGTAGTCATAAATATGCTCGAATGTTCCACGTAGCACTGTGACGGAAAGGTTCCAGAATGGTGTCGGTCCTTTCTGTAACACACAAACACACAGATGGAGCAAGATGGATGTTTGTGATAGACTAAAAATCAGAAAAGAATACTGCAGCATCTTATATTCAAACCCATACGAAAACATTGTGTCTGTGATCATGACCGTTAATATATTTGCACCAACTTATAATACATCTGTGCTCTGTCACATAGCTTTTTTTTTTTTTTTTTTTCCAGTTTAACTACCATCTCTGGGTTGAATTATATGAAACATTATGGCATGGCATGTCACTATTTTATTTGGAATGATTAAACAAATTTATCGTCCAATTCAAGTGGTTGATTCAGTGAGTGATGCCTGTGACACGATCATTGTATGACACAAAAGCTGATAATTGCATGTGACTACAGTACATGTGCAAACACCACCGGCCCTGCACAACCTGCTGCCCAAACAAACAAACAGACAAACAGAATTTCTGTTTTATATATATTTATACAGTGTATAGTTGTCTGTAAACACAGTCAGGCAGGAATTTTTGGTGTTTATTTATTTTATTTTTTTTAGTAAATTGATCCCACAATAATGTATTTCTAATTTAATATTACATTTCTTAACATTAATGAACATTTTACTAATAGGATTAATATTTTACTGTGTTTAGGTAAAATCAAGGATGGATTTTCTAGTAATAATTAAAGGATGCCATTTGTTCTCCTAATTAAATGCTATTAAAATGTGCTACAATGGATTTTGAAATACTAATATGGCTGTTACAAAAAAAGACTTTCAAGAAAATAAATATAATTATAATTACATCTTTTAACGCCTGACGATGTTGAAAAAAACCCTGTAATCCCCTGAAAAGTTTGTCATCTGAACAAAAATGTTACAGTTGGACGGTTGTTCCGAAACAGGGTTTGATAACCCACACATCACTGTTCAACAATATACCGTGTATTAAATTTTTAGAAATAAAAATAAAGTTTTATTTAAAGTCTCAGTTCTTAAGAATGACTGATATTTATCTAATAGACTCTTCTGCAGAAGTCTTAAATAAACTTGAACTTTAACTATATACTGTACTATACAGTAGATAACAATCTGATTTCTTAATCTCCTTGCAAAGGGTTGCATCGTTTGTGAGCTCATAAACAATTTATCCTTGTGAAAGTTTTTCAGGTTTTAACAACAATCTCTGATACTGTATGTTGCTTGTGAGTTGCTTGGACTCTTGTAAGTATTATAGAATTATGTTTCAGTGCTGTGGTTTTCGGTCTTGTATTTTCTTCATTAAAGATGCCCTTCACCTGCGTTTAACTTTATTACCATAACATTATTTACCTATACAAGCACATTCTTGTATGTTTCATTGTTTTCTTCATCTGCTGGATTAATTTTCTTAAATTAAAAAAAAAAAAAAAAACCTTGGTTGCATAATTATCTTGACATTACCAATTTAATTTGTCCATTAAAGAATACTACAGTTCTTACCAACAGGACTCCATTAGAGCGATGCTCAACAGGTCCCTCAGGACTGGTAACACAAGCAAACATATAGTATATAGTAAAGGTCAGCAAATCAAATTAAATCAAATTAAAATGAATTTGTTTTTATCACATGGACTGGAGAATTTGCTGTGTAGTTTTAAATGTTTTATTGTAGAACCTTTCTTGATGATGAATTAGGATAAGATAACAGAAAAATATTTATCAGAAAAAAAAATATGTGAATACAGTGTTTTGTAGATTGATGGCAATTGAACTTATTTATAAATCTTATTTAAAACATCACCATAACTGCTGCTAGCCTCCATGCCTACGTCATCTATAGTGTAAGCCATAACTGTTACCTCTCTGTCAGCTCTAATTCCAGCCACAGCTTGTCCATTAACTGAAAATAAAACCAGAAATCATTTATTAACTTCATTTTAGCAACTATCTTCACATCCTTCACATCCACATTTACTTGAACTCAAAAGATTGAATGTGGACACTCCATGTCTCGTTTCAAAACAATGTGCTCGCAAAAGTATTTAAATGTGTTTATATAAATCTTGACACTAATTCGTTATTAATACAATTTATTTTAAATTAGTCAACATTCTTTTCCTTTATTACACTTCAAACGCATCAACAATATTATGATGATGATGATGATGATGATGATATATAAATTTTTTTATAACCACTCAGGATCTCAGTTTTTTTTTTTTTTTCAAAAAGGCTTATTTTGCCATCCTAATGAACAAGATGGGTTAAAACTAATTCTGTAATAATAATAGGCTGGATACTATAACTTGCTCCTTCCTCGCCATGTAAATGATCTTACCTTGCCATCCATGATAAACTCCTTGGTCTCCTTCTGACCCAGGTTAAGGGTGTTGATGTCGAGCATAATGGAGGAATATATCTTATCTTCCTTTTTATGCTCTGGGTCACTATCATACAGAGCTGTCTCCAAAACATTCTGTCAGAGAGAACAAAAGGCCTCTTAGTTATATTAAAGCATTATAAAGCTCTTTATACAGTACTTTATTGTATTCTTTGACATGTAGTAGTGTATGTATTTAATTAGACACTAGGGGGCACAGTGGTGTAGTGGTTAGCACTGTCGCCTTGCACCTCCAGCGTCCGGGTTCGATTCCCGGCCAGGCTCGATGTGTATGGAGTTTGCATGTTTGGTGGGTTTCCTCCCACAGTCCAAAGACATGCAGATTAGGCTAATTGGTTTTCCAAAATTGCCTGTAGTGTAAATTACTATATGACTGTGTGTATGTGTGCCTTGCAATGTCCAGGGTGTTCCCTGCCTCGTGTCTTAAGTCTCCTGGGATAGGCTCCAGGCCCCCAGCCACCCTAAATACAGGATAAAGTGGTATAGACGAGTGAGAGTGAATAAGGAGACACTGGATTCAATACAAAAAACCATGAAAGTAACAGTAGATAGGTTTGTGTACTACTCATTGATACTGGGATTGTAATTGTGTCAGCCGGGATAAGGCTGTGTGTCGCCTTCAGACGGAGAGGGTCCTTCACCACCCCAAATCTCCAATATTACACCTCATGAATGACCTCTATAAGTAATTTATAAGAGTTCGGTGTGCGTGGAAAACCATAAATCTAGGATTGATGTGTAAACATTATTTGTTTAATATAATTTCTGATCATGGAAAATGACTAAAAAAACAGATTAGTTTCTCTTACACTTAAGCTACATCAGCTATAAACAGACTTTCCTCCACCAGCCTCTGTATCAAAGATGCAGCTTGTTACTGTATGTAACTGAAAAACTCTTAGTTGCAAAAGGACAGGCTCCTGGGTCAGAAAACCTAATTAAAGTCCTGACTGTTATCAAGCACAGACAAGGGATATACACATGTGTTAACATCTTGCATTTTTTGTTAGTGTATGTGGCTCATCACACAGGTCCACTTTTGCTAAGACTAACGAAAGGTCGAGAAAAAACTTAGTGTTTATCAGTTAAGGAGTAGTGGCGCTTCAGTACTCTGTGAGTTAAGTGATATTAATGGGTTCAGAGTCACTAATGCTCATCTATGAGTGTTTTATCAGTTAACTTATTTTAATGAAAAGACACATGCACACGCATGCACACTTATATATTGGCAGGGGAATTCTGGATACCATTCTGTCAAAGTTTTTCCAAAATTAGGATTAATCACTATCAGTACAACTTAACAGGACAGACATTTTCTATCATCGTGCTCCCGGACTGGTTCATTGAAACCACTGAAGCAGACTAATTTCTCCCGCACACACACACACACACACACACACACATGGTATATATGTACAATATACCAGACTTTGGACATTTTATAACTTTACCTTTGCTTTGGGAAACATTCACAGGACATGCTGACTCACCTTGGCCAGGCTGGAGACACAGAACTGAAAGGTCTCGTTCCACTCAGGTGTCTTGCAGTTTTTGATTGTCTTGGTTCTCACAGTACAGCAATTTGAGGCAGTGGGCAGGTTCAGGGTCACATAGAGTTCAGGCTCTGATACTGTAGGAATATATGCTGCTTAATCAGACAAAATGTGTAAAATGCAGTTGAAGTATTACATTACACCTTAATCATGCAACATGTAAAAGTTTTGTCCTTTTAACAAATCATTTAGATTTCCTCCCTAATGTGACCTCATACAGATTATGTGGTCATATAGTAAAATTGTGTGTTATAGTGTGTGTGTGTGTGTGTGTGTGTGTGTGTGTGTGTGTGTGTGTTTGGGTGGTTGGTTGGTCTGAATAAGGGTGCAGTATACATACAGTTGTCATATGTGTGCTCGAACTGTCCTCGCAGCACTGTGACAGAAAGGTTCCAGTATGATGCCAGTTCCTTCTGTAACACACAAGTAAGAAGATAAAGCAAAATGTTTGCGAGTGACTAAAAAAAATCAGAAATGAATACTGCAGCATTTTATATTCAGACATTTACATTTACAAAATTTACATATTAACTTGTAGCACATCTCTGCTTTGTTACATACTTTCTTTTTCTAACATGTCTGGGTTGAATTATATGAAACATGATGTGATGTCATTCCCCAAACTATTTTATTAGGAAAGATTAAACTGATTGATCTCTGTAAATACTTCTTCACTTCCATTGGCTGAATTGTACTAAAACATCATGTTATCTCTGACATCCTCAGTGGTCTTACAGGTTATAATATATGTTACCTTATTTAGATCTTAATAATACTTTATGTAACCACTGGCACACAGATCAGCCTCTGTCATAGTTATGCAGAGTTTCTCATGCTTAATTCTTTTCAGAATAATTGTCAGACATCTCATGTGAGAGGTATCACCTCGTTTCTGAAGCAACTTAACTGCCTCAGAGCAGGTGTACAACGCGCGCACACACACGCAAAATGAGAAACAGTTACATCCAATTAATAATGCATGCCACTTCATGCCCTCTGTTTTTGTTATGTATGTGTTCTTTATTGGTATATATAGGCTATTATGCAGTAGACTTCCTGGTCAAATGCTTGGAAACACTTTTTAATTCCATGGTCTTTTCTTGATTTTTATTTCTTTCTACATTGTAAAACAATACTAAAGGTGTCCAAAATATGCAATAATCTCTTTTGAACAGTTGATATTGAGATGTGTCTGCTACGTATGATCTGTAAATCCTTCATAACGGCTCTAATCTGAGGTGCTGTTTGTTAATTGGTGATTTCTGAGGCTGGTAACTTGTCTACTCTGCAGCAGAGGTAAGTTTTGGTCTTGCTTTTCTGGGAAGGTCTTCATGAGAGCCAGTTTTATCATGCAAATGCACTTGAAAATACTGTTCTTGCTAGGACTGTTTCGGAACAGCTGACCTTTATGGATTAAATAAAATAATAATAATAATAAAAAAAATATATATATATTTGAAATAACTGACTGTTCTTAATTTCCTAATTAAGTGTTATTTTGTGATTTTAAAATCTAAATTATTGTCCTAGAACTTAGATAAATCACAAAAAAAAAAAAACATTGAATTAGACATTTTGTCCAAACTTTTGACTTTGTTTATTTATTTATTTATTTATTATCACTTAAAGTCATTAAAATGTCCTTGAAGCTCAGGTGTTTCTTGGGGTGGACCATTGCTTTGTTTTTAAAATCCTCCCTATTTTTTATGTTAAAAATTGGTAAATATGCATCCAGTCATTGGTTGTATAAGAAAAGAGCATAACTGCAATTTGCAACAATTGCATTTCAATATCTAAATTAAAAAAAAAGTAGTTTTCCCTTGGAAATGTTATATTTCAATAACCTTTTCGTCTTATAGCACTTAAAATAATACTTAATTAAAGTAATGAAATTAAAACTTAATTAACCTCAATTAATACCCACCGCTCAGATCTTTTTCCTGATCTTCCTTATTTAAACACTTTTACTAGCCACTTCAGTCTGGAGGACTATTTTAATAATTATTTCATACCACCCGCCTGTTAAAAATGTAGTGTCTAAAGTCAATCTATAAAAATTAATAAATAAACAATCAATATTATCAGTACAGTGCATGAGAATTTTCATAAAAACATACTAAATTCTGTATTATTCTTATCTACATCTAGGCACTTGGCAGATGCCCTTATCCAGAGCGACTTACATTTTTTTTTATCTCATTATACATTTGAGCAGTTGAGCATTTTTTTGGGGGGGGGCCTTGCTCTAGGGCCCAACAGGGACAACTTGGTGGTGGTGGGACTTGAACCTGGGACCTTCAGAACCATAGTCCAATGCCTTAACCACTGAGCTACCCCTGACCCCTGAGCTTCTTATATTGACATGGTAGATGTGAGTCATTAGATACTAGAGTCATTCCGCAGGAGGTGAGTCTTTACTAGTTTTTCTTCTTTTTTTTTTAAATCTTTTTTTTTGAGTCACACAAGTTTTTTCCTTGTAAATTCCTCAAATATCCAATTTCTGTCAATTTAAACAACACATCCACACTTTTTCTTTGACTGTTTCATGGTACTTACTGAAGAAACAACTTTAGATGCTTATTTACAGTATCGTTAGTATTTTATTTAGAATAGCAACATTACTATTAGTTACTGGTATTAGTTAAAAGAAAAGAGACAAACAGTACCTCCATTTGTAACTGTTGCACAGTATTCCTTGGCTGCTGAGAAAAGTGTAAATAGTCTAGCCTGTTGAATAAAACACCAACTGTGAACTGTGATGGATATCATTAAGTACGGGTTTTTATAAGAATGTACTGAAGCCACACCCCATGATGAAATCCATTTTCTTTTCTTGTCAAGAGTTTGTGACAGTTGCATATTTGCCTTCTCATTGTGCTTTTGAGTTGTCTTGTGCAGAGGAACGGTGGGTACAGAACCAATAGCCCTATTAGTACTACTGCAACTAATTTACAAATCCATATTATGACAAAAAACCCTCAGTTAAGTACTGTAAAGATAAAAGATAGTCCATCATTTCTTTAAGAAATGAAGGTCGGTAAATCCAAAAAGAAAAACTATGGAATGTATCCCCCTATTGCAGTGAACAAAACCAACAAAAGCCTAACTGAAACTGGCTCTAATGAAGTTTGTTCCAGGAAGGGAAGGCCAAGAGCTATGTCTGCTGCAAAGAACATGTTAATTTGAATGACCAGCCTCAGAAACTGCTTATTTACAACATCTCAGATTAGAGCCCACACAAATGCCACACAAGTTTCAATATTTTAACATTATTTTAATATCCACTGTGTGAGTCATTTAGGCATTTGGCAGTAAATTTAACCATGAAGAGTCAGGCCTTCATGGTTAAATTGCAGAGAAGAAACCATTACCCAGTAAGAACAAGCAGAAGAGACTTGCTTGGGCCAAGAAACACAAGGAATGGGCATTAGATCAGTGGGAAGATATTCTAACTGCCATGTCTTTGCAAAACGCTCACAGACCAAGCTACTCGCAATCCAAGTTTCCACTATATATGTTTATATATTTGCGAGTGTTCCGGAAGACGAGCAAAAATTTTGAATACATTTCGACTTGATAAACACATGAGCCTCTTGTTTTGACGCAGAGTGTCACGTGATCACAACTGAGTCAATGGTTCTGAAAGTTATCCTACACACTTTGATAATACGAGTGCTTTGAAATACAAGCACGCTTACGGAACGAATTATGCTAGAAATCCAAGATCGGCTGTGACAAATCCAAATCATCACTGTGTCAAAGCGGTGCACCAACTTGCTGTGACTAAAAACCGTAAAGTAGCAATCATCTGTGAAGACAGCATATGAAATGTTGTCAGCCATGTTAATGGACCACTTGCATACCACACACAATCTGTCAAAAAAACAAAAATAAATAAATAAACAGATAGAATCTTTTTTTGAACTCTGTGTCAATAAAATGTTTCCTCACAACTCCTAACCAGTTAGGACACCTCCCAGAGATCCCCTAAGTTTTGGTGAAGATAGGAGTGATTTCCTATTTCAAGAATGTTGATAAATTGCTTACTTCTAAAAGTACAGCCAAAATTGTGTCACTCTGAGAATAAATTTTTAGCCACTTATGACTAATTTCTCCTGAAGCTAAAAATAATGATTCAGTGTTATTCAGGTATTTTACTGACCTTTGAGCTAAATAAAACCTATACAGTATTCTCACGCTTTGTACAAATTTAACTTTGAAAAAAAACAACAACAACAAAAAACAATTAAGTATTCTTAGTGTGTTTTAATTGTTGGGGTATTGTAGGGCCAACTTGTTGAATAATTAACTGAATTTATACTTTAATTACATTTAATTATTTGTTACTTTATTTATTACTTTGTTATTTATACTTGTGTAATTGTAGGGAATATTAAATTTTTGTGTTTCACAATTTTCTGTGTGCATGAGCGTTCTCTTTCTTCGACCTCGACACGCTGCGCTATCAGCAAACACATTCCTTAGTCTAATCTATGTTTAGGTCATAAAAAAAAACGTTGGAGGCTCCTAACTAAGAACAACTCCCAAAAGTTCCTATTCCTCATCACCTTATCTTTCAGAAACCTCCCAGACCAGATGTAACCACTCCTGTACCCTTCTTTTGGTGCGTGTGTGTGTGTGAGCGTGTGTGTGTGTATATATTTACTTCTGTTTTCCACAATAAACTTTGAACGTCTCACTGAGCACTGAGTTGTTTGTTTCATTGAGGGGTTCCCTGGGCCCAGGCGGGACAGCAGAATACGGGTGGAGCACTGAGTAGACCAAAGGGTGTCTACCAAAAAACAAGAAATCCTTACAGTAACAAAAGTATAAATAAGCAATTTTACTTCTCTAAGTGGAGTAAAAAGCTGTGCAATGTGTTACTAAATGTTTTTAAGTTGACGCATGGATTCAGGACACATTTATAGAATAGAATATGTAATAAACTTTGCCCGAAAAAATTACTCGTCGTATGAATCCACACAAAGCACTTCATTTTTTTTTTTTTTTAATAATAGTAATAATCATGCTTTTTTGCTGTTTTGTCCAGCATTGAATAATTATTTGATCCATTATTTGACCACTAAAGACTGGAATGTGGTTATGAATTTTTGACTGAAGTAAAACTGCGCGCACTTTCACTTTGTAAATGGCCGAGAGAGAGAGAATTGATGTGAGGGAACGTCAAATTTTGATTGATTGCTGAAAGGTCAAAGGTCATCATAAAATCAATTATATTGACCTCTCAAGGTCAAAGATGACATATGGAAGGTTCATTAAGGGGTAGTTGTCTCTTAACTGTTTCTACGGTTGTTTACATCATTAAGAAAGTTGTTGTCTCCTTTCCCATGAAAGTAAATGTTTTTTTACTTCTTTCCTCTGGGTTATACAAAACGTCAACTTAATTTTGACAGCTCAAGGTCAAAGGGTCGTTAAGGGTAGTTGTCTCTTAATTTTTCTACAGTTGTTGTTGTCTCCTTTTCCGTGAAAGTAAAATGTTTTCACATTTTGTTAAAATCATTAAGAAAATGATTGTCTTCCCTTCCCGTGGGAGTCTACAAAACGTCAACCTAATTTTGACGGCTCAAGTCAACATATGGAAGGGTCATTAAGGTTGTTTACAACCACCCCTGTTTTGAAGGTGGATGTTTACAACCACCCCTGCCTTCTAAAAGTCTTCTTGACCAATCAGATTAAAGTAACTGATAACACATAACACCCAGTTTCCTTTCAAATATGGCAGCTCTGGGTTAGGGATAATGTTGATTTTTAAGTTTGGCTGTCTAAGTCTACTTTGACAAGAATTCAAACATTTTCAGAGCATGAAAAGATTCAATATTGGGGATTGACGAATGAATGTACAGCCGGCTTAATTTTCAATGAAGAATAAGAAGACGTTACGCTGTTTAAGTTATCGGATCCAGGACACATACACTGGAGTAAAGCTACAGAGAGAATAACTTTTGATCAGATTAATTGGAAAAAGTTCTGTAAATGGTATATTGTAATGAATATTACATAGAATTACATGAATATTACATAGTACTGGATGTGTTTTCACCAGAGGCCTTCAAACGTAAATGGACAAGCAAGTCAACTCCACAGGACATGTATCACATGAGACTAACAAATTTTGCTAAGAATGAGGTTTCGCTGCACTGCTACATTGTCTTTTTTGGTGATGACTGGTTAGAAGTGAACAAACTGCTGCTTTAAACAAATTGATGACTAATTTCTACAGTTGGAAAGGAACAAAGAAACATCTGAAATAAAAATAAACTGATCTCTTCTGATCACCTCTCCACCCCCCCCCCCCCCCCCTTTCCTCAAAACACATACACACCCTGTGGACTCCTCCCCTTCGCTGTATAAGAAGAAGACGACTTACCATCTTGTTAAAGAGCATCAGCTTTTGAGCACCGGCAAAACAGTATGGCTTGTGAATACAGACCCATTTTTTACAACTCACTCGCTACCGAGGCAGCCTGCTCAGGATTTGAAGAAGGTGAAAGCACCGGCAAAAGACTAGGAAAAAGAAATATCACCTATCTGCCAACCGATGATGATGATGAACATGACGGCTGTCTATCTACCACCACTTTAGCCATCATCCGTGCTGTTGGACAAGATTATTGATCAGGATCTGAAAGACAACTGTCACAGATGTGCGATTGATCACCCGAGTCAACTCCAGCACACGTATTTGTTCGATCCTGACAACTACTATCTGCACATGAACGCCTTCAGATTGCTGAAAAAACTGTTTAATGAAATACACTTTAGCAAGAGCTCTGAAATTCTGTGGAATCAACCACATGCCATCCCTAGAAAAAATTCAAGGCATCGTGAAGCTGCTGTGTGCGATTGGCGAGATGAGGCTAACATCAAATCTGTTGTAAATGAGGTGAAAGAGAAAGCAAAAGAAATTTGTGGTGAACAAGTCTTTGAAGATGTGATCGATTTTTGGACCTTTCACTCATCCCTCGAGCCAGCTAACAAGCCACACACATGAGAAACCGCAAAACGTGCTACGTCAATGCTGACTGCAAGAAAAGCTTGAAGATTGAGCTAACCACTGTGCTTCAAAAAATGTTGAATTGATAGTCTGTGACCAGAGCATTTTTCCTAATCATCTTCCCGTTGATACAGAAGTTGTTTACGGACTCGAAAAGTTCATGATGCTTCAGAATAGAGTCAAAAGCTTTAGTGACCTTGGTTCCGGACTTGTTTTGCAACACCCGCACCGCAGGAAGAATACCCAAAAAAGTACAAACCGATCACGGGAAGGAGTTTTTCAACAAACAGTTTCAAACCTTAATGAAAAAAACACAACATTACTCACTTTGCCACTGGTACGGGACAAAAGGCTTCGGTGTGTGAAAGATTCAACAGAACCCTAAAGACTTCAATAGAACCCTAAAATATTTCACAGCTTTTAACACAAAAAAATACACTGACATAGTACAGGATTTGGTTCATGCCTACAATAACAGCCACCATTCCAGCATTAAAACGAAGCCAATTCTTTTAGCGTATTTAAAACCGTCTATGGACTATCAACACCAAAACTAAAGAAACTAAAATTTAAGTTCAAAGTTGGTGATACTGTTAGAATTTCTCATTTAAAAAGGCAGTTTGAAAAAGATAGATTGCAAAATAGAAATCTAGAACCATTTAACCATGGAAGCGAGCGGATTCTATTTAACTCTTCCAAGCAACGCATCGCTGGATATTTACCCTAATAACAAGATTTCTTACTATACAACTAAATTAGCTAAACCCATCGATTTAAAAGGTGAATGGGAAGTAGCACTTTCAGAGGTTCAGTATGTCCATAGTTGGTACTCATTATCACTGCGAGATTCTCTATGTCACATTACTCTGCAAGAGGGAGATACATAACCATTTTTTTAATCAGTTATGGGTATTATAACAGTATCAACGAACTGGTTAATGAAATTAACAAACCTATAAAAAGACTGAAACTTGACATGGAGATATCCTATAACCCTATGAAAAAGGGAAGCTTAAAACCATATACCATCAAAACCAGTGGAAGCTTAGTCTATATGCTCGGATTGATACCCGACAAACCAGTGACATTCAGCCATCTAGAAGCGCCAAATCCTGCCAATATTCATGTGGGTTTTTACACAATGTATGTATATACGGATATTATCAAGTATCAACTAGTCGGTGACAGCTTTGTCCCGTTACTGAGATGTGTACTATGACTTACGACAAGCCACATTAAGTACCACTCACCAAGAACCACATTACTGATATAGTAATCGAAGTTAAATGGGACCAGAACAGACTAATACAGTTCAGCTATGGGACGTTTATAGCTAAACTACACTTCAGACCCTCTAAACATTCGTTCTGTTTGAAAAAAAAAAAAAATTATATTTTAATAAAAATGATAAACAGGGGATATGCAGATCCGCAGGACTATATTATATATTACATGACGCAAGCAGGAAATGGATTGCCAACATGTATAGGGTGGGTCTAGGAGGTCTGTTCAAGCGTCTTTTTAGAATGGCGATTCCGTTCATCAAAAGAGGATTCTCTATTGCTAAACCTCATTTAAAAACAGCTGCCAAGGGTATTGTTAATGATGTAGTGAGCAACGTCATGACCAAGATGCAATTTCAGAATCAAGACGGATCGGGTCTTGCAATGATTGCGCGTAAGCAATCTAAAAGACCTCCGGGACAACGTCACATGATTCCTAATAAAAGGTGCAAGGTAACTAAAATCAAGTGTGAAAAAGAAACAGAGAGGTAGCAAGGGTTGAAGGGTGCCAGTATTTCAAGGCTTTCTGAAATGATGTCAAAATCAGCACTTGAAAGTGGCATGATGTCATTTGACAAACTAGCCAAAGCAGCACCAACAGGCTCTCTGAGGTCAACAAGTCTTTGAAGCATATCATGTGTGCTGTTCCACCTGGTGTCCACCTCCTGGAGAAGCTTTAGGGGCTGCCTGCCCATCCTTTCTTGGTCAAGGATTAACTTTTCAGTAGCGTTACTGCTGCTCCTGAAATAAGACACCACTCTCCTGGCTCTGCTACGGATGTCTGCCATGACCTCATGTTCTTCTACTGCCCTTTTAATCAATAAGATTGGTAAGATTTCGTTCTCTTCTCTGTATTTGTGTCTGACCATTGTCTTCACAGTTTTCCGAGTTGGCAGCACATAGGTGGTGTCCAACTTGTTAACAAATGCTTTAAATCCCTCATCTTCCACGATGGAGAAAGGCTGTAAGTCCTTCACAATCATGTTGATAAGGGCATCATTAAGCTCCTTCTTTCTTCCTAATAATACACAATACAATTGATTATTGGCAGAGTAATTCAAAGTAACCACTTCAAAATCAGCCCATGGTTTGTTTAAATAGGTAACATAAATATTCAATTTTATTTATTTATTTATTTTATATAGCGCTTTTAACAACGTCTCAAAGCAGCTTAGCAAAAATTATGTATACAGATCAGTGTGAAAGACATGAATATGACAAACATGCAATTGGTTGACTTCTTCATAGGCTAAACAATGGTTGTTCTAGCAAAAGCCTTTGAAACTTTGCCCATGCTATTAGTAATTTCTTTATACAATTATATGCAGTGTTCTTGTATTCCACCACATGAATAATTGGAAAAGAATATGAAAACTTTAACTTTAAAAGGGTAACTTTTCTTGCATTTTTATTAGTTTATCACTAACTTTTTTTTCAGTTATTTGTGGATAGTATAGTCTTTATTGCTCAAAAGAAAAATTATTTCATTATTAGATTTCATTTTACCTTCTCCAGTTGGTGCAGAATGGTGCTCTGTTGTAGGAGTCTCATTGGCCAGAGCATTAGGATGCTTGGAGTGCAGATGGCGAAGCATTGATGATGTGTTATTGGAATACGATAAAGTTTGATCACATATTAAGCATGACACTTTATTAGGAGTGTCCAGACTAAAGGGTTCCCAGGGTCTCTTGTGTCCATTTTCCATATTGATATGAAACAAACTACGTGAGCTGAAGACAGCATTCACAAGGACAGCATTTACAAGCAGCAAACAAGTTTGTAGTAGAAGAAGTACTTTTATTCTTTTTGGGAACAGTGGTTGAGACCGCAAGTTGTTTTAATTTACATTCATACAACAGACAATCAAAGTCATTGTTTTTATTATAATTTTAAACAAGAATACACTACATCAAAAACATATAGGCATATATCTATAGGCATGACAATTATGGATGTAATTCTAACATTGGAATAAATGGACAGCAGGTATGTGTTTGAGCCCTGCATGACGTGTCAGTGACGTAACAAAGCTTCGTTTCCACAGGTCACGTGACAGTCTCATTTCAAGCAATGCTCCGGAACACTGTTCGAAGCACTCGCGTGTCGAAAACTCGAGACGTGTGTCGAAACTGGGTATCGAGCGATCCATCCCAACAGCGGGGCATATGGATGCCACTGATCCAGAAGGTCGCAACAAAGGTCTTAAACAAAGGGCCAAATTCAGCGCTGAAAGCAACACCTTTGACTTGATTGGACACATTCATTCAGATATATTTTTTCAGGAAAAACTTTTACTGAACTGCGTTGATTTAAGGATTAAAATGGTTCGCAGTAAAGATGCATTTTGTTTGATGAAGGAAGGAAATACCAATTTCATTCTGAAAATTATCAGCGCATCTCTTTTTGTGAAAAAAGTATCCGTTTCTCTAGCGCTAAAACTCGGTCATGCACAGGCGCTACTTACGGCTACGGCGAAGTACTCTATCGAGAGAGTTTGCATGAAGACCTTCAGTCTAGCCGCAGGGAGCCGCATTTGTTCACAAGAGAATCTTTTCCTCGGACCTTTACCTAAAACTATCATTTTTGGAATGGTAGACAATGACGCATTTAGCGGATTGTACAATAAAAATCCTTTTAATTTTAACATTTTGACACAGAATTTGTGGCGCTTTGTGTAGATGGAGCACAATACGGAAAAAAATGGAAAAAAGCTTTGTGCCTTAATGATAAGTCGTCCACAGAGTTTTTTGACCCGTACAGAAACCGGCCAGACTATGATCTCTTTCCTCACTCGATTAATGATTTTCTGCTAAAGAACTGTAGCATTATAAAATATAACCCTGTACAAGTTCAAAACTTTACTTCAGTATGCTGTGGGCAACATTGTGTTTTTTTCCTATGTCACAGCGCTAAAGGCTATTCATTTAATCATATTATGTCTATGTATAGCAAAGATTTAAACAGAAATGACAATTATGTTGTGTCTTTTGTTAAAAAGATTTACCCTAGAGTGAATAGAAATTGTTCAGTTGCTTGTATACAATGTGTTAACGACTTCGTGTTTAGTTAAGTGTGTATTTTTGATTAATCATATTATGTCTATGTACTCTTAAGTAATTAAATAAAAACATTTTAGCGTACCATATGTTAATCTTCCGTGATTGAATGTGTAGTGGAATATAAAATGAAAACGGTTTACATTAAATTTTTCAATTTAATTAGTTCATTAAAATAAAATTATAAAATACATCAGTCATATTCTTTGTAAGTCAATTAAAAATCTACCCAGTTAGATCGTTTAAGAGGGGTAGATTTAAACACGGTATTAGGGTTATATGAATCATCACTTTTCGGTGGTGAAGAAGATGGGGAAACAAAATGAGTAGGAGCTGATGGGTGGTACGAAGCTTTAGATCTTTTTATTTCAGAAATTTTACGTTGGACATCTTCATTAGGCACTGTCGAAAAAGGTATGTTTAATTTAGCTATAGTGTGTAGTAACTCTTTCCACCCTAATGGTCTCCGTTCATAAGTTCAAACTTTATAAGAAGCTGTGAGACTCCTAATCAAATCCACCATGTGGGATCCTTCAATAGTTTTTCCTTTAAAAACAAATTCACCGTTAACATTCCACGAAGCATCATTGCTGGACTGTAAAATTTCATCCATAATGTACGAAGCATTTTTCTTGCTTCTTGGAGAAATGTTAGCGAGCACTTCTTGCACAATTCCATCTTTTGGGGGTTGAGGAGCTTCGGTTGTTGTAGCTTCTGCTTTACTTTCCAGTATATTCGGTAGAGACAGGGTCAGCTGAGCGGTTTCCTGATCAAGTTTTACTAAGTTAAAAATTTCTGCAGGGCCGACGTGTAGAGCTTTGCCTTCTCATATTCGTTCAGATCAGTCCTTAACAAAATGTGTCGGATTGTCTCATCCAAGTTTTTCTTAGACTTTCATGTTCTGCGGTCATGTTTTTAAGTTTGTCAAGCTGATGTTTAGGAACTAAATACATTTTATCTGCTGTCTCCATGTTAACTGTTACGGGATGCAATTAAACTGCTTATAAAGGGAACAGCCACGCTGAGCAGAGGCAGAAGAAATCCTCCAGACTGGTTGATAGCTTTCCTTTTTGTTTCAACAGATCCTCTTCTATCTGCAAACAGTTTGATGATGTTTTTCTGCTTTTTCAAAGTCCGGTACTGTTTTGTCGTCAGCGGTATGTTTCCTCGGAGAACATTTAAAGCTAGTTCACATATACTCAATATGAGTTCGGTCGATGCATCACGTAAAATAACCTTTCTCTTTCAGGGGTGAGACGTATATAATGACTTTACCAACGGTAGGGTTTTTTTCCAGGGAACTGACATTATCATTACTTCAAAGACTTTTTCTTAGGGGCATACATAGCAGGATTCCCTTGTGGAAACACCCCAGACCGGAGATGGAGTTCTTCTGGTGTTTGGCTTTCAGGTCAACAAATAAATACCCGTAAGGTCTAGAAGTGGCACCTTGAAAACATTCTAAAAAATACTTGCTGTTACCGGCATAAATTTGACGCGCTAGTACGCTGATCTGTAACTTATCTCTAGGGTTTTTGAAAAGAACCATGTAGTTGGTGTTCAGGTTGATCGTTCTACTTGTTCTACCTTGAAAAAAGAGATTCGGAACCAAATAAATAACCAACAGGTTGCGATGATGTGTGTATTTAGTAAAAGCCTTTTCTATTTCATCATTCTTACTCGCAGAGTCAAGTCGTCGATTATGTCAGAAGCCTGAGTGACTGAAGGGGAGTGAACCCAATAGCAGACAATTTGGGATTAATTTAAGTTTTTATTGGACACACTGGGGCTTGGATGAACAGGCACAGCAGGAGCAGAGGAAAGAAGCAGTGAGTGTGTGTGCTTGGTGACAGAGAGTGTGGTAACTCTTCGTGACGAGAGAGGGGGCGGGGCTATGACGCGAAAGAGCCTCCACAATCCCGGAAGCTGAGCACGGGGAATCCTTTCGGGTTCTTGAGAGCAATCTTTCACTGTTAATCCACATAGCACGCACTGGTTGAAGAGTGTAATGTAGCGGCTGATTTCCTCTGTGACAACAGCAGTCGGTGCGCTGCGCAAACGTCCTCCTGGATGTACGTAAACACAGAAGTGCTCGAGCCGCGGAAAAAGCCGACTTGCGAGGAAGGAGAAGCAAAAGGCTAGAAGAATGTCTTTACCATGAGAGGGTCGATATCCGAAGATTCAGCAGTGGGAGCGCACGAATCCAAATCGTGAGTACAAATCCGAAGTCTTGGGAGCATGCGAGGTCCTACACGTTAATCAGTCCGATAACAACAGAAGTAGACGAGACAGAGAAATCCGTGGAACAGGCAGAGTCGGAAACAGGCTAGGATAAACAAACAATCACTTCACAGAAAAACAAAATGCAAAGCACACGAGTGAGATACTGCGGCGCGGAATGGTTCCTGCAGGGTGCTTATAAAGCCTGGGGAATAATTTGTGATCAGGTTCAGGTGTACGCTAGTGACAGCTAGGCGTGCAGGGAGAAGAACTAGAGTGGAGTCTTAGTGTGGCATGGTGATGGGTTCTTTTTGTTATCGGCTTATCGTTAGTGATCCCTTAATTGCGATAACCTATCAGAATGGTTTTGGACGATATTTAAGGCGGGTGTTACCTTACCTGGCGCACATCGCGACAAGGACCGCCTTTATGGTGTGCGCATGAGCAGAAGTGCACAGAGCGACAAATTGATATCTGGATGAGTCAGACTGTTCACTTGTGTCAGTCGTGGAATTCGTTCTGCGCATGCGTCCTCCTGCTTGGGATTTGGTTGAAACTGTGAGCGGCGGTACAGCTCTTGGGGCACTACGATTCATTGGCATGTTTATGGGCGTCTGACGCGGTGCTGGTGAACCGTTTGAAGGCAGAAGTATTTATCCCCTGCAGTGACGGAGGACGGCGCTGCTGTTTTTCTTCCCCGTTTTCTTTTTTTATTTCGTTCTTTATGTCTCTTCTCCTCGTGTCGGTGAGCGGCTCATGGTTGTCGGTTATACCGGGCTGGCGTAGCGTGGTCACCGGTTGCCGACGATATCAGTGGGTTGGAGTTGCCCAGCTACTGTTTGACACCCTAGTTGAGCTTTGGGCTATTTTGCATCTGCGATGGCCATTGATGCTGTGGAGAGTGTCTTAATGTAGCTCTTGGAGAACTCTGTATCTGATATATGACCGTGGCAGTGGGCACCTAGAGTGAAGGTTTCCTTTATTTTTCTTTTGTTTCGTGTTCTTCCTGCTACGTGGGTGTTTTTTTTATTTGTTCTTTCTTTTGTTGATATAAGGAGCATTTTGCTCTTCTTAGTCTTTTGTGTTGGATATAGTGTTTTTGTTTATGTGGATGTTTGTGTTTCTTGTTTTTTTTTTTTTTTTTTTTTTCTATAGAATACAATGTTTGTCCATCATAGGCACTGTGGGGCGGGTAGGCTAGCTAATTAGCTTTGAGCACTGGTAGTACCATAATTGTGTGGAGTGCAGGATTTACATTTCACTTTGTGAGTGTGTGTGGATGTGTGTGATGCAGAAGTGCACCTGTATCACAGGTACTTTGCTTAGCCTTTCTCCGCTGTGGGGGAAATCTGTGCCTGTGTATTGTTTTGTGGTGTTCCGTTTTTGGTTTTTGTTTAATTAGATTTTTTTGTGCTTTGTGAGAGTATTGTTTATAATTTTTTTTGCGTGTTTCGTTGTACTTATACAGCGTGTTGTGTGACCCATATTGTGCGTGTACGATGATTGTGATATGTAGCATTTAATGCTATGTAACATTTTAATTATTTGTGAATTAAACAATTTTTGTACATTGTTCACACGTCTCTCTGGAGTCCTTAGCCTATATACCTGTGCGCTTTATTTGGGTTATTTCCCCGATTAATCTCGGGGTGGCGTAATCGGTTCCAACATAGCTTTTTATGGTGATAAATCTTGCAATTCTTTAGCGCTGTGCCACATTAGGATCTGGATGTGCTTGGTTGATCTAGCAGACTCGTGACAGATTACCAATAAGTTTGTTTTGCTAGGGGGAAACAGTTCATCATCACACAATGAATCAGAGATTCCTTGAAGAAATTTTATATTTATTCTCCCCAACAATTCATCATACAGAGGTTGCTAACATGTGTAACACCATGCAATGTTTTCAGGAACTAGCGACATTATGTCTTCACAGTTTTCCAACAACATTTTTATAAAATAAGACTTTCCACTATTACATGGGTCCGCACACAATACAAGAAATAGCATCCTCGCATCAAAAGCAGAGACATTCATGTTTGATCAAAACCATAAATCAGATATACATAAACAGTCTTAATAACCGTAAGTGAGAGTTGTAAAGTCAGCCAGTAAAAAATTTACCCCTCAAACCTGAACCTTTTCAACTGTTGCTTGTTTTTTTAAATGAACGCCCTTTTTATCTCGCACAATTTGATTTTGCATGGTTATAAGCTGACTAGTTTGATCCGGATTTTTTAAATGATTATCCACCAGGTCTGTCAGTGATTTTAAATTGACTACTTCAGAATTATTGTAATTTAAAGTGATATCTTTAGCTTTCATTGTTTTACCTTTTATACTGTAGTTTTGTAACTTTTGTATAGTTTTTGTTTCTAATTCGCTTGTTACCGCCTAAATAATCGCTCAACGGGGGCATCCAGTCACCTTTCTTACTTTTAAACTAAACTAAACTAAAAATTACACTATCGATATCAGTGTATAAACACCTTTCCTGTAATTGATCGATCAAATTGTAGAGCTCAAGTCTCGGGTATGCT
Organism: Clarias fuscus; assembly: GCA_030347435.1. Taxonomy (NCBI): domain Eukaryota; kingdom Metazoa; phylum Chordata; class Actinopteri; order Siluriformes; family Clariidae; genus Clarias; species Clarias fuscus. Next base: position 28,458,053 of record CM059216.1, read on the forward strand.
GTAGTGAAAATGCCGATGAATACATTAGCATTCCCAGGTTGTATCAGTCTATCGTCTGCATAACGCCATTGCACAATCGCAACATCATCATTCAAAAAAGAGAACTGATTCACGTTATACATATCCGAAAACATGAACTCTAAAAATTTTGAGGGATTACTGATTAAAGTGGTGTTCGACCTGTCAGGTCTTTGACACATCTTTTCCCAGAGTGAATTTAGTGCTAGTTTAGCCACAGATCTTGTAACTGGATTAACAGAAATGTATGCCGGATCCAACTCAATCCCCTCATTTTCCAGGTATTTGTTGATGTATTTGCGTTTAGTCTTTTCATCAATTACCCAGGACGGATATCCTGAACTTTCCTTTTTTTTTTGTCTTTAGAAACATTTTAATGTAGTCTGCAAAAAGAGTGTCGGATGTGTTATCAAAATGCCAAACTTCAAAGACTTTTACATTTTTGTACCCCTTTTCTACAGCTTTTGCAATTTCGATAGAAGCCCAATGTCCCAATAAGGGCTCTATCCCGATCTGCTTTTGCTGAAGCTCAGCACACGTTCTGCATAAAGGAAAGAGGAGTTTGCTTTTTACCCGAAAGGGAAGAACAGGTGCTCACAGACCTTGAGGCGGTAAAACTTTTGCTCTAATAATGCCAAAGTAGTTTTCTAGAGGCTGAAAGTTAACGAAAATTATGGTTGGGTGACCGATCGGGTACGTCTTTGTCTTATTTACTGTATGTATGGGTAAAGAGATGTGAAATCGTAATAATCGATTCTCTCACCTGGCTGTGCAACATAATGTAAATGAAGCGCGTTAGTTCGACCGCCATAAAGGTCATCACGAGGGTTTAAACGCTCTGGAAAATCACAGTCCTTTAGAAAGTTTATGTATGGTTATCAGTTTTCTTCAGTTCATTCCACACGTTTTCCCACATCACTGTGACTTGTAAATTATGAACTTCTTGCAAGTTTTTAATTTTTTTCCATCGATTTTTGACGAAGCTAGCGCGAGATGGGCTAAGAGTGTCAAGAATCTAAATAAAGGTTGGTAATCGCTGCTTCCGGTGTAATATGAGCTTAGCAGACCAAGTAAAGACTCGACACAACAACAAATACTATACAAACCCAAAGTGTATTAAGTGACAAAGATAAACAAACCAGGTGCACCGAAGAAACCAATATATACAAAATATTTACAAAATATACACAAAAAGAAAGAATGTGAAAAGGTGTGTGCATATATGAAAGGCCAGCGTCCATGTTATTGTTTGTGTGTGTGTGATGGTGGCGGCGAGAGATGGCTCGGCCTCACCGGTAGAAGATGGCTAATCCGGGAGCACGAGAAAACGGAATGAGAGGGTATTGTAAGTGTCCTGAAAGATTAATCCACTCCAGGAAATGTAATCCTTTTAACGGCAACAAACAATCTCACTTTCTTAACAACTGCGCAGTAACTCCTCAACTCTCCACCCCGACATGTTTGCCGGTTCCGCTTTTATGCCGGTCAACTTCCGGGTTCCCTCGCACACCGATCGCGCATGCTCGCGAGAGCTTAAACCCGAAACCAAAACACAGTCATTTGGGACACTATAACCATATCGGGGTTGTTGATAAGGCCCGGTGGTTTTATATTTATTTACCATCTACATGGTTGCCTATATCAACAACAACCATTATGTGGCTGCGCTACGGGAGGATGCAGGGTTATGGAGGGAAAAAAGGTGAGAGAGTGTGTGTGCGTGTGTCGGTGCCAAATTACGTGCGCGCGTACACACACAGGAGACACTGAAACAGAGAGGGAGATGCTGATTATACAAGTAAGAGACGAGCACTAAGACCCAAGAGGGGAGACAATTACCCACAATTCCGCAGCGCAAGAGTGAATGCATGCGCCTCTCATTTGAACTGTCTGCCACCTAACACACAGTATGAATGAAGATCAATTCCTGCTTTTTGTTTCACCCAAATGAGGATGGGTTCCCTATTGAGTCCGGTTTCTCTCAAGGTTTCTTACTATTGCCATCTCATGGAGTTTTTTTCTTGCCACTGTCGCCCGCGGCTTGCTCATTAGGGACTATCTCACAATTTTGATTCATACACTTTTACATTTTGTACAAACTTAAATAATTCTTTTGATTGTGTAAAGCTGCTTTGCGACAATAACAATTGTTAAAAGCGCTGTACAAATAAAAGTGAATTGAATTCAATTGAATTCTCCCCCCTCATGCATCCGTCCTCCCATACACACGCTCCCACACACACACCACACACACAAATATAATTAATAAATACATTTCTGGATATATAAATTTTTTTTTATTATTATTGGCGATGATGAAAATAATCTACCTTAATTTCCGATTTCCAACTTGGTCAAACTTGTAATTATCCACTGAACCAACCAACCTACAGTATATTTCACCCTTTAGCAGTGTGCTATGTGGGAAAAAGTACTGCAGAACTGTTGAGCAAACAGGTGTCACAGTCGGGCCAGACGAACAGCGAGGGTTCGGCAGGTGACCGAACTTGCGATGTATGCTGGCGACCCAAGATGATTCTGTAGGACTAGAGCAATTCATTCAGCTCTCCATCCGTTGTGCAGCACGTCTCGCCTCCTGTCAGCCCACTACGAGGAACCCTGCAGAGTTTCTCGCCCACACACAGACTTCCGGAATCTCAGAACCAGAGGTGGAACCTATACAGCTGGACAGGGGTCATCTCTCCATAGCCGAACGACAGAAAAGGCTGACCCAGAGTCTCTGTATGTACTGCGGCAACACGGGGCACCTCAGACGTGAGTGCCCCATTCGACCACCTCGTCCCTTGGTGAGTGCCTTTTTTTTCTGCTATCGAAAGATCACAACCCCTTACCACCTCTGTGAACCTCACTGCTGCCCATATTACCGTTTCAGTGGCCGCACTCCTCGACTCTGGGTCAGCTGGAAACTTCATCTCTGGAAACCTGTGCAGATCTCCCCGACTGAAAAGCTCTTCCAGGTACAAGCCATAAATGGAAAACCCCTGTCAAAGAGATCTGTGCACCAATCTGCGGCACCAGTCACCCTCCAGATCGGATTACTACATCAAGAGGAGATTACTTTCCTCGTTCTAGAGGAATCCACAGCCGACATTGTTTTAGGACGACCCTGGTTAGTCAAATATGACCCTATCCTTTCTTGGTCCACGGGAGAAGTACTGAAGTCGGGAAAGGCATGTTCACCACAATGTTTCCCTACCCTGCCGTTACAACCACACAGGTTGGATCTACAAGCCACTTCTATCAAGAGCCCAGTAGATCATCAGTCAGTGGAAGTGCCTCCTCCATATACCGCCTTCGCCGATGTGTTCTGTTGCAAAAAGGCCACCCAACTACCACCACATCGTCGTTGGGACTGCACAATCGATCTCCTACCCGGAGAACCACTTCCCCGTGGACGCATCTACCCACTTTCTATCCCTGAAAGAAAGGCCATGGAAGTGTACATTACGGAGGCGCTCCGCCAAGGTTACATCCGTTCTTCCACTTCTCCGGTGGCATCCAGTTTCTTCTTCGTGGCCAAGAGGGGAGTTGGCCTCAGGCCATATATCGATTTTCGCACGCTCAACAATGCCACTGTGAAGTTTCTTTACCCGTTACCACTGGTCCCAGCAGCCTTAGAATGTCTCAGTGAGACAGACGGGGCATTACGAGTACTTAGTGATGCCCTACGGCCTGGTCAACGCCCCAGCCGTTTTCCAAAATTTCATGCATGAAATTCTCAGAGACTTCTTATATCGATTCGTCATCGTCTACATAGATGACATTTTAATCTTTTCCAAATCCGAGTCAGAACATCGACAACATGTCATAAGGGGACTACAGCGGTTACGTGAATTCCAACTCTTCCTAAAAGCTGAAAAATGCTCTTTCCATCAGACCTCAATCAAGTTTCTCGGTTATGTTATAGACCAACACGGAGTAAGGATGGATGAGGAGAAAGTGTCCGCCATTTCCACCTGGCCTACACCAACCACCGTTAAAGAGCTGCAACGATTTCTGGGCTTTGCAAATTTCTACAGGAGATTTATTGCCAATTATAGCACTATCGCCTGTCCCCTAACCTCCCTACTCCGTGGAAAACCTAGGTCCTTGAAGTGGACCTCCGAAGCTACTTCGGCCTTTCAACAACTCAAACTAGCCTTCTGCTCCGCTCCCATCCTCGTACACCCAGACCCAGAACTCCTGTTCGTGGTGGAAGTAGACGCCTCAACCACCGGGGTGGGAGCCATCCTTTCCCAACAGCAAGGAAATCCGACAAGACTCCACCCATGTGCCTTTTTTTTCTAGAAAATTCAACTCGACAGAAGAAAATTATGATATCGGGGACCGGGAATTGCTGGTTATTAAAATGGCCCTGGATGAGTGGAGAGATTGGCTGGAAGGTGCGGCCCACCAGTTTCTGGTCTTGACCGACCATAAGAACTTGCAATATTTGCGGGAGGCAAAGAGACTTAACCCAAGACAGGCAAGGTGGGCAATGTTTTTCTCATGCATCAATTTTAAGATCTCCTATCGTCTGGGAACAAAGAACACCAAGGCGGATGCCCTCTCACACCTGCACTCACACAACAATTCCAGTGAGAAATCAGTGGCAATACTCCCGGCAAAAGTCTTTGTAAACCCCATCATCTGGGAACACCCGCCATCAGTATCAGAGCCGGCTCCAGTCCCTCCACTTAACTGTCCACCCAATCGTAGGTTTGTTCAGGAGGAAGATCGAAAGGCTCTCATCCACTACGTTCATTCTTCTGTAGGCACGGGACACCCTGGGACAGCCGGGACTCTCTCACTTCTTCAGGATCGGTTCTGGTGGCCAAATATGGAGCAGGAAGTACGGAGGTATGTCAATGGATGCTCGAAATGCGCTCAGTCCAAAAGTCCCCAACATCTACCCACTGGGAAGCTCTTTCCACTACCCATTCCTCAACGCCCTTGGTCACACTTGGTAGTAGACTTCATCACGGATATGCGCGACTCTGATGGCTATACCTGCATACTAGTGATCGTAGATCGATTTTCAAAGGGATGCCGACTGATTCCTCTATGAGGACTACCGACGGCAATGAAGACAGCAGAGCTCCTCTTCAACAGGGTCTTCCGATACTTTGGAATCCCCGAGGATATCGTTTCAGATAGAGGCCCTCAGTTTACTTCAAGAGTTTGGCAAAACTTCTTTCGACTCCTAGGTGTGACTGTAACCCTGTCCTCAGGATATCACCCTCAGACAAATGGACAGACTGAGCGAAAGATACAAGAGATCGGCCGTTTACTTCGGACCTTTTGTCATGGTCACCAGAATTCCTGGAACCCGTTCCTGGGGTGGGCCGAATATGCCCAAAACTCACTGCGACAACCGACCACAGGTCTCACTCCTTTCCAGTGCATGCTAGGCTATCAACCCCCACTATTTCCTTGGAACGGGGAACCAGCAGATCTCCCGGTGGTTGACAGCTGGTTCCGAGAGAGTGAGAATGTATGGGAAGAAGCTCATCATCATCTGCAGCGAGCGGTACGTAGGCACAAGGACATGGCTGATCGACGGGGAATTACAGCTCCAACATTCCAACCTGGAGATAAGGTATGGCTCTCGACTCAAGACATGCGCCTATGACAGCCTTGCAAGATGCTCAATCCCAGGTATGTCGGCCCCTTCACGATCATGGAAAGGATAAACCCGGTAACATATAAATTGCAATTACCTCCACAATATCGAATTCACCCAACATTCCATGTCTCACTGTTGAAGAAATATCAAGACCCTGTCTCTTCCTCCACAGAGCCTGACCCAGAAGAGGAAACGCCCCCTCCGCCGATCATAGTTGACAAAGGAACCATCTACCAGGTCCGGGACATCCTGAATTCTTGCCGCCGTGGTGGGCGCCTAGAGTATTTGGTAGATTGGAAGGGTTATGGTCCTGAGGAAAGATCCTGGGTACCGCGAGATGACGTTCTCTACTAGAAGAGTTTCACCAAGCTCATCCAGAGCGCCCAGCGCCCGAGGGCAGAGGTAGACCACCACGACGGCAGAGGGGTCGACCCTCAGGAGCGGGTCGTGGAGGAGGGGTTAATATCACAGTCGGGCCAGGCTCCGGACAGACACCACGCCCCCCATCGCTGGAATTCTAATCATTGCCACCTGCGATCAATCAAAACGCACCTATAAAGGACACACACCACGCTACACTCAACGTCCGAGCTTGTATCAGCGAAAGTGGACCGACTCTCTGACACGCAAGTAGAAGAGATCACATAGTTAAAATACTTACCTGTATTCCTTGCGTTCTTCCCATAGTAGTGTTCCAGTTTCTCTCCCGCATTGGTGTCGCTGAGCATCCGTGATGTGTGTCTGTCGTCGCTCCCAGGTACCCCCGAGGCTGAATCTCCAAAGATCCGGAAAACGACTCTTGTTCTGTTTGAAACGTCATCCTTGAGTAATGTAAGCATATTTTAGTAAAATATATTTGTAATGTAACAATATGACGATATTAATCAACATAATATTAACCTTAATAATATTATATTGAATAACAAAGGATAAAAAGTAAGCAGAGAAGGACCCATGCACAAGATACCAGGAAAAACGAAAGAGATAAGGAGAGCAGGCACAGGGGGCCACAGTAAAGTGCTAGAGATACTCAGTGTACCAGGCGAATCTAAAGACACAGAAAAAAGGTGCATGTAGGAACGCATTTAATTAAAAAACATATATTATAATTGTCAACAAACGTACGGGGAAAGCACCTAGCAAGGAATACGTGCTCATTAGATAATAAATCACGTAGCTACAGATGTGCAGATACCGGTGTGCAGTGGAGTCAGGAATGACACAGAGATAAGAAAGAGGCACACAGACGCTGGTATGTGCGTCATGTTTAATAAAGAAAGAACATAAGAAATAAAAGTACATTAAACAGTTTATAAAAGCATATAGTAGAATACAAAATATATCGCCCAAAATAAAAGTAAAGAATAACATAAGGGGCCTGTAACATTAACAGTAAAAGAAAATAATTACACATCAAACCTTCTATGAGCCAGCACAACTCCAATAGGGAGATCAGTCAGAGGAATAAAAGTAGAATGACTACGATTCAAAAGTGGCATAGGCACGGGAGGAAAATCCGTTTGGGTGCCAACAGACACCTTAAAATCGGTCTGAGTGCCAACGGATACATAACAGTCAGGCCTTTGGATGGATGGCGCTGGAGTGCTGGACACCCAGGTTTTGACGTGCTACGATTGGATGAAAAGGCCTAGAGTATTTGGTAGATTGGAAGGGTTATGGTCCCGAGGAAAGATCCTGGGTACCGCGAGATGACGTTCTCTACTAGAAGAGTTTCACCAAGCTCATCCAGAGCGCCCAGCGCCCGAGGGCAGAGGTAGACCACCACGATGGCAGAGGGGTCGACCCTCAGGAGCGGGTCGTGGAGGAGGGGTTAATATCACAGTCGGGCCAGGCTCCGGACAGACACCACGCCCCCCATCGCTGGAATTCTAATCATTGCCACCTGCGATCAATCAAAACGCACCTATAAAGGACACACACCACGCTACACTCAACGTCCAAGCTTGTATCAGCGAAAGTGGACCGACTCTCTGACACGCAAGTAGAAGAGATCACATAGTTAAAATACTTACCTGTATTCCTTGTGTTCTTCCCATAGTAGTGTTCCAGTTTCTCTCCCGCATTGGTGTCGCTGAGCATCCGTGATGTGTGTCTGTCGTCGCTCCCAGGTACCCCCGAGGCTGAATCTCCAAAGATCCGGAAACCGACTCTTGTTCTGTTTGAAACGTCATCCTTGAGTAATGTAAGCATATTTTAGTAAAATATATTTGTAATGTAACAATATGACGATATTAATCAACATAATATTAACCTTAATAATATTATATTGAATAACAAAGGATAAAAAGTAAGCAGAGAAGGACCCATGCACAAGATACCAGGAAAAACGAAAGAGATAAGGAGAGCAGGCACAGGGGGCCACAGTAAAGTGCTAGAGATACTCAGTGTACCAGGCGAATCTAAAGACACAGAAAAAAGGTGCACGTAGGAACGCATTTAATTAAAAAACATATATTATAATTGTCAACAAACGTACGGGGAAAGCACCTAGCAAGGAATACGTGCTCATTAGATAATAAATCACGTAGCTACAGATGTGCAGATACCGGTGTGCAGTGGAGTCAGGAATGACACAGAGATAAGAAAGAGGCACACAGACGCTGGTATGTGCGTCATGTTTAATAAAGAAAGAACATAAGAAATAAAAGTACATTAAACAGTTTATAAAAGCATATAGTAGAATACAAAATATATCGCCCAAAATAAAAGTAAAGAATAACATAAGGGGCCTGTAACATTAACAGTAAAAGAAAATAATTACACATCAAACCTTCTATGAGCCAGCACAACTCCAATAGGGAGATCAGTCAGAGGAATAAAAGTAGAATGACTACGATTCAAAAGTGGCATAGGCACGGGAGGAAAATCCGTTTGGGTGCCAACAGACACCTTAAAATCGGTCTGAGTGCCAACGGATACATAACAGTCAGGCCTTTGGATGGATGGCGCTGGAGTGCTGGACTCCGGCCTTATGGGCCTAAAAGATTGAAGAGGACTATCTGCCTCCAAACGCAGTCTTTTAGAAGGACCAGGCTTGGAGTCACCCTTCCTAAAATAAGTGAGGCCTTTCTCCTGTAGATATTGCATCAAGGATCCAGAGGACTCAGGTTCTTCTTGAACAGAACTCACCGAGGCCCGGTCCATAGCAGGCTCAGTAGGGTTGTAGTCCTCAGAAGGAGCATAATCCGGACTGCCCTGACTGTCGGAGTCATCCAGAGGGATGTAGTTAGTGTTAGAGCAGTTGCGATTAGCTGTAAATATAAAGGTAAGAATGTGTCAGACACCAAAAGAGGGAAAATGAGGGAAAAAGTAAAGAAACTATACGAGGGAGATGCTTACTCATGGTTGGTCTCTTGAGAAATGAAGAACAAACCGGAAAATCACACAAGGTATAGTAAAAAAGTAACGCCCATAGACGGGTATAAGGTCGCCCAAAAGGTAACGTCCCACTATTTTTAAAAAACTGAAGAAAGGAAAATGTAAAGATAATGGAAAACAATTAATAAGGGAATTAAAACATAATGGGAACTAATATGAGCATAAGGCGGAGTCAGATGACAAGGTATATGACGTAATAAAATGAGTCAGATGACGAGGTATATGACGTATTAAAATAAGATATAAAAACTATAATTATAATAGGAGAATTTATAAGAAAAAGTTGGATTATAATGGGAACATCTTCCAGGAATTAGGTGGACATCTTCCAGGAATGAGGAGAACTAACGAAGGTGGGGGTGATAAGGATGGGTACCTCCCCTCGATAAAACTGTATAAAAAGGCATGATTATTTCTGTAGAATTCAGTCTGTCTTTGGTAGTGCTTAGACTTCTAATCTCGGCATTGCTAAGCTGGCTCACTTGGGTTTATTGCTGCAATAAATCTTGTCTACTTCATCCAGATCTGCACTGAGTGAGAAGTCTTTCTTTGCTTCTTTTTTACTAAATTTAAGTATATGTTTAATAACTTGTACTGAGGCAACATCAATAGGTGGAAGACAAAAATCTCCCACATTTATTGGTGACCCCCGACTGCGATTGCCGTTACGGAGGGCCCCTCCGGGGATCTGGGATCAGCGTGGGCTGACAGACCATCAACTTGTGTGCCGGCATAAAAGGTAAGCAGAAAACCTGTTTGATCAAATTTCTGCATTAAAAGTTCATGGTCTGTTAGTGTGCGTGTTTCCGGCTGGAGGGAATAACTCCTGAGGTATATTGAACACATTAATTCTGATGTTGCCAATATTGTTAGATTAATTGATAAATATAAATATATGTATTAATAAATGAAAGACTGGATAAAGTAACAAAGTATTAGGAGATCTCCATAAGTTTATTTTTGTTCTAAGATTTTTGTTGTGTATTCTCTTTATTATTTTTATATTTTGTGTGATAAGTGAGGTAACGCCACTGTGTTGGTTCAAAGCCTGATGAGGAAATTTGCTAACGAGTGGGGCTGGACCCACGAAAAATTCCTGCAATTCATTAAGTAGGAGCTGCGGCTCCAGACGTGGCAGGTGGAAAATTCCTGAGTCCACCGTTAGGCACAGAACAATAGGTTATTCACCGTTCTGAGACGCGAGTGCAGCCAGGTGTTGAGTGAAAAGAAGAAAAAAGTCCTGCAAATAGCACTAGGTAGGGGACGTAAGCAAATCCTCAGACGTGGCAGGTGGAAAAAGTCTTGTGTCAAGCCGCTAAGTATAGAGCTCACTGCGCTGTGAGGTGTTTCTAAGACGCGGAGCTGGACAGGTGTAAGAAAAAGTCCTGTAGGTGGTTGTGCTGCGATCTTGAATCCTAGAGCGAAGAACCCACTAGTGTGTGAGGTATCGCTCGGAAAAGAAAGTGAGCGCTTATAAAATTCCTACAGGTGGTACTAAGTTTTTTGGGCCCAGATTTTGTGATAAGTAATGAGTCTTTAAAAATACGTGTACATGATTTTTTTTTTTTGCCCGGCCTTATGTGTGTATGCGTAGAATATACTGCTTAAATAATAAATAACCGTAATACCTATTTGAGACAACCTAGAGAAATATAAATAACAGGAGGTGTTTTGGATACCTTGATTATAAAACATACATAATATATAAGCCATATCATATTTATAATGCATGTGATTGCACTATGCATAATGAAATAATTAAGGTCTAATGACGAGTGAATTTAGAAAGATTAATTGGGATGAGCAGATAGAAGAAGAAGGAATAATAGGAAAGTGCGAACGGGAGTTTAGAGTCTCAGAGTCAAGTCAGAGTAAAACATATAGATGGTTAGTGAGTAATCCAGGAAAGGATTTAATTTCAGAAAAAGAGTGTAACGAGAGAAAGTGGACGCTTAGACTTTCGTTAATACCGGATGTGTTAGATCATAGTTGCAATACACATACTGTAATACTTACATCACAGTTCAGCATGAGGAAATGAGTTTCTTCATAGGGTTAATACCAAAAGAAATTAATTTAAAGGTAATAAATAGTACGCTAGAATTTAGAGGAATAGGTGGACCCCCCCTTTTTCACTCCACTCATTTCTCTACTGCGAGTACACCCAGGTTTTGACGTGCTACGATTGGATGAAAAGGCAGAAGGACGAATAGTAAAGAGATACCGACTAAACGAAGCAGGAGCTAGTCCGCTAGTGCTGTGTCGTGAGTGGAAGATTAGTAATAACAGTGAATTTACTTTCATACCTGTGGGCCCTGACGGAAGAGTAATTCGACAGACCCTTGACAAAATTGTTGCGCCTCTGATGATGACATTGATGGATAATTAATGCTTAAAAAATACATAAAGAAAAAGCAGTTATTGGAAACTGATAACAAGCGAAAAGTAAATCATAAAAGAACTCTAATAAATAAAAGAGAAAAGAAGCATAAAAATCCTAGTCAAAAATTAGAACAGAAGAGTGTGATGGAAAAGATATTCTACCGCGGAAAGAATGCATGGCCAAAGCCAATGACACCTGCAGAAATAATTATAGCTAAGCATAAAGAAGATGAAAAATATATCAGAAAATGCATGGCAAAATGGCATGACAGGACATCGGGAGAATTGCAATGGCCCAAAGAAGGAACCTTTAAGGAGGAATGTTGCAAGGAGATAAAGGAAATGCTGAGACATACAACCAAAGGAAAGAACAGCAAGGAAAGGATGAAACTGGAACAAAAGCTAGAGATTGTTGAATGGTTCGAAAAGGAAGGAAAGGAAAAGGAGAAAAATGAAAAAGAGAGACAAGACACAAGAAAAGATGATCAGAAGGTAGACGGAAGTGAGGAGAGCAAAGGAAAAAATCAGAAAGGAAGAAATGATGAAACAACCCTGGAGTTAGAAAGACCACCACCATACACTGAGGAACACTTGCAACAGATGGATAGAGGAATGTATCCCATACAGGAACTGCACGAGCGTGATAAAGGAACCTGGGGATTTGAAGGACATGTGAAAGGACAGATTACAGTAACACCATGTGACATGGAGCGGATGAGCCGACAAGCTGAAAGACAAGAAGTAACAGCACCCAGGCCTAGCAGCGAGAATGAAGAAGAATGGAGCAACGGGAGAAGGACAGAGCCACGTGAGTCAAGAGAAATTGAAAAGCTACAGAGAGATATGAGAAGATTGGAAGAAGAGAATGAGCGATACCTGTCTGAAATACAAGGGCGCAGAGGTGAGCAACACATCGCACCTGAAGAAAGGGTAATGTACCGTACCGAAGAGAAATATCCTTCGGGGAAAGAAGAAGAAGGGAAACCAGACTAATCTAAGTCCCAAAGGGTCACTCTTATCATCACCAAATGAGTCAGACACAGATCACCCAGAAACCGAGGAAGGTGAAATGAGTGAAGGAAAACAACACAAGGCAGTGGAACGAAGAGTGAAGGGGTAATTGTTCATTGAACCTGAATGCGCTGCAAGAAGAAGAATGGAAAAAGGACTAACGAGTGTGTCTAAACACACTAGCCCAGCGTACCCTAGAGAAAGAAGACCATTACGGAGCAACGAATATCAACATGAAGTCCCTAATACTGCCGAAAGAGATGCCTATAATAACGAGGCTGTTGACGAAGAGATCAGTCGACTGAAGGAACAATTCGACAGAGAATTAGAGGACGCCGTAAAGAAAACAAAAGAGGCCCGATCAAGACCAAGTGTGATAAGAAGATCTGCACGTATAAAGAGACCTTCAAGCAGGTACACCGGACCATACCAACTAACACTTCCCTATGGAAACAAGTACAGGCGACAAAGGCATGTTGAACACTGTGAAGAGGAAGGAGAAGACTCAGAGGAACACCCTGAAGCTTCACAATACCCACTGGTATCAAAAGGAAACCAGTATCAATATGTGCCATGGTCATTCATGGATATGACAGGCTTGATTAATCAGCTTCCAGACCTGTGTAATGGAGCTCAAAGATGGATAACACAGTTTGAGGAGAAAACCACTGGACACCTCCTAGCCGTAGGAGACCATCTTGGAGCCATCTTGGCCCAAACGATTGGGAAAGTGAAAACCATGGAGATATTAGACGATGCCCAGTTGCTAACACTAGCAGAACAAGATGCAGGGGATACCCTAGCATTTGGCCCACACAGGAACAAGATATGGAATGCCCTGCGGAAGGCTTATCCCACCAAAATGGATCCAGGAAAACTGGAATTAATAGCAGTGGGAGAAAACGAGAATGTTGTAAAATTCATTAACGACTTCCAAACCAAGTGGAGAGAAGAGACAGGAGGCTCATGGGACCAGACAGACACAAGTAAGAGCCTGTTCCGAATGATGCTGAAAAAGTGCATGCCTCAAGAAGTCCAGACAGCCCTAGAAGGAGTGGTAGGACTGAACACACTGCCATGGGACACGTTCCAGGCACACATTGTACATTACGTAGACCAGCATCGGAAGAAGAGAAAAGAGGCCAAGGAAGCTGCGGAGTCAATTGCCACCCAATTACACAAGATACAGCTGGGAGAACTAGCAGCGGCAAAGAAAAAAGAGAAAGAAAGAGGAAAAAGCCAAGTTCAAGCAGCTGTGATGGTACCTGAAGCAACAGCGCCCCCTGCTGGACCAGTACAGCAAGGGCAACAACCAGTGGAAATCCAAGCCCCTCCAAGTTATGGGTACACAGGAAACCAGCAAGGACCAAACCCACCTATGAGGTGGCAAGGACAGGGCCCTAGGCCTTTTGGAGGCAGGGGACAAAGAGGACCATAACAACAGCAACCAAGAAGGCAACAATTTCGAATGAACGCCCCAGGGCAGATGGGTCCAAACACTCAGGACATGGCATGCTGGCACTGCGGAGGAGCAGGACATGTTAGACGAAATTGTCCGCAAGCAACATGGGGAGCTCAAAATGGACCTCAAGTTCAAGGGCCATATGGTGCAGGTCAGGCACCTCGAGGAAACAGTCCTGGCCCAAGACAACCTGTTGGAGCTCGAATGCAAGGACAATCACAGAATCAATGGACAGGTCCCTGGATGGGACCTCAGACCTGGAATTGACGATGCCCAGAGAAGCCAGAGGGGGAGCAGATGCAGTACGTCTCAACACTGCATCCACAACAAGAACCAACCGTAATGGTGTCAATAAATAATTCGCAGCCAATTCCATTTATGATTGACACGGGTGCAACTTACTCATGTATAGGATTGAAAGGCTCAAAGCTCCCTCTCTCAGGCAATACGATAAAAACCACTGGCTTCTCGGGATTATCACAAGTATTGCACTTTACAGAGCCCCAGATAATAACATTAGAAGACACCACTATAACTGCACCCTTACTGTTTTCACCCACAACACCAGTCAACTTACTGGGAAGAGATCTGCTGTGTAAGCTCAAGGCTAAAATTCAATGCAATACTAAAGGGCTATATGTGACGATAGGACAATTCCTACAGACTACTGAAAACCACAAAGACCCAGATACAGTATACTGGCTGTTGTGCACAGGCAAAGGAGCTCAACATGCACAAAGGTTATGGGAAGAATGGATTATACAACGATGACCAGAGTGCAAAAGGGTAACCTTACCGTTGCATTGTACCATGTACTACAATCAAGAAAGTCAGGATGAAGAATATGCACAATTATGGTCAGATGTAATGGAGAACACTGTCATGGATGTGACACTAGGCGACATAATTGTTGGTGCCCCCGGAGCAGCCATCACTGTACACCTAACTGAACAGATGGAACATTGGCATCAAGTACCAAACACAGCACCCCACATCTCTTTATTGGTGGGGGAAAATGCACAGTCTAAAGAATTGGGACTAATGGTTAAGCAAGCAGCAGAAGTAACTGAGTGGGAACAAACCCCTAACCCATCTGTACATATATCACCAGATCGAAGATTTTTGAAAATAATATTTTCAGGAATAGATAGAATGAGGGCTACACACACAGAGATAGATGAGAACACTCTGTTGACAACACACCCTCAGAGGGGGATGTGTAACATTCCGTTGTCATCACACACACAAATGCCAGTTGAAGTGGTAGGACAGGTAGATGAGAGGGAATTAGCATTAGAGGAAGAGCTGCTAAAGACTATCCCAGAAAAACTATGGACAAAGCATCCCACAGATGTAGGATTAGTTAAGTCCGGAGGACAAGCCCTAATAAAAATAAGACCAAATGCAAAATTGCCTTATCAAAGACAATATCCTCAAGCCATAGCAGGGATAAAACCGACTATAGACGGACTGTTAAAGGCTGGAGTGTTAAAACCCACCAAACGCCCTTGCAACACCGCCATATTTCCTGTCAGGAAGCCCAACTCAGACAAATGGAGACTCGTGCATGACGTACGAGCCATAAATCAAATTGTAGAAGCAGAATTACCTACGTGGTACCTGATCCTCACACCCTACTGTCCAATATACCAGAGGACACTCAGTGGACCACGGTCATAGACGTATCACAACACCTGTTTGCCTTCACCTACAAAGGACAACAATTGACCTACAATCGTCTTCCGCAAGGTTACTGCGAAAGTCCATCAATATTTAATCGAGTACTAACTCAAGACCTGGCGGCAGTAAACATCAAAAGCCCTTTACTTCGTTACAGCGATGACCTTCTAATTTGTAGTCCAACCAGAGAACAATGCGAGGCAGATTCATTAAGAGTCCTGACCGTACTAGCTGAAAATGGACATAAGGTCAGTAAGGAGAAACTACAGTTTTGTAGGCAAGAGGTAGAGTACCTAGGTCGAATACTGAAGGGAACATCTAGGCACATCTCTCCAGAGCACATTGAAGCGATACTGAAAGCCCCTAAACCATGGACTGTAAAAGAAATGCTGTCCTTTCTAGGTATGGTTGGATTCAGCAGAGACTGGATTTGCGATTTCGCAATGAAAACGGCACCTCTACGAGTATTGATCAAGACAGCTGGACAACTGAAGAGTAGTGCAGTATTAGAATGGACGCCTGAGGCCCTGGAGGCCTTTGAACAGTTAAAGAGAGAGCTTTGTACCGCACCAGCATTAGCCAGTCCAGAATACAATAAACCTTTCCATCTTTATGTCTCAGAGCGTGGCGGTTTTGCCACAGGAGTTTTAACTCAACAGCAGGGCCCTAGCAAACAGCCAATTGCATATTATAGTACAGCACTGGATAATATAGAAAAAGGCATGCCTCCCTGCTACAGAGGGGTGGCAGCAGCTACATTTGCTTATCAAAAAGCAGCATCCATTACTATGGGACATCCAGTAACGCTATATACCACTCATGCACTACACGCACTCCTCACCAGTCCATCATTCGTAATTACGAATGCTAGAAGAACAGGATATGATGTAATACTCGCTGCACCAGAACTAACTATACGAAGGTGCCAGACAGTAAATCCAGCAGATCCTATGATGACGCCAGCTGAGGGAGATCCTCATGATTGCCACCTGGTGTTAGCAGAACATCTAAAAACGCGCCAAGATTTAGAAAATCAACCTCTGTCTCACGCAGACTGTATATTTTTTGTAGATGGATCATGTTTCAGGGATGGAGACAGTAACAAAGCAGGCCACGCTGTAGTAACACCGACCTTAGAAGGAGGAAGTTTTAAAATTATGCGGGCAGAACATGTGCCACAACCCTGTTCGGCCCAGTTAGCTGAGTTGCTCGCCTTAACTGAAGCTTGTAAGCTAGCAGAAGGGAAAGCCTGTACAATATATACTGATTCAGCTTACGCATATGGAATATGCCATTTGTACGGCCCCATATGGGCACAAAGAGGTTACAAACGAGCGGACGGAACATCAGTTGTACATGGAGAAGCAATAGCAGAACTGTTAAGCTCAATTAAACTACCATCTAGACTAGCTATAGTTAAATGTGCAGCACACAGGAAGGATGGTACCTTTGTTAGTGATGGAAATGAAGCAGCAGATGAAGCAGCAAAGAAAGCAGCAGTAAATGAAGCAAACATGATGCCAGAATCAACAACACAAACAGAACCTAGTCCACAAGCAGACAACGAACTTAGTTCATCCGAGTCAAGCATTGACCCTGATGAAGAACCAGGCTCCAGTCCGGAGTCAGAGGACAGGTTGTTACTTATACCTGAAGACTATGCACCTCCTGCACCAGATCTGTCCTCACTAGCAGACATGCAGGCCACGGCGTCAGGAGAAGAGATTCGAAAATGGATCGCAAGAGGAGCAAGAAAAGATGGCGACACTAATGTATGGCGGAGTGCAGACGGCCGTTTTGTAGCTCCACAAAGTTTCCTCATAACCTTGATAAGACAAGCTCATGGTAATGATCATGTAGCAAGAGGGGAAGTAATAAGGAGAATCCAAAAGGCATGGTGGTCGCCATATTTAGGTCCAATGGTTAATCGAACGCTATCACAATTTTGTGACATTTGTGCTAGATTTAACAATAGGAAGCATTTCACGTCACCAATAGGACACATCCCAGAACCAGATGGGCCATTCAGGCATATAATGTTTGATTATGTAGACATGGGAGAACCCCGAATACAAGGGAAGCGATACATCTTGGTAGTAGTAGATAGATTCAGCAGATGGGTAGAAGCCGTAGCAACAGCTAAAGAAGATGGCAAAGTTTCTGTGTAGGGAAGTAATACCCAGGTTTGGGATTCCGGACACAATCAGTTCAGACAATGGTAGGCACTTTGCGAACAAAATAGTACAGAGAGTAACGCAATGGTTAAATATTAAGCATAGATTTGGATGTGTTTACCACCCCCAATCTCAGGGGATGGTGGAAAGGGCAAATGGGATTTTAAAAATGAAATTGGCCAAAATATGTGCCGATACAGTTATGAATTGGTTCCAAGCCCTGCCATTAGATCTAATGTGCATGAGATCACAAACTAACAGAAACACGCATCTAACACCGCATGAAATGCTTACAGGCAGACCTATGCTCACGTCATTTGTTCGGGGGCCCTATAAAGGCCCTACCCTTGCGCAACTCCAGAGTGAGCTTGATCATTATGTAAAACACTTATCTGAAATACACAAAGTTATTTTCCAACAGGTAAAGGGAGCCACATTCAGTGACAGTACAAGGCAGAGAGCAGCTAACGACGCAGAAGACGCAGAAGAAGCAGATGAGAGAACGGTACGGCCTGGTGATTGGGTATTTCTCCGAGTGTTCAGAAGAAGGTGGAATCAAGCCAGAAGAGAAGGACCATACAAGGTGGTATTGGCAACTCCAACTGCTGTGAAAGTTAAAGGAAAAGAGGTATGGTACCACCTAAATCATTGTTGCAAGGCGCCAAATCCTGACCAGGTAAGGGATAGAATACCACAGGAGGATACTGAAGAATCTCCACAAGCGGGACCTTCAAAACCGTCAACCAGAATCCAGGGAGGACGACGAAAGGCCCAGACGACAAGCTCCAGACCCGTACGAACGCACTGAAGGACTGCCGTGGACAGAAGAGTCGGAAGGAGAACAGGGATATTGGCCAGAGTGGCCCCAAGAAGATATCCAAGATTGGGAAGCTGAGCTAGACAACGAAGAAGCAGAAGCGGAACACGCGGGACCATCTCACAGAACGAGAGCCCAAGTCAGACAAAGAGAACACAAACGAACCAGACTCGAGGCAGCATGAAGACAGTTGGAAGGAGACACTGGATCAGATAGTAACTAGGATACTTGGAGTAACCACAGTTGACAATACACACCCTACTAAAAATACCCCGAGAAATATATTGTGTAGACTATTTGGACATAATCCCACGTGCCGCCGCTGTGATCCAAGTGGAGAAACGACTTATTTACTACCCCTTAGGAAGCTTAAGAAGACCTGTACTTATATTAATAATGTTTCTGATGATCGATTTGATTGACAGCAGAGCTATTGGGAACAAGAGAAATAAATTAGAATGGACCCTTGAGGAGAGGCAAATACGTTGTGCACTAGCAACAGTAACTAGAGCAAGAAGGACAGCCAGATTATCTATGGGGGATAGAACAGGAGAATGGTCAGGAACTTTTCAGATAAAAGTAGACAGAACACGAGCCTCGGGAAAACAAGTACTCATCCTTGTAAAAATGAAGGGGGAACGTGGATGGGACAGGATGACCAGGTCATATGAAATGATTGAAGCAAGCCCAACATCCAATAACTGGTGTGCATTCAATACATCATCAACAGGTAAAATCCGAGGAACATGTTTATTACTACCAGATTGGCAGGGATGTTATGCAAAGACACCCAACCAACCCAGAATATCAGATGAAGAATCGATGGCATATGTAATGATAATTCCACGAGTGACAAAAGAGTCACCCAAAAATCAGACAGAAGTTGACATGACATGGAAGAACGACATGTTTTTTCAGTGGTTGAGATTCACAGCAGAGACTCTAACGGAAAAGGACTGCATTGTGTGCCACGATAGAAGTAATAAACCTCAACATGTAATAGCGACGCAAGGTATGGAAGAGTGCATAAATGATCCAGCATATAGTGCCTCACAATTGTGTCCCATCAGCTGCCTACTACACTCAGCTGCATTACATTATGGTCCAGAATGGATGCAAAATACCAGTAAGTGCACATATCATCCTGTAGAAACGCTAGACGCTGTCCAACGAGAAATAACACCCAGCAGGCAGACCTACCCGCTATGCATATGCTCAAATGGAAGTATGGAGATAGGAGATCTGTCACCGAGTTGCAACGAAACACAGCCGGCAGCAGGATTCTTCATAGAAATGCGACAGCTTTGTGATGACAGAATGGACAATGTGTCATGTAGTGAGACAGTAAAGGTACGATAACCTGATTTGAGTCCTGGTACAGCCCCGTTAGCAGATATATTCTGGTACTGTGGTGGAACTACAGTTAGACAAACGTTGCCAAACAACTGGGGTGGATGCTGTGCTCCAGTGTTATTGGAAGGAGACCTACTGGTCATAGGATTACATGGTAAAGACAAGAAACGAAACAAGCGAGATTGGCCTAGAAGAACTACCAGTGTGGGAAGAGTTTGATAGAGAGGGAGGACTATCAGTGACTTGGGATGGTATTTCAATTGGGGTACCAACGGAACATGAGGTTATAAACAGGGTAGGAGGAATCTTTACGACAGTCTTCTTGCCTTGGGTTCAAATTTCGAAAAATGCAAGATGGATTAACTTACTCTATTACAATCAGCAAAGATTTTGGAATCATACCTTTGGAGTTATGAGACTGGTACAGGAGCAATTGGATAAAAATACATTAATGACTACGCAGAATAGATTCGTCCTGGACACAATGTTGGCACCTCAGCGAGGGGTGTGCGCCTTAATTGGAGAAGAATGCTGCACCTATATACCACGACATACCGGTCCAGACGGCAATATAACTAAGATTTTAAGATCCATGCAGAGAATGAGAGATGAGCATGTTAGGATCACTCAAGATGTGCAAAGGAATAATGCATGGACTTCTTGGTTTGACTGGATTAATCCTTCAAATTGGTATGGGCTACTTATAAAGTTAGGAACTATCGTTCTGATAGTACTGGGAACTCTGCTCATATTGTCATGCTGCGTCATTCCCCTGGCTAAAGCAAGCATTCAGAAGATCGTGGGACAATACATAGTTGTTGTGGAACATCACGGACCGATGATGACAGATGAAGACGTCAAAGGAGAATCTGTCTACATGCAGATGAATGAACAGTGACACTGGATTGCATGAGAAACCAATGACTGTTTCCATATTAATCACATGTATACTAAAATGGCCTATAATAATGGCATATTGTACCCAAGCAATTTAATCTAATATCTAACTCACGCTTAAAATGATTATAATCTATATCTGGACTAATTGTATCCTATACTTTAAATAACTGTATTAAGAAGTAGCACTAGAATGGTTTTGTATCTTGTTCTTGCATGTCTCTTGTTTTGCTGTACACCTATGTGTCACAGGATGGAACCAATACCTGAGGTGGGACCAGTACCTGATCCACCGAGGAAGATTTCCTGTACAGCTTGCTGTGATATATGGAGACACATTGTGGACCACACACCAAAAAAACGATGGGAAGGGCTGAGGCATGATCTGGCCAACTGGTATCCAGTACGTCCTCAGTGGCCAAGAAAATTCATCACTATGGCTGATGTTTTGACCGGAGACTTCAAATGGATACGATCGAAGGCACAGGAGACATTTAACCTGGATGTATGCTGAGGACTTCGAGTGACTACAACCTCATACCAGCTTGGACGACACCTGGAGTTCGGCCTCTGCAAGGCAATTGAACCTACGGGAGATGGAGCCGCGAGGAGCTCATGTGGGATGTTTGACATTGATTGTGTTTATATGGAGGCGACAAAGATCGTAACCAAAGTATTTTTTGGGGACGACATATTATGGACAGATACATCACTGTCGCAGCAACGTGCACTGGAGAGCCTACCATCAACTAAAGAATGGTTTGAATTTCGCCAAGTCCCAATAGCGTTACTATTGAACAGTGAGGGCCTGTGTGTACTTGAATACACGGATGAAGATCGCAAAGCAATGGACAACGATGAGGGTGACGACCTTGACACCCTCTCCATGTTTTACAGGGACCCAAATTCACTGTTTGAACAGCATTAATGACTTCTTTTGACTATAACTTTCTTTTGATCTTGTTTAAGTAGAGTAGGTCTGCAGTCCAGGTGGTGAATGCACTGTCAAGCACAAAAAGGCTGGCAAGGTGGGAATTTTTCCTTCTGAATTGGCTAACTGGAGGGTTTTTTCGCCCACCTCTGGACTCAGCAAACATGTATTGAGACAAATACTCATCATAACTGTACTTATCTATTATATATAACTATACTTACGAAATGTATACTCAAACATGACCATGTACTTGTCATGTACTCAACCGATGGGGGAAATATGTAAGGAAGATGCGTAAGGAAGATGTAGATATGTAAGGAAGATGTAATATGTAAGGAAGATGATTAAGGAAAATTGGAAGATAATAGAAAATTTATTTTTAGAATGAGTACGCTTTCTTTTGTGCGACTTAAAAGTCGCAGAGGGGGAAATATGTAAGCATATTTTAGTAAAACATATTTGTAATGTAACAATATGACGATATTAATCAACATAATATTAACCTTAATAATATTATATTGAATAACAAAGGATAAAAAGTAAGCAGAGAAGGACCCATGCACAAGATACCAGGAAAAACGAAAGAGATAAGGAGAGCAGGCACAGGGGGCCACAGTAAGGAGCTAGAGATACTCAGTGTACCAGGCGAATCTAAAGACACAGAAAAAAGGTGCACGTAGGAACGCATTTAATTAAAAAACATATATTATAATTGTCAACAAACGTACGGGGAAAGCACCTAGCAAGGAATACGTGCTCATTAGATAATAAATCACGTAGCTACAGATGTGCAGATACCGGTGTGCAGTGGAGTCAGGAATGACACAGAGATAAGAAAGAGGCACACAGACGCTGGTATGTGCGTCATGTTTAATAAAGAACGAACATAAGAAATAAAAGTACATTAAACAGTTTATAAAAGCATATAGTAGAATACAAAATATATGGCCCAAAATAAAAGTAAAGAATAACATAAGGGGCCTGTAACATTAACAGTAAAAGAAAATAATTACACATCAAACCTTCTATGAGCCAGCACAACTCCAATAGGGAGATCAGTCAGAGGAATAAAAGTAGAATGACTACGATTCAAAAGTGGCATAGGCACGGGAGGAAAATCCGTTTGGGTGCCAACAGACACCTTAAAATCGGTCTGAGTGCCAATGAATACATAACAGTCAGGCCTTTGGATGGATGGCGCTGGAGTGCTGGACTCCGGCCTTATGGGCCTAAAAGATTGAAGAGGACTATCTGCCTCCAAACGCAGTCTTTTAGAAGGACCAGGCTTGGAGTCACCCTTCCTAAAATAAGTGAGGCCTTTCTCCTGTAGATATTGCATCAAGGATCCAGAGGACTCAGGTTCTTCTTGAACAGAACTCACCGAGGCCCGGTCCATAGCAGGCTCAGTAGGGTTGTAGTCCTCAGAAGGAGCATAATCCGGACTGCCCTGACTGTCGGAGTCATCCAGAGGGATGTAGTTAGTGTTAGAGCAGTTGCGATTAGCTGTAAATATAAAGGTAAGAATGTGTCAGACACCAAAAGAGGGAAAATGAGGGAAAAAGTAAAGAAACTATACGAGGGAGATGCTTACCCATGGTTGGTCTCTTGAGAAATGAAGAACAAACCGGAAAATCACGCAAGGTATAGTAAAAATAGGTAATGCCCCACTATTTTTAAAAAACTGAAGAAAGGAAAATGTAAAGATAATGGAAAACAATTAATAAGGGAATTAAAACATAATGGGAACTAATATGAGCATAAGGCGGAGTCAGATGACGAGGTATATGACGTAATAAAATGAGTCAGATGACGAGGTATATGACGTATTAAAATAAGATATAAAAACTATAATTATAATAGGAGAATTTATAAGAAAAAGTTGAATTATAATGGGAACATCTTCCAGGAATTAGGTGGACATCTTCCAGGAATGAGGAGAACTAACGAAGGTGGGGGTGATAAGGATGGGTACCTCCCCTCGATAAAACTGTATAAAAAGGCATGATTATTTCTGTAGAATTCAGTCTGTCTTTGGTAGTGCTTAGACTTCTAATCTCGGCATTGCTAAGCTGGCTCACTTGGGTTTATTGCTGCAATAAATCTTGTCTACTTCATCCAGATCTGCACTGAGTGAGAAGTCTTTCTTTGCTTTTTTTTTACTAAATTTAAGTATATGTTTAATAACTTGTACTGAGGCAACATCAATAGGTGGAAGACAAAAATCTCCCACAGTAACAATCCTACCATCCAAGTGCCTCCGCTCTTGAGTATCTGCCTTGCCTATAAAGAACTGTAAATAAACTTCACTCACCCATACAACCTTCTTCCTGTGTAAGTCCGCTCTGTGTTACAACAGGAAGCACTACAGGTGCCCCAGTCACCTTGTCTCCAAGCAGCTTTTTGGGCCAAGCTGGGCCTCATCAGTTAATAATGGCAATTGAGCTGCCTTTCCTGCATCTTTGCTGTATGCAGGGCCGCCACTAAGGGGGGGGAAATTAGGACAATTCTAAGGGCCCACGCCCTTTAGGGGCCCCCAGAAATCTGCTTTATTAGTAATAACACTACTAGCAGTAAACTAAAAGAAATTAGAAATGTATCTACAAAAGAGTTACAAATGAAAAACAGATTATGGCTTATTTCTGCATCTCCAGTCACATCACACCTCTCTCTGATTCACTGTATGGTTCAGCCCATCCTACCTAGCAAAGAGTGTCGCTGCTGAGTATAGGTGTTGAACTGTAAAAGCAGATATGTCATCGAGTTCAACAAAGAAGCATAGGTCCGGTCATCAGAAAAGACAAACAAAATCTTCTGCCTCGAAGCTTCTTTTAATTTTTAAATAATTTTAAATGCTTGCGTTATATTTCTGCCCAATTATTTGTTTGGCATGACACAGCGCGCTTCCGGATGCAAGCCGCCAGTAAACACAGAGAGAAGAAGAAGTGCTTACGTCACGCACAACGCGGAAGGAGACGCAAACAGTTAGCTGTGTAATTTGAGGAAGCATTCTGTTGCAGGCTGCAAAATGGAAGGGAGTGATGAAAAAACTTTTTTCAATGAAAAATGTTTTCAGCAGCAGGAAACATTGCTTCAAAGCGCAGGACAAGCCTCAGTTCGGAGCATGTTGACATGCTTACCTCTCTTCATTGCAATCACATGCTCCTTTAATTATTTACATAAACAATGTATTTTAAATATGATTTTATTTTGTTTTGTTATTAATTATATAATTTTTTAAAATTGTATTTATTGAATAATAACTGTTTTTATAATTTTAGTCTAAAAGTAAGGTTTAACACAGTGTGTGTGTGTGTTTGACAACAATTTATTTTAAATTTATTTTTAAAAAATCTATTGGATTTTATTATTTTTTTTATAGTTTTTGGTCAAGTGTGTGTGTGTGTAGTTGGTCAAAATGAAATAAAATGTATTTTATCATATTGCCTGGGTTGTGCTGAAAAAAGGATATTACACACACTATATTGCGCAATCGCTAAGCCTTGATATAATCATTAAAACACAGTGATGCAAAAAAAAGTAAAACTGCTCTGAGACTAGTGTGCACACACACATCCAAGAGAGAGAGATTTATATTCTAATGAATATATTAACTTAAAACACAATGTATGGTCTCTTGTTCCTGTCCATGGATTTTTGCATCCTAAATGTCATCACAAAGCATCCAATAAGAAGTCAGTAAAGGCTTATGTTATGCCTGAGCTGTAGATTTTGAAACTTTTAGTGTCACAGCACGCCAGGTCACGCCCACCTGTCAAAACAAATGATGATCATTTGCGACTCCATTCCACACTCCATTTCTGTGCTTCCGTTTTGCCGCCTCATTCACCGGCTCAAGCACACCTGTTCCCTTTCAAAAGCTACACTCAATGCTGCGTGAAAACGCTATGGGAACATCTCTTTGTTGCCCGGTTGTGAAGCCTGTGCATGTCAAACCCGCCGAATACCTTCGGCTTATAACCTGTGCAGGCATGACGTCACCGAATAAGGTGCACCTGCAGGTTATAAATAGGAGTGAACCGGAAACATCCTCAGATCTTTTTGTCTTCAGGAACGCTTTGTGTTTGCGTGTGCATGTGCAAGCCGTAACGAAAGCAAAAATAAAAATAACAGCATTAACTCACCGTTATGGCGGAGTTGCCTAAGAGATGCGTGCCTCCGTCCGATAGATCTCTTTCGGAGGGCGATCTTCACGAGTTTTGTCTCGAGTGCTTGGGGGAAGAACACGCTCGCCTCAGGGAGAATGTGAGTACTGTGATCTTCTCCCTATTAAGGTGCTTCGCGCGCAGCTCGCTTTCTTTAAAGAGAAACCGCATTCCTGGGGCTCACGTGTTGATCTGGCAGACGCGCACGAGATGGAATTTCCGATTTCTCTCTCGCTCTCTCCGGATCAGGAAGTTTTAGCTTCCGCTTCGCAAGCGCGCTCCGGCGCTTCTTGTGAAGGAGCGGAAGAATCTTCCTCTCTCGCTTCCATGGAAGTGGCCTCCTCACAACGCTCCTCCAGTGCTCACAGAGCTTATGAGGAATTATTAGAGGTTGTAACGCGTGCGGTCGAGCGATTGCATATCGACTGGCCGCAGAAGCGAGATTCCCCTAAGCGTTCGAGATTAGACGACAGGTTTCTGTCGGGTGGCCGGGGGGAGGAGCCTCAACGTCTCTCTCTCCCCTTCTTTGGTGACCTCCATGATGAATTAAATCTTTCATGGAGCAGACCATATTCATCGCGTGTTTTTGTACCATCGACTTCGACTTATTCGAATATCGTTGATGTGAAAGCACGCGGTTATATGATGATAGCCCGCAAGCGTCTCTTCTATCTGGGGCATCTCTCTCCTGGGACATCATCCTCCCTGAAAAAGCCTACTCTCCCCTCCAAGCCGTGCAGATTGACATCTGCTTTGGTGGGTAAAGCTTTTCTGTCACGACACGCCAAGCCACACTCACGTCATGATCACCTAAGCACGCCTGTTCCATGTTCCCTGCCGCTCCTTACATTGCACCACCCCTGTTCTCTGCACACCTGGACACTATCAGTAATCAGCTCATACCTATTTAAACCATGCTCTGACACCGCCACGTCACCAGATTATTGAGTGCCTCACTAGCCCAATATTCCAGCGTTGTTTTCTCTTCATTGTCTACCAGGATCTCGACCACGCTTTGTTTTCCTGACCACGATTTCGCCTCTCGTTCTGACTCTAGCTTTTTTTGATACTTTGTGTTGCCGACCTCTTACCTGTTACCGACTACGAGCCTGGATCACGGACTGCTTCACGTCTCTTCGGCTTCGACCCCCGCCTGCTCCACGACTACGATTAATCCTCGCTCCTCGCCGAGCTCAAGCTCCTTCTCTCCACACCGGCATTCATCGCGGACCTCTCTCTCTCCGCGCGCCAACTCTACGTGCTACTGCCTCAACACAAGGCTCACGCTGCACATACCGGCATACAATACATTTCAAGCTGCATCTCACTCGCGCCGGCTCTGCGCTCTTCCGCATTCAAGCACCGCCTACGTCACGCCCAACGTCACTCGCCTCGGTGCATTCACGCTGCAGTCTCTCTCTACCCAGATTCAGAAGCAACAATCTCCGGCACCCACTCCCCAACCCCCCCCTCCAACGCTCCTTTCTGGTGCAGAGCCCCGCCTTCCTGCTCCGTCCACCTATCTTCCTTTTTATCTCAGTGCTCCCTTGTTCTGGAACTACAGGCCACATCTTTTCCAACGGAACGTTCCAAGGTTGCCTATATCATCACCCTCCTCTCAGGAAAGGCGAGAGAATGGGGAACAGCATTATGGGATGCCCAAGTCCCGTGCTGTTTCACCTATAAAACCTTCACGGATGAAATGAGGAGGGTCTTTGACCGCGCCTCTACTGGGCATCAAGCAGCCAACCAAATACTTCAACTACGCCAGGGAATTTGTTCAGTTTCTGACTATGCCATTGATTTTTGGACCTTGGCTCCCCCTTGTGACTGGGATGAAAAGGCTTTCTTTGATTGTTTCCTTCATGGGCTCTCTGACCCAATTAAGGACGAGCTTGCAGCCCGGGAGCTTCCGTCGGATCGGCACGGGCTCATTGATTTAGCGACCCGCATTGATGATCGTAAGCGGGCACGGCAAAATGAGCGGCAGCCCTATCGCAAACCACGCACCTCGCAAGGATACCGGCGCCTGCTTCTACTGCGGTCAGATTGGCCATGTTGTGCGATCACTAAAAGGTCAGCCCCCCCCCCCCCCCCCCCCCCCCCCCGTAGTTCTGGGGATGCAGGGGGGCCCCACATCTGTTTCTTCCCCGGACAAGCGATCATGTTTCTCCGTGACCCTGACACATGGCGACCGATCTTATGTCACTCAGGCGTTTGTGGACTCCGGGGCCGATCAGAACTTAATCTCTTCCTCCACTGCTTCCGAATTCAAAATTCCCCTCGCACCCCTGTGTCAACCTCTTACAGTTCAGGCTCTCAATGGCAGCAAACTTTCCCCCATTACTCATCGCACCACCCCCGTTACCCTGCAGTTTTCAGGCAATCACACTGAAACTATTACCCTCCTACCTATTCAAAATGCCCATGCACCCATCGTTCTGGGTCTCCCTTGGTTAAGACTGCATAACCCTTACATTGATTGAGTTAAAAGAAGAGTCCTGGATTGGAGCCCCACCTGCCTCTCTTCATGTTTACGTTCTGCCCCTATGGGCCGAAGTTCGCTCACTCCACAAGAGGAAATCCCCGACCTAACCAAGGTACCCACAGAGTATCATGACCTTCGACAGGCTTTTAGCAAGTCACGGGCCACCTCCTTACCCCCACATCGCCCTTATGACTGTGCAATCGACCTCCTCCCAGGCACCTCACCACCTAAGGGTCGACTTTACTCCCTCTTCCGTCCTGAGAGAGAGGCCATGGAACAATACATAAAGGATCACTCGCAAGGATCATCCGTCCATCATCCTCACCAGCGGGGGCAGGATTTTTTTTTGTACAGAAGAAAGATAAGTCCCTCAGACCCTGTATTGATTACAGACGGTTGAATGAAATCACGATAAAGAACCGCTATCCTCTTCCTTTGATGTCGTCTGCCTTCAAACTTCTCCAGGACGCCCGCGTCTTCACCAAGTTAGACTTGAGAAATGCCTACCACCTTGTCAGGATACGGGAGGGCGATGAATGGAAGACAGCTTTTAACACACCCACCGGCCATTATGAGTACCTAGTGGTTCCGTTCGGCTTAACCAACGCGCCGGCGGTGTTCCAGGCCCTCATCAATGACGTCCTTAAGGATTTTCTCAATGTTTTCGTCTTTGCTTACCTGGACGACATCCTGATATTCTCACGCTCGGTAAAGAAGCACAAGTTCCACGTGAGCCAGGTTTTGCAACGGCTTCTGGAGAATAAACTCTACATCAAGGCAGAGAAATGTGAGTTTCATTGCACTTCAACCTCTTTTTTGGGATATTCTATCTCCCCTGCAGGCATCCAGATGGACCCCACCAAGGTGAGGGCGGTCACTGATTGGCCGGTACCATCTTCAAGACGCGAACTCCAACGCTTCTTGGGATTCGCAAACTTTTATCGACGCTTTATTCGAAGCTACAGCATAGTGGCGACCCCACTTACGGCACTCACGTCTTCCAAGATCCCATTCCAATGGAACCCCCAGGCAGATAAAGCCTTCAAGGATCTCAAGCACCGTTTCACCGTAGCACCCATCCTTATATTTCCTGACCCCTCCCTCCAGTTCATTGTGGAAGTAGATGCATCTGAGACCGGAGTAGGGGCTGTCCTGTCTCAGAGATCCCTGAAAGACAACAAGATTCACCCTTGCTCCTTCTTCTCCTGCCGACTCACACCCCCCGAACGTAACTACGGCATCAGGGACCGTGAACTCTTGGCGGTCAAGCTGGCCCTTGAAGAATGGAGACACTGGCTGGAAGGGGCGGACCATCCCTTCCTCGTGTGGACCGACCATAAGAACCTGGAGTACTTAAAAACTGCAAAGAGACTCAACTCACGCCAGGCACGATGGTCACTTTTTTTTTCTCGTTTTCGGTTTACCTTATCATATCGCCCTGGTTCCAAGAACATCAAGCCTGACGTCCTCTCCCAGCAATTCTCCACCTCTCAGATCCTCCCTCCTCATTGTCTTGTGGCAACTTTGACGTGGAGCACCTGGTTCGGCAGACCCTCGAACGGGAACCTGGCCCAAGCATCGTTCCAACCAACAAGCTTTTCGTCCCAGCTTCCGTGCGACCACAGGTGCTAGACTGGGCCCACAGTTCCAGATTGGCATGCCACCCTGGGGCGGCACGCACCCTTTCCCTCCTACACCAACGCTTCTGGTGGGCTACCATGAAGGAGCACGTCAAAAACTTTGTGGCCTCCTGCGACACCTGTGCCAGGAATAAGACGACTAACCGCCCTCCTGAGGGTCTCCTCCGACCCCTCCCCATTCCCCACCGCCCCTGGTCTCACATTTCCATCGACTTCGTCACTGGCCTACCACCTTCTCAAAACAACACCTGCATCTTAACCATCGTAGACCGTTTCTCTATGTCGGCGCATTTTGTCCCATTACTCAAGCTCCCATCTGCCAAAGAAACAGCCAAACTCCTAATTAATCACGCCTTCCGACTTCATGGACTCCCCGTCGACATTGTCTCGGACAGGGGCCCCCAGTTTTCTGCCCAGTTCTGGAAGCGTTTTGCAATCTCGTCGGCGCCAACCCCAGTCTTTCATCCGGATTTCATCCCCAAACTAATGGCCAAACGGAACGGATGAACCAGGAGTTGGACAAATCTTTAAGGTGCATGGCCTCTCGAGACCCTTCTTCCTGGAGTCGCTTCCTACCCTGGGTTGAGTACGCCCACAACTCGCTCCCTACCTCGTTTACGAGCATGTCTCCCTTCCACTGCTGTCTGGGCTATCAACCACCCCTCTTTTCTGCCCAGGAAGAGGAGGTAGCAGTTCCCTCAGCCCAAACCTTTGTCCGTCGCTGCAGAAGAACATGGCAGCATGCCCGTAATCAGCTACTACGCACTGTAAGCACCTTCCAGCGCCAGGCGAATCGTCATCGGTCACCAGCTCCCAGGTATCGTATCGGCCAAAGGGTCATGCTGTCTACACGGGACCTCCCACTCAAGACCACGTCCAGGAAACTCTCACCAAGGTTCATCGGACCCTTCACTATCACCCGAGTCATAAATCCATGCTCTGTCCGACTAGCTCTACCTCTCTCCATGCGCAGAATCAACCCTACGTTTCACGTTTCTCAGATTCGTCGTCTAATCTCGTGCCCATTATCTACACCCCCCCAGCCTCCCCCACCCCCCCGACTCATAGATGGGGGAGAAGCCTTTACCGTTCGCAGGCTCCTCAAGTCTCGCCGCCGGGGATGGGGCCTTCAGTACTTAGTAGATTGGGAGGGCTACGGCCCCGAAGAGAGAAGCTGGGTACCCGCTAGATTTATCCTACACCGATCTCTGATCTCAGATTTCCACAGACTTCACCCCGAAGCACCTGCAAGAATGCCTGGAGGCATTCGTAGAGGGGAGGGTACTGTCACGACACGCCAAGCCACAGTCACGTCATGATCACCTAAGCATGCCTGTTCCATGTTCCCTGCCGCTCTTTACATCGCACCACCCCTGTTCTCTGCACACCTGGACACTATCAATAATCAGCTCATACCTATTTAAACCATGCTCTGACACCGGCACGTCGCCAGATTATTGAGTGCCTCACTAGCCCAATATTCCAGCGTTGTTTTCTCTTCATTGTCTACCAGGATCTCGACCACGCTTTGTTTTCCCGACCACGATTTCGCCTCTCGTTTTGACTCTAGCTTTTTTTGATACTTTGTGTTGCCGACCTCTTACCTGTTACCGACTACGAGCCTGGATCACGGACTGCTTCACGTCTCTTCGGCTTCAACCCCTGCCTGCTCCACAACTACGATTAATCCTCGCTCCTCGCCGAGCTCAAGCTCCTTCTCTCCACACCGGCATTCATCGCGGACCTCTCTCTCTCCCCGCGCCAACTCTACGTGCTACTGCCTCAACACAAGGCTCACGCTGCACATACCGGCATTCATCGCGGAGCTCTCTCTCTCCCCGCGCCAACTCTACGTGCTACCGCCTCAACACAAGGCTCACGCTGCATAGCCCGGCATACGATACATCTCAAGCTGCATCTCACTCGCGCCGGCTCTGTGCGCTTCTGCATTCACGCACCGCCTACGTCACGCCCAACATCACTCGCCTCGGTGCATTCACGCTGGTATTCTCCGTGCTTCCGCATTCCAACGAGACTTTTCCCATTCACATTGCAGCGCGGAGTTGTACCCACGCCTCTTATTTAAAACCGCCACTTTGCCTGCTTCAGTTATCACAAGCACTCATAAGCGCCACTTCAGTTCTCCCTGGGAATTACTCACACTATCTGCAATTGGATCCATCACGCCATCTAGCGAGCCTGACATTTTCAGGCAGCAGGACAGGCTGGCGCTTCACTGCACACCATGGCGGTTTTGCAGGTTTACCAGGCTGACCTGCTGAAGGAACTGAGCACCGGCGGGGTTACTGATGACAAGGCATTTGCAGAGCTGCGCCGAGCTACAGACCTGTCTCTTCGTGCAACCAAGCAGACGGCCCGTGCTGTGGGCCGTTCTATGGCTGCCATGGTATCCACGGAGAGGCATCTGTAGCTGAACCTCTCGGGCATCAAGGATAAGGATCGTGCTGTCCTCCTTGATGCCCCCGTCTCGCCTTCCGGCCTCTTTGGCGACGCTATTAATTCCGTCGCCACTAGGTTTCGGGAGGCGAAGCTATATGAACAGGCCTTTGGGAGGTTCCTTCCCCGCCGTGCTCAAGAACTGGGACTGTCGGCCACCCGGCCTCGGGCAGGTCTGGCCCCTATCAGGCGTGAGGTCCAGAAGGAGAGCGTGACCAGCCGCACACCCCCTCGTAAAGACTGGGGTGGGGCTCGCCGCCCTTCTCAGAAATCTGCCTTAAAAAAGACCAGATCTGAGGAGCTTCCTCTCTTCGAAGAAGAAGCCCTGAGGTTTGTGCGCCTGGGGCCGTGGGGGTGTTCCCCCCCCCCAGGGAGGGGTGCCTGGATTTACATCACAAAACAGGGCCTCCTCCCTGGCACTCCCTGGAGGCCGGTGTTCAATCCCCGCCACCACTGGTGTTTCGGGGAGCGCCGGTCTCCAACAAAGAGTTGGGTGTTCGGGTATCTCCTGCCATACTTCAGGATACCTAACACCCCCCCCATCCAGCCGAAGTGTCAAAGCTCGTGCCCCTTTCGGAGAAGCTGGCAGCGTGAAAACTACTGCCAGGCATATCTCCTTGGGTACAAAAGACTGTAGGCACAGGCTACAGGATTCAGTTTGCACATCGTCCTCCGCGTTTCAACGGCGTGGTCTCCACTTCCGTGAAACCGGACCGAGCACATCTGTTGGCCCAGGGGTTAAAGACTCTGCTGGGCAAAGGGGCCATAGAACATGTTCCCCTTCCAGACAGAGAGTCGGGCTACTACAGTCGGTACTTTTTGGTGCCCAAGAAAGGGGGGGGTTGCGTCCGATCTTGGATCTTCGCGGCTTGAACCGCTATCTCAGGAAATCCAGATTCAAAATGTTGACTGTCAAAATGATTGTTTCTCAAATTCAACTAGAGGATTGGTTTGTGACAATCGATCTCAAGGATGCATATTTCCATATAGAAATATTGCCACAGCACAGGAAGTTCCTGAGGTTCGCCTTTGGGGGCGAAGCTTACCAGTATCGGGTCCTTCCATTTGGCCTAGCTCTGTCACCCCGCACATATACAAAATGCATGGATGCAGCTCTGGCTCCTTTACGACTCCAGGGCATCCGTATTTTGAATTACATAGACGACTGGCTGATTCTGGCCCAGTCTCAGGAGCTAGCGCTTCGACATCGGGATGTCGTCTTAGCCCATCTTCATTCTTTAGGATTGAGACTCAACGCCACAAAAAGCGTTCTCCTTCCTGTTCAGAGGACAACATATTTGGGTGTCACATGGGATTCGGTCACGATGCGGGCACAGTTGTCTCCTGCTCGTGTCGAATCCATTCTCAACACCCTGAAGGAAATCAAGTTAGGCCAGAAGGTCACTGTTCATCACTTTCAGAAATCTGTAGGCCTCATGGCGGCTGCGTCCACGGTGATACCTTTGGGCCTTCTGCACGAGAGTGCGTTTCAGCTGTGGCTAAGACCCAGGGGGTTTCATTCAAGGGCCAACCCCCAGAGGCTAATAAGAGTTACGCGCTGGGGGCTTCATACCCTTTCTATGTGGTTCAGACCCCGGTTTCTGACTTTGGGTCGCAAGAAGCTAACGACAGACGCTTCCCTCACGGGCTGGGGTGTGGTCTTGGATGGCCGTCCAGCACAAGGGAGCTGGAGAGGTCATCCTCTCGCGTGGCACATCAATTGCCTCGACATGATGGCTCTGTTTCTGGCCCTGAAACACTTCCTCCAGCAGTTGAGAGGCTACCATGTCCTAGTGCGGGTGGACAGCACTGCGGTAGTCTCGTACATAAATCACCAGGGTGGACTGCGCTTGCGCCGCTTGAACAAGCTAGCACACCAGGTTCTGCTTTGGGCACAGGACAAGTTACTGTCCCTCAGGGCGATTTACATTCCAGGGCACATGAATGTAGGAGCAGACTTGCTATCCAGACAAGCTGTAGAACAGGGGGAATGGAAGCTCCACCCCGAAATAGTCAGTCAAATCTGGGAAAGATTTTACGTAACAGAGGTGGACCTCTTTGCCTCACAAGAGACAGCACAATGCCCCCTTTACTACTCTCTGACTTCTCCAGCTCCCCTGGGTCTGCATGCAATGGCCCACATGTGGCCCAGGTTACGCCTTTATGCGTTTCCACCTATAGTTCTGCTCCCGGGAGTCCTGGCGAGGGTCTGTCAACAAGGGTTGCGCCTCTTATTGATAGCGCCCCATTGGCCGACCAGAGTGTGGTTCTCGGATCTAATATCTCTCCTCGACAGCTCACCCTGGGTGATTCCAGTGAGGAGGGATCTTCTGTCTCAGGCACAGGGGACAATACTTCATCCCCGGCCCGAGCTCTGGAACCTTCACGTTTGGCCCCTGAACGGGACCAACTGAGACATGCTGGGCTTTCAGCCAGCGTAATTGAAACCATTTTAAGTGCCAGGGCTCCCTCCACTAGAAGAACTTATGCCCTCAAATGGAGTGTATTTGAAAATTGGTGCATGGCAAGACACATAGACCCAGTTCACTGCCAGATTGTTTCAGTGCTGGAGTTTCTGCAAGAAAAGTTGTCCTCGGGCTTATGCCTTAGTACGCTCAGAATGTACGTAGCCGCTATTTCGGCCTGTCACGCTCTGAATGACGGGGTTTCTGTGGGCAAGCACCATTTAGTTGTCCCTTCATGGGACTTAACTATCGTACTCGAAGGCCTGGCCGACACCCCTTTCGAACCACTAGAGTCAGCGCCTGTCAAGCTTCTGTCTCTTAAGATGGTTTTTCTTATGGCTATTACTTCTTTGGAGAGGATTGGGGATCTGCAGGCTCTGTCAGTCTCCCCATCCTGCCTAGACTTTGCCCCTGGGCTAGTCAAAGCTATTCTGCATCCTCACCCGAACTATCTTCCCAAGGTTCCATTCTCGACCATGCACCCAGTTGTTCTCGAAGCCTTCTGTCCTCCACCTTTCACAGCTCCAGAGCAGGAAAGACTTCACTTACTGTGTCCAGTACGTGCTCTTCGAATCTACGTCCACCGCACTAGTCAGTGGCGTAAGTCAGAGCAGCTCTTTATTTGCCATGGGGGTCGCAACCGGGGGGCGGCTGCCACTAGACAGACTCTGTCACACTGGGTGAGAGATGCAATTGCCCTAGCCTATGAGGCGTGTGGTCACACTTCGCCTCTGGGAATCAGGGCTTACTCAACCAGGGGGATTGCCTCATCGATTGCCTTGGCAAGAGGCATCCCCCTGCAGCATGTTTGTGATGCGGCGGGCTGGTCCTCTCCACACACGTTTGTTAGATTTTATAGTCTGGATGTCAATGCTACTCCAGGTTCACGGATCCTTGAGTCAGCATCCCAGAGCTAGGTCTGAGACCTCCTCAGCTTGTGCGCACACGCTACACAAACTGGGGGTTCAGACACTTGCAGTGCGGCGGCGTTGGTATTCTCGTTCTCATAGCGTTTTCACTCAGCATTGAGTGTAGCTTTTGAAAGGGAACGTCTCGGGTTACTTGGCTGTAACCCTGTTCCCTGATAAAGCGGGAACAAGATGCTGCGTTCCGATGCCGCACTGCTGGCGTTCCTGGACGTCCTTCAGACAAAATTGACCTGAGGATGTTTCCGGTTCACTCCTATTTATAACCTGCAGGTGCACCTTATTCGGTGACGTCATGCCTGCACAGGTTATAAGCTATATTAGCTATATATAAGCTATATAAGCTATATTAGCTATATTAGGTTATATTTCACGCAGCATCTCGTTCCTGCTTTATCAGGGAACAGGGTTACAGCCAAGTAACCCGAGACGTTCTTCATCTCCATTCACTACTTCACTCTATATATACTCTCCACCAAACAACCACTCTTTGCCAGATTATTGTGTTCTCTCATGCCCAGTTTTCCAGAGTTTATTTCTGCCTTGACTTTCAGATCTCGACCCACGTCTTGTTTCACGGATCTCGCTCACGTCTTGGATTATTGTTTTCTCGGTTTTCTGGATATCAACCCTTGCTCTCGTTTCACGACCACGATTCTGGATAACGGACTTTCTTGGACTTCACAGCTTTATACCACGCACACCCACGATCACGATTATTCACCGCGGATCAGACCTGCATTCAGCGCGCGCCGGCTCGCTACTTCCGCATTCTCTGCGCGGGGCTCGTGCCGTGCCTCCGCATCAAAGAGCAGGAGCTTTCATTCACAAAACAATCAGCGCGCTGCACATCACGCAATAACTGTCGCTGTTTCCCTTACGCGCTCTGCGCTTGGATCCACCTCGCCTGCACGGACCGTGACATTTAGTTCTGAAAGTTAAGTTAGTGTTTTTGTATAATTATTTATTTTAATGTGTGCCTTAGTTTTTTTGATGCTTAGTCATTTGAAATACCTTTTTTTTTTTTTTAGTTTTTGCATCTAAGAAAAGGCTTTAAATTAAGAATGTATGGCACTGTAATGCATTTAATTAATCTCAGTCAACTTTAAGCTATTCCTTATATTGTGAATAATGACAATGTTTATTTTTTGATAAAAAGAAAACCAATTAATCTTTCTCTTATATATACTGCTCAAAAAAATAAAGGGAACACTTGGTCCCAGTTTGACTTGAACGCCTCTCATATATGTATGCAAGTTCAAGTCAAACCGGGACTAAGTGTTCCCTTTATTTTTTTGAGCAGTATATTTTACATTGCTATTTAATTAAGCAAAAATACATTTTATCTGATTACTCAATTAATCGATTACATTTTTGGTAGAATACTCGATTACTAAAATATTTGATAGTTACAGCCCTAGTTACATTTTTCACCAATGAAAATTAAATATGTAATTTTTGTCCAGATATAGATCTTGAATTTGTAGCAGATATGCCAGCATTATCTCATTGGCTAACTTTGCTAGCGGACTTTAAGTACTACTTCCGTGTAAGATACAGTAATAGGTCAGTACTATTATATTACAGACAAAAACTTTGAAAAGCTAGGTTGGCTTGTTTTGTGCGGAATTTGTGTGGTAGGGGGCCCAACCGCATATTTTGTCATAGGGCCCAAAATTGCTAGTGGCGCCCCTGGCTGTATGCTCATCATTGTGAACGTAAGCTGCTTCCCCAGCTTGCATACCCCAAAGGTCTGCAGCATCTGCTGGTCCTCTGCCTAAAAGTACAGGAGAATCTAAATGTGGGTTGAGTTTAGTTCATTTTATTGGCAGTTCTGATCATGAACTTTTTAATTGAAGTAACACCCCCACACGCGTACATGCACGCGAACACACACAGTCCACTCACTCCATTAATCCGCTCTATCTCTTGCTTTCCTGGTTCATGCAAGACAGAGAAATATTTGATGAATGTGTACTTGACTGTCTATAATATTAATAAATCCCCACTATTTTTCAAATGATCAGATATCTGACTCCCACATCATTTAAAATGAATGTGGTGGCCAGTTCTTCTTTAAAGTTAACAGTTCAGCACAATCCTTCCAAGTTTTCATAATTCAAAATAATAATAATAATAATAATAATATATAATTTGACCCAGTGTAATACTAATTGGCCTTCTACTAATTGTTAATGACTTCTAAAGATCTAAAAAAATATATATAGCTGTGTAAAGCTTTAATATTCCCTCTGAACTATAAGTGAAAGCCATTTACTAAAGTAATAAAATAAGTTCAGGACAAGATATAGCTGAGAAGAAGAAAAAATAAAATTTATTTGATTATCTTGTTGCAGGCAAAAATTATCCATCTCAAAATCTTAACACAATCTATATCCCATATAAATCACAGTACAACATATCTATTTATCATGCTGTGCTACAAGAAAGTGTAAATATATGTTCATTATAAAGTATTTCATTATAATTGTGGCTACCTATATGCCTACCTCAGCAGTAGAAAGATTTTTAAGATTTTTAAGAGTTAAAACACGTGTTTTCTTCTCAACTGACTTGACCAAAATACACAACACACAACCACTGTAAAGTGATTTTATTAATTTCTTATACCACTGGTTATGGTAGTATGCAGTATTTTGCATTTAACATCCATTTTTTTTGTTCAGAGCTTTTTGCAGTGTATTTCTGATGGCCTCCACGTTGTTCACAATGTTATAGGAGGTGAGGTCCACCAGTTTTTGGAAGTCTTCTGATGTATATGTGAGGTGAATGGTACTGTATGGAGAGGTGCTGGAGCTCACATCAATTTTTCCTTCATTTAGCTCATCGTCTCCTCTCTTTACTCCTGCAGAGTGAACACACACACAAATACACATGTACACACATGTAAAGAGAATGATCTACCACCAATAACGTTTAAATAGGATGTTTCATAAGCACAATAAGGTAAGTAGCTACACGTTGATTCTATCCATCTAATTGTCTTGTTCAGGGCTTGTCTGGTTGGTCACAATCTGGTTGAGGACCCAGCAAAGTATTACAGCATATCAAAACAAGTGTTTAAAAAATGTAGAAAAGCTAATGAATTTATCCCTCACCTGGTGCTTTATACTCTTTGAAGGAAATGTTGGCCAATGGAAAACAAATCACAATAGGAGCATCAGAATTCTCCTCATCCTCAAACACATACACTTCCCTGGTTGGCTCAGATGTGTACTTAGTGAAGTCTATGTTTGGGAATGGTAACTTGTGTTCACTGCAGTATTGCTGAGTCTCCTTCAGGGTCTGTTGAACATACACATTATGAAGTTGCTACAGATGTGTTTCTTAATATTTTGCAATAGTTGTGAACTATTTAAAATGGTTGATGTACAACCACAAGTGAAGCTATACAAATACATGCCAGTTTATCTTGCTACATTTTTTAATTTTTCTTGTCTTCTCCATTATAAAGACACTGACGAAGTATTACATTTATCTGAAATATGAGGAATGTATTTAAACTTTACTGTGCATTAACTTTCTTTTTTTTGTAAAATGAATAATTACTCCAAATAATAACCCTCCAAAAAAACAATATCCCGTATAGTATAACCTTCCTCTACTTTCTCACCGCTAAATGATCCTCATCCCAGCTATTTTCGAGGCACAGAATGACATCAGCACGTCTGTGGGGCCGTAGCACAGGAGGACAACTTATGTTAATGCCAAGTCCAGAATCCACCAAGCCAAGTGTGGAGTCTGCAGGGGTCAGCTTGTTTGGAAAAGCGTCTGGGTGTTTATCTAAAGAGAATTCATTACAAGATAAGATTATATATAAAATCTAATCCATAAAGCTTAAGTACACCCTAGATGTGAAGCAGGGAATCACACTTGTACAATTTGGAGGGATAATAATGAAACTGTAAATTAATCAAGTTAAAAAGGAAAATGAGTGCTGACCATTAGTGCTGTTGAATCCTGGGCTTTCTCTGTACATGTTGTGGAGGGCGAATCCTTTTAGGAAGTTATACACACGGCTGACAAAGGGGCGAAAATTCAATAATCTTTTCATCTCTGAAAGCTCTGGAATGATCCGCACAGTATCCAAGTTCCCAGAAATATTATCTGTTTCTGCAGGACAGAGAAAGTAACCAATGTTTAATCTTCTAGTAGAATCTTCTAGTAGAATCAGCAGCCAATGTTATGCTAATATGTACAGTACAGTATGTGAGCATGTTGCATGCATTTAGAGATGAGCTAAGCACATACTAAAGCTGATATTTTGGACTATGCAACAAAAAAAAAAAGGTATTGATCTGCATTTGGGTCGTCACCTCACCTCTCTCACAGCTACCAGTTAAATACAGTCAGGCCCATAAATTTTGGAACAAACGCAGAGATTTTTTTTTCTCATTGTTTTGCATTTGGTCCCCCCCGTATGCCAACATATTGAATTTGACATGAAACACTTAATATTTGAGCACGGACGGGAAAAAAAAGTATGGAAAAAGAAAGGTAAAGCTCATGATCCAAAGCATACTACATTGTTTGTCAAACAAGGTGGACGCAGTGTTCTGGCATAAGCGTGTATCGCTGCCATGTGTCATGGGTCACTGATGTTTATTGATGACCTGACTGCTATAAAAGTAGCAGGATGAATTCCGAGGTGTATTGGACTATACCATCTGCTTAGATTTAGCCCAATGCTGCAAAACTGATTGGATGCTGCTTCATATTGCAAATGGATAATG
The DNA here is from genome assembly GCA_030347435.1 of Clarias fuscus. NCBI lineage: Eukaryota > Metazoa > Chordata > Actinopteri > Siluriformes > Clariidae > Clarias > Clarias fuscus. The sequence continues at coordinate 28,498,699 of CM059216.1, forward strand.
ATCTAAAACATACAGTGAACACTAACCAAGACCCATAAATGGGATACTCTTCACTGGCATGGTTTTCACTTGTTGAAGACAAGACTGAAAGACCCACAAACAAATAGCCTACTATATACTAAAGGCATGGAAAAGCATGCTCAGGGCGGAAACTAAACATCTTGTCATGTCCACGGGTTCCAGATTTAAGACAATCATTGTCTGCAAAGAATTTTCATCAAGTATTAAAGGCGATCCTTATGTTTGTAATCATAATAGTCTGTTCTATTATTTATGAGCCACAAATGTGTGTGTCTGAAAAAGGCTGTAATGTCCTGAATGGTCAATGCAACACTACAATTAAAGCTGAAAGTCTTGACTTTGCTCAAATGTTGAGTGTTTCATTTCAAATTCAATGTGGTAGTGTACAAAGAGAGGCCACATGCCAAAAAAAACCTTGGTTCCAAACTTTATGGGCTTGGTGGTTGAACTAAGTTCAGAATCATGTATATCTAAATCATGAATCCGTTTCATTCAAATGCTGTAAAAAATGTTTTTTGTTTGTTGACTGTCTGTACATATCTGTTAAATATAAGAGTAAAGATGAACATGACTGGTATCAATGTTGAGGAAATTACTTTAAAAAATTATCAACTACAAATTACTACTTACTACTTTAAAATTGTAATTTGATTACATTACTGATTATTACATGTAAAAAGTAATCAGATCACTAATTATGTTACTTTGAAAGCATCTGACAGGCGTACGTCAGTGCAATGTTATGGACATTGGTAACTGTAATCAAATTACATGCTTTAAAATGTACTGCGTTACATTACTGCGTTATCAGGAAAAGTTATTAGATTACAGTAACGCGGTAAGCTGTACTTACCAAGTATGTCAACACTGTCTCCCAGCCAGTCCAACATATCGTCAGGTATTTTTTTAACATAATTTTTCCAGAGCTGTATCAGGTTGGCAGAGAAAACACTGCTCCATATGCCTACACATGTACAGTTCAGTTAGTATTACTCAGACAGTATAACTCATATTGTGGCTAATGGAGCTAATGACACAGAGAATCTTATTAAAACAAACACAGCACTGACCCAGGAGGAAGGGGATGCATGTTTCTGGTAGATTCTTAATCACATGACCTAGGCAGAACTCACTCCCAAAATTTTCTGCATTGACAAAAGCTCCATATTTGGGGAATCCCACCTCGAATGGAGTAAACTCACACCACTCTGTAATCGACACAATGAATAGAAGAAAACAAATGACGCCAGGTTTCAGATCATAGCAGTTAAAACTACAAGTTATAGAGTTAATGTGCAGTTTTTACCAGGCTGTAAGCCTCCGCCGGCTCCCTCCTTCATGTTCACTGCTGTGTAGATTGGCAACGGGTTCTGACCATCAGAGACTGCCATCTTTTGGTCAGACAGTGTACCTGTTTGTTTCTGAAACAAAAAATATTTTTTATATAAAAAAATTACACAATTTGTAATCCCTTCATGTTGTTGCTATAACACACACACATACTGTATATATATCAATCACACGCCCACATACACATATGGACACGCACACACCAGCTTGCCAACAGAGAATCTAACTCACACAAGTGCGCGCAGACACACATACAAACACAAAATTAAAAAATGCTTTACGCGTACCCACACATGGTCACAATGTTATAGTAAACAGTATAAGAGAGCACGGATGTTGACTATATGAGTGACGCACGTGCACTGAGACCAAGCATGGGAGACGATTACCCACAATACTGCTTGTATTTCAAGACCTCGCTCGTTTACCAAGTTCAAATTTATTGAAAATTTTTGCTCGTCTTGCAAAACACTTACAGACCAAGGCACTTGCAATCTAAGATTTCACTATATTTGTAATTAATTAGTGTACAAAGACTTTCCACAATTCTTTTTGTTTTGTTCCAGTGGGTGATCGGTCAAACTTTATTTTTGGCATCCTCTCCTCCTCCTCTTCACAGCTGCCCCTTGTCTTTATACAAAAAAATTTATAATTTAAACGTTTGTTTTGGAGACAGGTGTAAAAATATGTCACACAAAGTAAGTTTTTTCATTCCCTTCCTGCTATCCATGTCTTTCTCTCATACATACTCGTATATACTGCTGCTCAGTGCAGACGCTTCTCGCGCACACACACACACACACTGCACACACTGCGTAGAGTGCAACAACAGCAGAGTGCAACTAACAAGGGGGGGAGGGCCACCAGAACTCACCTGGGCTGTAGGCTCATTAACAATTGTGCCACTCAGTGACCGCACAGCTTTTAAAATGGCCTCCTCAGGTTCCCTCGGTGAGTAATAATCCACTTAACTTGAACTTACACAAGTCTCCTGTCTCCCTAGACTCAATTGCCTCAGCATTCTGTTCTGTCTAAATAGTGTACTTTCATTACCACAGATCACACTGGACATATTCAAACTTGCTAATTACTGATACAGAATAAGAATCATAAAAAAATCAACCTTGAAAAATCATTAGTTCATCTCAAAATTCAACAGTTTAGAGAAAGTCCTAAGCCCACATATACTGCCCGGCGAATAACATTGCATACTCCATTGCATAATTGCTATAGTAATTTCTACAGTGATTGAAGTGTGTGACTTTTTTGTCTAGGCAGTGTGTTCAGACACACCAGCCTAAAGATCAGACACAAGTTTGGATTTTTTTTCTTCTAGATTTTAGAAAAATACTGAAATTTAGTTTCAATACCAACGCGTCTGTTATAACACACATGGCATTAGGTAATTAAGTAACTGTAAGGGACTGCCCCTAGAGGGCACTGTGATGTGTGGTTTTTAGTTTTTTGTAGTTCTGTTTGTAGACTCAGTTTCCCAGAAGGCACCTCGGTCAGGTGATGACGGAGCTCACCTGGGCTGGGGTTGCTCATTAGAGTAGTTATAAATGGCTGGTTGTTCTGGGAAACTGAGTCGAGCATTAATTATGTTATGAGGGCATTACGTGTTTTAGTTTTCGTTTTGTGTTTTATTTTGGTTCGTTTGGTGTCATGTTTTGAAGGCTCTATATGATTTGAAAGTTGTTTGTGTGTTCCAGCCTGTATGTGAGTGTGTTTCAGCCTGTGTGTGTGGATTCTCCATTTGTGCCTACCCTCAACCCGGGTACGCTCGTGGAGCGTGTGTTTGCCGCTCGTAGGAGCGCGGAGTGAGTGTTGGCCGCTCGTAGGAGCTGGTGCGCTATTAGAGGCGCGAGTGTGTGTGGTTCGCTCGTAGGAGCTGGTGCGCTATTAGAGGCGCGAGTGTGTGTGTGGTTCGCCCATAGGGGCGCGAGGGTGAGGGTGTCGCCCATAGGGGCGCGAGGGTGAGCGTGTTGCCCATAGGGGCGCGAGTGGGTCATGATTGGGAGAACCTGTGTGTTTTGTGTGATCTTTGTCTGTTTGTTTTGTAAAGAGCCTATGTGTTTTATTTAAAGAAGAGTCTGTGTTTTTCGTTACGTGGGTTTCTGTGTTTATTTTCTGTTCATGTTCTGTTTGATTGGATTATTAAAAGACCTTTTTTGAGTTAAACAACTCTCTGCGTCTATGCCTGCCTTATTTAAGCCCTTGGCATTAACAACAGCCTGGACTACCCCTCAGTTCGTTACAGTAACAGCAACAACAGTTAATTGTTATTTTAAGACACAATGGTCAGCTGTTCTGAAATAGTTCTTTCAAGAACAGTATTGTCAAGTGCAATGTATTGTCAATGCACCATGGTGAAACTGTCTCTCAAGAACACCATCCCAGGAAAGCAAGACCAAAACTTCATTTAGATGTTCATTTAGAGTTACCAGCCTCAAAAATCACCAACTAACAATCAGCACCTCAGATGAGAGGCGTTAAGAAGCTTTTCAGAGCATAAATAGCAGATATCAACTGTTCAAAGCAGATTATTGTATATTTTGGATGAATTCCACATTATTTTACAATTTAGAAAAAAATGAATATCAAGACCACTAAATTAGAAGGGGTGTCCAAACCTTTGACTGGTAGAGTATGTAAACCTGTGATTAGTTGCTGCTTTGCATTCAACAGTACCGTGGTATAAACGGTAGTGTAAGTGCGTTTCTGTATCAGAGAAGCAAACCTCTCCAAAGACAAGCTGTTCTATAACAAGTCCCCAGAGATCGATGAATGAGAATGGGTGGCCTTCTCTCACTCTCTTCCGCAGCTCACGGGCATAATGGAATAGACATCCAAGAGAGAAGAGACTGCCTGGGCTCTTAGACAGCTCCTTCTGTGCAGACGCTATCGCTTTATCCAGGCCTTCATCCATTGACCAAACTGGGTCAGAGTAGAGACTAGCAGCAGTCCTTGAATAAAAAAAGAAAGTTATTTTAATACTTTGCGAGAGAAAGAGATGTGGATGACAAACTCCATCAATGCAGATGCATAGATCCAGAGTGCTGTATATACTGTATACTGTACAGCTCCGCTCAGCATGCAGTGTCAGCAATCATGTTTGCCTTTATACTTACATGTTTAAATAGTTAAGGAAGTGAATATGAGTTTTAGACATGTTACAGTACATTTCAGAAATGTTTACATACTGTGGACTTTGCTCATGTTATTTTTAACATGTTATTTTGGTTATATTTGGTTTAATTTTTTAGTTGATTTAGTTCTGGATATTATTAGAAAGTAGTACATGAAAACAGATTTGTCTTTCCAAATGTTTGGGAGTTCTTGAACAATTCTTCTAAACATATTGCACACAAAAAACCCTCCTGTGAGATTTATACATTATAGAGTCTCCAAAGTCCCAATAGTTGTGGGTTTTTTTTTGTTTTGTTTGTTTTTTTGTATTTTTAATCTTGTAAGCACAAGTTATTATCTTTTAGGAACCAGCTATTATATTGTGCAAACAAATTCTTTTTCTGGATACAGTACCAGTAAAATGTTGACACTAGTCAAAAGATTGGACAAAACTCCATTTGTTCAAAATTAGTTGATTTTGCCAAATGGCATTAAGTAATTCTTCTGCTGCAGAAGAGGAGTTCATTTAGAGTTACCAGTCTCAGAAATCACTTAACAACATGAAATTCCTGAGGTGCTCTTTTACACGCACTCACCAGGTGGAACCAGAAACAGAGGTGATGTAAGTGATGACATCGAGCAGGCCGAGGCTCTGCAGTCCTTTCAGAGAGCCGAACGTGCCTGTCATGGCCCTGGAGCCGCCTCCTGAACACACCACAGCCACCGTCGGCACCTAAACACACACATACACTCACTGGCTTGTATTTGTAAATACAGTTAAACCTTGGATTGCTTGGATATCAAAATACCTGTATATCACAGCGAATGTCCCCCATAAGAAATAAAGGAAACTCTGACGATTCATTCAACACCCCAAATATTCATAGAATTTATATAAAATATAAATAATTCATACAAAAAAAGTAAAACTTAAAAAAAAAATTAACATGCACTTGACTTTTGAAAAGAATCATGACTGGTGTTGATAAATGATGATAGACGAAGCAGAAGCAGAGGGGCTACTGTGTAGGATGACTTTCACACACACACACACACGCACACACACACGCACACACACACGCACACACACACACACACACACACACACACACACACACACACACACACACACACACACACACACACGGAATCACTCTTCTCTGCCAGAGAGTCTTTGGTTACTGGAATCTCCTTCTTTTTGTATGATTTTAATAAGGAACCTTTCTAATAACACTTTCTTTTTCTCGGAAATTTTAAGTTGCATTGTCGGTAAACTCTCGACAATGCAACATAGACTCATCTCCCGCTCTGCTACAGCCTTTTAACACTTTTTTTCTTTACACAGGCCGTGGTTCAATCCAAGGTTCCACTGCTTACAGAACCATGTTTATTCTAAAATAGTGCATATGTGTGAGAGCGGTGATGATGATGATGATCTCTAATATAATTTGTGCCTAACTTCCTAAAAGAAAACAACATTCCTATTACACAATTATAGACAGAGTCATACCTTGGTGGGATCCAGAGGAGTGTCAAGGTTTAAAAATGTTTGCAGTGCACGAGACACCACCTCCCTTCTCTTCACCAGAAACTCCTTTTCCTCTGCTGGTATGTCAAAATCCAGACGCACCTTTATGTCCTTCTCAGGGCTACACACAGAACCATACACACACCAGACAAAACATACCTGGTTATAAAAACAATCATTAAATTATTATATATTGAAGAAGAAATTGTTTTCCAGACAATTCAATGAATGAATTGAAATTTGTTAATGGAATAAAAATAAATCCAGCTCCCTAAACATTTGATATACTTTACTGACACACAGATGTACTGTACGTATAATATTAATAATAATTTTAGCAGTAACACGTTTTTTGCAGAACAAATCTGTGAATACATTTTGTAGATTGGTGGCAACTGAACATAATTATAAATCTTATTTAAAACATTAAACTAGTTGCTGCTATCCTCCAATCGTATATCATCTATAGCAGGGGTCTTCAACTCCAGTCCTGGAGGTCCAGTGTCCAGCACAGTTTGTAATTCACCAACACCCAAACACACCCACTGAACCCAGTAATTAACAGATTAGTTGAATCAGCTGTGTTTGAGAAGAAGAATCACCAAACTGTGTTGGACACTGGACCTCCAGGACTGGAGTTGAAGACCCCTGATCTATAGTGTAAGCCATAACTGTTACCTCTCTGTTATCTCAAATTCCAGCCACAGTTTGTCCATGAACTGAAAATAAAACCAGAAATAATTTATTAGCTTCACTTTAGTGACTATCTTCACATTGTTCACATGCACTTTTAATTGAGCTCAAAACTGTGAATGTGGCAATCATAGAGTATACACTGCAATGTCTAGATTTCCAAAACAATGTGCTCACAAAGTTTTTAAATGCTTTAATATAAATAACACAATTAAGCAATCTTAACACTATTTTAAAAATTATTTTTAATTATAATTATTTTTAATAAATATTTGTTTAATTAGTCAACAGAATGTTTTTGTTTTATTAAAGCATCAACTTGTTACAAACGGGCGCTTGTTGGGCTGTGGAGTGTTTATTTTAGAGAATAATTCACATGAGCACTATGTAGCACTAAGGTAAGGGCACTTCTATGCCTATTTTAGAAAATTGCACAATTCAAAAGGGGTACGTATCATAACTATGGTGAGGGGCGTACTTATGTCTAAGCAAACCATCTTGTTTCTGATTATTTCCCCAACTAAGGTACTCCAAACTCATGCTCAGGTTTCCCTCCTTTCTAATGTGAAATGATAATAGTTGTTTTTTTCTCTTTATCGTTTTCTTTTTCTTTTTAGTTTTCTCTTTTCCCTTTTCATTATCTTTTTGCTGTTCTATTTTAGTTTTTTTTTCTTTTTTCTTTTGCTTTTCTATTCCAGAGAAACGCTCTCAGACCTGGTGCTACCTAAATGTTCGCACATGGTGCTCTAGTTTCTAGGAGCTTAAGTAGCCTACCAGGCAGGTGTAGCACATTCATTCTGAATGCCCCTAACCTTGCTGTGCCAGCTTCTGCCTGGACCCACCATTTATTGATTAATCCTCCTCTCTATTTTAAACTGCCAGATGTACCAAGAGGACAACTTCTTTGATTTTTAGCCTTAGTGGGAGGTCCTTAGTGGATAACCAGACCCATTGTCCTATACGGAAGGAGGGCTCGGCCCGTCACTTCCAATTAAACATGAGGGTTGCCCTGCGAGTGGCTTGGGCAACCCTCGTACATTGATGTACTAAACTTCATGCAGCAGGGATCCCAACCTCAGGTTACCCTAATTGGCACTCGAACGATGACGTGCCAAGAGAGGAGCGCCACTGGGTGTTGTGGGCATACTATACCCACGTTAGGTGGTCAGGCCAGGATGAGGAGTTGGAGGAGGCCACGCACCTGAGGGTGCACTTTAGAGCTTGATCTATACCCCCATCCATCTGCCCATTAGTATGTTAAGTGTGGGAGCCCCAACACAGGTCTTAGAGGGGAGCGTTGGACCATGGAGTGTTTATTTCAGCAGGGAATAATTGGTTCGCATGAGCACTACACAGCACTAATAACAATTATTATTAATAATAATAATAATAAGTTGAAAAAAGTTGGATACTATAACTTTACTTTACATTTTCATTACAATTGTAGTACCTGCTCCTTTTTGACCTGTTAATGATCTTACCTTGTCATCCGTGATGAACTCCTTGGTCTCCTTCTGACCCAGCTTAAGGGTGCTGATATCCAACAGAATTTTGGCACATTTTTCATCCACCACTAGGTCACTATCATACAACTGTATCTCCAAAACGTTCTGTCAGACAGAACAAAAGACCTCTTATTTACATGAAAGTATTGTAAGTCTGTTTATATTTATATAATTAGTATTGTTTGACATGTAGTATTTTATGTATTTAATTAGACACTGGTTTCAATGCAAGGCGGCACGGTGGTGTAGTGGTTAGCACTGTCTCCTTGCACCGCCAGGGTCCGGGTTCGATCCCTGGCCAGGCTTGATTCCTGTCTCTGTGTCCATGAAGTTTCTCCCCGTGCTTGGTGGGTTTCCTCCCGGTACTCCGGTTTCCTCCCATAGTCGAAAAACATGTAGGTTAGGCTAACTGGCGTTCCCAAATTGACCGTAGTGTGTGAATGAGTGAGTATATGTGTGTCTGTGCCCTGCGATGGATTGGCACCCTGTCCAGGGTGTACCCAGCCATGTGCCCTAAGTCTCCTGGGATAGGCTCCAGGAACCCTGTGACACTGAATACAGGATTAAGTGGCATAGATGATGAGTGAGTGAGTGAGTGGTTTCAATGCAAAAAAATAGACATGATAGCAACAGTAGACAGATTTGTGTACATCATTGATACTGGAAACGTAATAGTGTAAGCTTGGGTAAGTCTGAAGATAGAGATGGAGAAGATTTTTCTTTTTTTCTTTTCACAGCATTTTTTCTTAGTGTATATAGTTCATAAATCACACAGTTCTCTGTCAACCTAACATATTAGTGCAAAGTCATTATTATAAGTCTTGAATCAAAACAACTAGAGTTGATGTTATAGAAAATTACTTATCTCTTTCTGTTTGATGAGATTTACAGTTCCAAAAAGTATTTGCTATTGTTTATTTTATTTTTTATATTGTTTTTATATATTTATGACACTTAAATGATTAACATCATCAAACAAATTCAAATACTACACAAGGATAACCAGAGTAAATAAAAAGCAGTTTTTAAATGATGATCTCATTTATTATGGGAAAAAAAGTAATTGATCCTAAAACTAATACCTGGTTGTACGACCCTTGGCAGCAGGAACTGCAATCAAGCATTTTCAATAACTAGTCTTTTAGTATTTTACATCGCTGTGAAAGAAGTTTAGCTACTCTTCTTGAATTGTCCAAACTGGAGTGTTTAACCTGTTTTAGGTGCTGTTGTTTTTGTAGATCTTTTAGCGTGCTTCACTTTGTCAGACAGATTGTATTTAAGTGATTTTTTAATTCATTAGAATTAATTCATTAGAACCGTGTCCTTTCCCCCTCCTTTCGCCTTCACACACACATACACACACACACACTCTAATGTAAACACTGCTCTGTCGCTATTTTTTCAAAAGGTTATTTTTAGGTGAAGTGATGAAGGGTTTGAGTTGGGAAGTGTGGAATACCGGGTGGATCCGGAGCGCCACAGGCAGCTGGAGCTGGTAGGTGACAGGGTTAATCCGGAGGGTGATGCGGTATGGGCCAATGAATTTAGGGGATAGTTTTCGTGATTCCGTCTGCAGGTGTAGGTTTCTTGTAGACAGCCATACCTTGTCACCTACATGGTACAATAGCCCCGGTGGGTGTTGGTGAGTCAGATGGCATTGTTTGCTTAGGCCCAGAGCCGTCGATATCAGCGGACCAACTGTTGGGTCGACGGTCCTTCAACCTCCGGTTCCTGATGGTCGAACATCGGAGGTTGGAAACCGTAGCATGCCTCAAATGGGCTTAGGTTGGTGGCAGAGGATGTGTGGAGGTTATGGGACAGTTCTGCCCAGATGAGGTAGCAGGTGTACAGCTTTGGAGAACCGGTTGACGATGGTAAGGATGGTGTTTTTCCCTTCCCTGATGAAGTCGATGGCAATGTGCGTCCAGGGCCGAGTTCACCTGGTAGTGGTTGGTTGATATCCTTGGCCCCGGCTCACACTGGGCATGCCTGGACGAACTCGTAGATGTCCTTGGTTTTGGTTGGCCACCAGAAGGCACGTTGAATGACTTGGCGTGTGCGTCGCCTCCCGGGGTGTCCAGAGAGGAGGGAGGAGTGTCCCCATTGGAGGAGGTCAGTCCTGACAGCGTCGAGCACATAGAGTCGACCAGGCGGCACACCTGTCGGTTCGGTCTCCGCAGTCTGTGCCTGGCGACCCCTCGTCTCTTAGTCCCAACGGAGTGGTGCGATGATCTTGGTGGGTGGTAGGACAGGCGCGGGGTCCACCCGGAGGATGTCCTCCGCAAATTTTCGAGAGAGCCTCCACAATGAACGGTTTTCCAGCATCAGGATGGAGGAGGATGGGAGCAGAGGTGAAGCAGCGACAGAGTTCGTGGAAGGCGGAGATAGCAGTCGGGTTGAGGTTGAAGGGATGAGATGATGGACAAGTCGAGCGGTTAAAGGAGCTGCAACTGTACTGTAGTCCCGGATAAAGTGACGATAGAAGTTTGCAAAATGTTGGAGTTGTTTGAGGGTCTTGGGTAGGGGCCAATGATGCACAACTTCCAGTTTCTGCAGGTCCTGGGACGAGATGACAAAACCCAGGAACGTGGTGGAGCACTCGTGAAAAGCGCACTTTTCCAACTTACAGTAAAGCTGATGGGCGAGCAATCTCTTCAGGACCGCTCTGACGTGTTGGATGTGTTCATTGACAGTTCGGGAGTAGATGAGGATGTCGTCTAGATAGATGAACACCCAGCGGCCTAACATGTCTCTGAAAATGTCATTGATGAATTGTTGAAAAACGGCAGGAAGGGGATGACCAGGTTTTCGTAGTGTCCTGTGGGGGTGCTGTCTTCTACTCATCGCCCTCTCTAATGCGCACCAAGTTGTAGGCGCTCCGGAGGTCCAGCTTAGTAAAAATAGTGGCACCAGAGAGGGTGGAGAGGTAGATGGGATCCGGTGAGCCGCTCTCACTTCTCACCGGGTCTGCGCATTTCCCGGTCGCAGAGGACAGATGGCTCTGTGGTGCGCCGCTGATCCACAATAGGCACAGAGCCCCTCACTAACTCACTGTTCCTGATCTGCAATGGTTAACGAGGCGCACCCTTATTGCATGGGTTCCCCAGCTCCAGTGTCAACCACGGCGGGAGGTGGAGAGCCGACGGATCCGGTAGGTGCAGTGGTGAAGGAGGAGCGAGCCTCAGGAACTGGTGTGTGGGAGAAGAAAGAGGAAGGTCGAGACGTGAAATGAGGTAGTGATAGTGTGGTGGGCGGCAGAGTGCGAGGAGCTGGCTTGGGATGGGCGATCAGGCGTTGGTCGATTCGGAGGGCGTGGTGGATTAAGCCCTCCAAGGTCGCTGGGAGCTCTCGTCCGGCAAGCTCGTCCTTAATACGAGAAGCCAGTCCCTCGTAGGAGTCTCCCCATTCAGTCTGAACGGCGAGGGTTCGAAAATCAGCCATGTAGCGGCTCACTGATGACCCTTCCTGCCGCAAATGATATAATTTGGAGTAGGTCTCCACCACAGCAGCAGGATGTTCAAAGGTGAGATTTATCTCATGGGAGAGTTCAGTGTAGGAGTAAGTCGGAACGAAGAACTGCCGTGGCCCACTCAGCTGCCTGCCCGGACAGCAACGAAACAAGAAGAGCAATGCGCAGCCAGTCTGTGGAGTATCTGGTGGAATTAAACTCAAACACAAGATCCAGCGCGGTTAGAAAAACACTACACTTCCCATTCGTGCCATCCCACTTATCCGGTAAAGCCAGGTAAACATTAGAAGGGGAGGAGGGGTGATGGGGGGATGCCTCGTGGAGGGTTGCGTTCTCCAGCCGTAGCTTCACCACCATATGGCGCAAGGCCGCGACGGCTTGGATGCCACTGCGGAGAGTCGTGAATTCACCGTGCAGTTGTTCGAGCAGCTCGGCATGCCGATTAACCACATCGCAGAGGTGATCGTAATCCACTGGGTTTACTGCTGTTGGCTCAGACATTCTGTCACAGGCAACCGGAGACAGACAAGAAGACTAGCAATTAGCCCTGTAGTGTGAATGGTAAACCCAAACGCGGAAGCAACACGAGCAGGCAGGATAACCATGCTACTTATTTTTAGAAGTGTCTCTCAGCGAGAGCAAGAGTTTACACAACGAAACCCGCGTTCTAATAACACACACTCAATCAAAAGCGAAACCAAAGAAAGTGAGTACTCACGTTGAAACTGACGAAGCGTCGGTAATGGCATGGGCAGACTCAATGACAGCGATGTGAAGCACCATCTTGTCTCCTTTTATGCCTTCATGCGCCGCCGAGGATAGCGAGCTTCCTCTTCCTCCGCCGCCGCCTTCATGTGCCGCCGAGGATAGCGAGCTTCCTCTTCCTCCGCTGCCGCCTTCATGCGCCACCGAGGACAGCGAGCCTCCTCTTCCTCCGCCGTCGCCTTCATGCGCCGCCGAGGATAGCGAGCTTCATCCTCTTCCTCTGCCGCCGCCGTCTTGCGCCGCTGAGGACAGCGAGCTTCCTCTTCCTCCGCCGCCGTCATGCGCCGCCGAGGACAGCGAGCTTCCTCTTCCTCCACCGCCGCCATCATGCGCCGCCGAGGACAGCGAGCTTCCTCTTCCTCCGCCGCCGCCATCATGCGCCACTGAGGACAGTGAGCCTCCTCATCCTCTGCCGCCGCCTTCATGCGCCGCCGAGGACGTCGAGCTTCCTCTTCCTCCGCTGCCGCCGTCTTGCGCCGCCGAGGACAGCGAGCTTCCTCTTCCTCCACCGCCGTCATGCGCCGCCGAGGACAGCGAGCTTCCTCTTCCTCCGCCGCCGCGTGCCGCCGAGGACAGCGAGCTTCCTCTTCCTCCGCCGCCGTCATGCGCCACCGAGGACAGCGAGCTTCCTCTTCCTCCGCCGCCGCCGTCATGCGCCGCCGAGGACAGCAAGCTTCCTCTTCCTCCGCCGCCGCCGTCATGCGCCGCCTTGACAGCAAGCTTCCTCTTCCTCCGCCGCCGCCATCATGCGCCGCTGAGGACAGTGAGCCTCCTCATCCTCTGCCGCCCTGCGTCAATGAGGACGGCGAGCCTCTTCTGCCTCCGCCGCCCTGCGTCACCGAGGATGGCGAGCATCCACTGCCTTCGCCGCCCTACATCAACGAGGACGGTGAGCTTCCTCCGTCTCCGCCGCCCTACTTCAACGGGGGCATCAAGCCACCTGGCCCACAGGACATAAGAGCCAGCCTCTTGGTGAGAGGGGCAGACATTGTGCCCAGGGGGGGATGCCCGGGACCTCCTGTGGCGCCTCGGAGTTGCGCCCTTTGAGGGGGGGGTTATGTCAGGGATAACCCCTAGAGGGCGCCAAAGCGCCCTGAGACTTTTTGTGTTTTTCGTTTCGTTTTACTTCATTTCCCAGTTTGCACCTCGGTCAGGTGACGTGGGCGCTCACCTGAACCAAGTTGATCATTACTTTCTTTATAAATAGAGTGTTTTGAGTTTAGTTATTTGTCTTGCATCTGTTGATTTCACCCCGTAAATGTCTATCCAGTTTAGTTCGTGTGTTTCCTGTCTTTATTCGTGTTTTGGTTTGTTTTATTATAAAGTTTCAGTGTTTATTTAATTTCCCTGTTTTTCTTTAATAATAAACATCGTTTCCTTTAAAACCTGGATTATCCTGGGCCTCGCACCGCATTTCATGACAATTACCTCAATTTTTTATTTTTATTTTGTCAACTTATTCGGGTTTACAGTGTACCAGTGGTTTAGGACAGCTTTTTCCCTCAGTAAATAAAATCACAATTTTAAAACTACATTTAGTATTTACTTGGGTTATATTTGTGTAATATTAAGATTTGTTTGATGATTTCAATCATTTAAGTGTAACATACACAAAAAATCCAGTAAGGGGCAAATACTTTTTCATGGCACTGTAAGAATTTAACTGTACTATATTTACAGTATGTACAGTATGATAAATCAGGAGTACCTACATACTGAGGTAAGTATAGTAGATTTGACGTGTAACCTAAGACAATACCCTTAGATTGAGGAAATTTCTCACCTTGATCAGACTGAAGACACGGAACTGGAAGGTCTCATTCCATTCAGGTGTCTTGCAGTCATTGATAGTCTTGGTTCTCACAGTACAGCAATCTGAGGCAGTGGGCAGGTGCAGGGTCACATAGAGGTCAGGTTCTGAAACTGTATGAATATATGCTGCTTAAATAGACAAGTGTGTAAAATGCAGTTTGAGTATTGCATTACATTTAATGCACCATGTTAAAGAGCAGTGTTGCAATTGAGGTAAAATATTTGTCCTTTTAACAAACCACTTATATTTTCCCCTAATTTGACCTCATACACTGATTATGTGGTCATGTAGTAAAATTGTGTGTCCATGTGTGTGTGTGTGTGTGTGTGTGTGTGTGTTTGGGTGAGGAGTGGGTCTGAATAAGGGCATACAGTAGTCATAAATATGCTCGAATGTTCCACGTAGCACTGTGACGGAAAGGTTCCAGAATGGTGTCGGTCCTGTCTGTAACACACAAATACAGAGATGGAGCAAGATGGATGTTTGTGATAGACTAAAAATCAGAAAAGAATACTGCAGCATCTTATATTCAAACCCATATGAAAACATTGTGTCTGTGATCATGACTGTTAACATATTTACACTAACTTATAATACATCTGTGTTCTGTCACATAGTTTTTTTTTTCCAGTTTAACTACCATCTCTGGGTTGAATTATATGAAACATTATGGCATGGCATGCCACTATTTTATTAGAAATTATTAAATAAATTTATTGTCCACTTCCAGTGGTTGATTCAGTGAGTGATGACTGTGACACGATCATAGTATGACACAAAAGCTGAAAAATGCCTTTGACACACCCACAGCATGACATAAAAGCTGATAATTGCATGTGACTACATGTGTGAACACCACTGGCCCTGAACAACCTGCCGCCCAAACAAACAGATTTTCTCTTTTATATATATTTTTACAGTATATAGTTGTCTGTAAACACAGTCAGGCAGGAATTTTTGGTGTTTATCTTTTTTTTTTTTTTTACTTTTTTTTAGTAAATTAATCCCACTATAATGTATTTCTAATGAAATATTACATTTCTTAACATTAATGAACATTTTACTAATAGGATTAATATTTTACTGTGTTTAGGTAAAACCAAGGATGGGTTTTCTAGTAATAACTTAAAGGATGCCATTTGTTCTCCTAATTAAATGCTATTAAAATGTGCTACAATTAATTTTGAAATACTAATATGACTGTTACAAAAAAAAAGACTTTCAAGAAAATAAATATAATTATAATTACTATAATCTTTTAACGTCTGACGGTGTTGAAAAAAACCCTGTAATCCCCTGAAAAGTTTGTCATCTGAACAAAAATGTTGGAAGGTTGTTGCAAAACAGGGTTTGATAACCCACACATCACTGTTCAACAATATACCGTGTATTAAGTTTTTAGAAATAAATATAAAGTTTTATTTAAAGTCTCAGTTCTTAAGAATGACTGATTTTTATCTAACAGACTCTTTGCAGAAGTCTTAAATAAACTTGAACTTTTTTTTATTTTTATTTTTATTTTCTACACTAACACATGTTTTAAGATTTCCCTTTGATTTTCTATATACTATACAGTAAATAACAATCTGATTTCTTAATCTCCTTGCAAAGGGTTGCATCGTTTGTGAGCTCATAAACAATTTATCCTTGTGAAAGTTTTTCAGGTTTTAACAACAATCTCTGATACTGTATGTTGCTTGTGAGTTGCTTGGGCTCTTGTAAGTATTATAGAATTATGTTTCAGTGCTGTGGTTTTCGGTCTTGTATTTTCTTCATTAAAGATGCCTTTCACCTCTGTTTGAACTTTATTACCATAACATTATTTACCTATACAAGCACATTCTTGTATGTTTCATTGTTTTCTTCATCTGCTGGATTAATTATCTTAATATTTTTTTTAAAAACCTAGGTTGCATAATTATCATCACATTATCAATTTAATTTGTCCATTAAAGAATACTACAATTCTTACCAACAGGACTCCATTAGAGTGATGCTCAACAGGTCCCTCAGGACTGGTAACACAAGCAAACATATATATAAGGTATATGATATGTCTGACAATTATTCTGAAAATAATTAAGCATGAGAAACTCTGCATAACTATGACAGAGGCTGATTTGTGTGCCAATGGTTACTTAAAGTATAGCTATTATATATATATATATATATATATATATATATATATATATATATATATATATATATATATATACACACGATCTAAAACAGGTAAGATATACGGTCAAATATAAGGTCAGCAAATCAAATTAAATCAAATTAAAATGAACATTTATTTTTATCACATGGACTGGAGAATTTGCTGTGTAGTTTTAAATGTTTTATTGTAGAACCTTTCTTGATGATAAATTAGGATAAGATAACAGAAAAATATTTAGCAGAAAAAATATGTGAATGCAGTGTTTTGTAGATTGATGGCAATTGAACTTATTTATAAATCTTATTTAAAACATCACCATAACTGCTGCAAGCCTCCATGTTTACGTCATCTATAGTGTAAGCCATAACTGTTACCTCTCTGTCAGCTCTAATTCCAGCCACAGCTTGTCCATTAACTGAAAATAAAACCAGAAATCATTTATTAACCTCATTTTAGCAACTATCTTCACATCGTTCACATCCACATTTACTTGAACTCAAAAGAGTGAATGTGGACACTGCAATGTCTCGACTTTCAAAACAATGTGCTCACAAAAGTATTTAAATGTGTTTATATAAATCTTGACACTATTTTGTTTATTAATACAATTTATTCTAAATTAGTCAACATTGTTTTCTTTTATTACACTTCAAAAGCATCAACATTATTATTATTATTTATTTATTATTTTTTTAGTTGTATTTTTTATAACCACTCTGGACATCAGTTTTTTCCCCAAAAAGGCTTATTTTGCCATCCTAATGAACAAGATGGGTTAAAAAAATTACGTAATGATTATAACAATAATAATAATAATAATAATAATAATAAGCTGGATACTATAACTTGCTCCTTCCTCGCCATGTAAATGATCTTACCTTGCCATCCATGATAAACTCCTTGGTCTCCTTCTGACCCAGGTTAAGGGTGTTGATGTCGAGCATAATGGCGGAATATATCTTATCTTCCTTTTTATGCTCTGGGTCACTATCATACAGAGCTGTCTCCAAAACATTCTGTCAGAGAGAACAAAAGGCCTCTTAGTTATATTAAAGCATTATAAAGCTCTTTATAGTTTATTGTATTTTTTGACATCTAGTATTTGTAAGGGACTACACCTAGAGGGCACTGTGTGCACTTTTTTGTTTTTTGTAGTTTTTTGTTAGTCGACTCAGTTTCCCAGAAGGCACCTCGGTCAGGTGATGCTGGAGCTCACCTGAACCGAGGTAGCTCATTAGTATGGTTATAAATAGCTGATTGTTCTGGGAAACTGGGTCGAGCATTAAAACTGTCAGTGGGCATTTGTTTTGATTTGGTTTTTGATTTGATTGTGTTGTATTTCCCTTTGTCTGTTTATTTGGGCTCTACTTTGTTCTGTGATCTGTCTGATGTGTAAGTGTACTTTTTAGTTTATTTTGTTTATTTATGAGTGTTTAGTGTGTTCTGTTAGCCTTCATTGTATTCCCTTAATCTCCTGTCTGTTCCCGTCAGCCTCCCGTGTGTTCCCGTCCAGTCTCTAGTTGCCCTGTCCCGTCCAGTCCTAAAGCCTCCGTGTCAGTCCCAAAGGGTCTGTATATGTCTAGAAAGGTCTGTATATGTCTAGAAATATCTGTATATGTCTAGAAAAGTCTGTATATGTTCAAAGAAGCCCATATATCTATAAGGGTCAATAGAGACTGGGTTTGTGTGTGTTTGTCCAGAGCCCTGTGTTTTGTTAGTTTGTTTTGTGCACTATTAAAGACTTTATGTTGGTACAACCCCTCTGCACCTATGCCTGCGGTTTATGCCCACGGCAATAACATCCGCCCGAACCACCTGTCTTAACCTGTTCGTGACAGTATTATATGTATTTAATTAGACACTAGGGGGCACAGTGGTGTAGGTGTTAGCACTGTTGCCTTGCACCTCCAGGGCCCAGGTTCAGACTCTATTCCCGTCTCTGTATGCATGGAGATTGCATGTTCTCCCCGTGCTTGGTGGGTTTCCTCCGGGTACTCCGGTTTCCTTCCATAGTCCAAGGACATGCAGATTAGGCTAATTGGTGTTCCTAAATTGCCTGTAGTGTAAATTAGTGTATGACTGTGTGTATGTGTGCCCTGTGATGTTCAGGGTGTTCCCCGCCTCGTGCCTTAAGTCTCCTAGGATAGGCTCCAGGCCCCCTGAGAGTGAGTAAGTAGACACTGGATTCAATGCAAAAAAAACATAACAATAATAATAATAATACATTTTATTTATAAGCGCCTTTCAAACACTCAAGGACACTGTACAAAAGTTACATAAAGGCACGTAGAAACAAGACAAAACAAAAACAAACAAAATATACCAGCAACAAAACAAAAGAAACTGTGCATGAGAGAGGGCAGGAAGGATTTAAGGTGGGTAAGCAAGATTAAACAGGTAAGATTTGAGTTTGGATTTAAAGAGAGACAGTGAATCAATGTTGCGGATTTCTGGCGGTAAAGAGTTCCAGAGCTGGGGAGCAGAGTAACAGAAAGCCCTCTGTCCCATGGTGGAGAGATGAGCAGAAGGCACATAGAGATGGAGAGAAGAGGCAGATCTGAGAGAGCGAGAGAGAACATGAATATGAAGAAGATCAGATACGTAAGAAGGGGCAAGATTGTGGAGAGCTTTGAAAGTAGGAAAAAGGATCTTGAAGTCTATACGGTGCTGTACCGGAAGCCAGTGAAGCTGCTGCAAAACTGGAGTGATGTGGTGAAATGAAGGAGTTTTAGTGATGATGCGAGCTGCCGAGTTTTGAAGCAGTTAGAATTCTCAATAGAAAGGGAAAAGCTGTTTACTTTAGAGAGAGTGGACTTAGTGCCAATTAAGAGAAATTCAGTTTTCTCATTGTTTAATTTAAGGAAATTGGACGAGAACAAGGATTTGAGTTCATTAAAGCAGTTGAGAAGAGAGGAAGGTGGGAGGGTAGCATTAGGTTTGCTACAGTAATAGAGTTGGGTGTCATCCACATAACAGTGGAAGAGAATGTCATATTTTAAAGATGTTGCCTAGTGGAAGAAGGTAGGTGTTAAAGAGAAGAGGACCTAGGACAGAACCCTGCAGAACTCCAGTGTTAACAGGAGAAGATTCAAAATGAAAAGAGTGTAATTTTATGAACTGTGTGCGCCCTGATAGATAAGATTTAAACCAGTCAAGGGGGGTGTTAGAAATGCCGATAGAGATAAGTCGATTAAGAAGGATAGTATCAAAGGCAGCACTTAGATCAAGAAGAATTAGAAGAGTGACTGAACCAGAATCAGCTGCCATAAGAAGGTCATTAGTAACTTTTAAAAGAGCAGTTTCAGTGCTATGGAAAGGGCGAAAACCAGACTGAAAATGTTCGTACAAGTTATTACAAGTTAAATGAGAGTGCAGTTGAGAAACAAAAATTTTTTCAATGATTTTAGACAGAAATGGTAGGTTGGAGATTGGACGAAGATTATTGAAATTACACGGCTCAGCACCAGACTTCTTCAGAATCGGAGTGATAATAGCAGTTTTAAGTGACATAGGGACAATACCAGTAGTAAGAGAGGAGTGAATGATAGCGGAAATAAGAGGAATGAGAGAGGGTAGACAGGCCTTAACTAGAACAGTGGGAAGAGGATCCAGAGAACAAGTAGAGGACTTAGATTTATGGATGAGATCTATAATATCTGAAATACTGGGAAGCTGAAAAGCAGTGAAAGGATAGAGAATAGGATAGAGTTCAGAAGTTGTAGTTGGGGAAGATGGTGAACCTAGATGTAGATGGATTTTATGTATTTTCTCGTTGAAGAAGGACATCAGAGAGTTGCCAAAGGCAGAAGAGTACAGATGAAAAGGTAAAGATCATTGGGGACTAAACAGAGTTGAAAACCGAGAATAACATTTTGGAGTTGCCTTCATTAGTACAAATCAGGCCAGAATAATACCTGGATTTATTATCTGCAATCCAACGTTTATAAAGCAGAGTGTGATTTGCATAGAGTTCTTTGTGGATATTAAGACCCGTTTTTCTATAAAGCCGCTCAAGCTGACGACCTTACGTTCACGTAGTGAACCAGGGTGCAGACTGAGTAAAAGTGACAGTCCTTGTTTTCAGAGGAGCAAGAGAGTTAAGAATAGACATAAGGCCATCATTATAGTAAGAAACCAGATCATCCGAGTCAGATAGACAGTTGAAGTTCATGATGTTATCAATACTACTGGTAAGAGAGTCAGAACTGATGTCCTTAATATTACGGAAAGATATGATACGAGGTTGCTTGATTACAGAGAGAGAGAGTTGAAAATTGAAGGAGATAAGAAAGTGATCAGTTATTGGGAGATCAACAGCAGTACAAACGGAAGGAGTGAGACCAGAACAGCAGATTAAGTCCAGAATATGACCCTTGGAGTGAGTTGGAAAGTCAGTATGCTGCCGGAGACCAAAACTCTCAAAACAGGCAGCAAAGTCTCTAGTAAGAGGGTGGTCGATATTGTCAATGTGTATATTAAAGTCACCCACCAATATTACATTTGAGGATAGTGTGATTAAGTGGGTGAGATAAGCAGCCAAGTCAGTTGTAAAATTGCGTTGAGTCTTAGGGGGGCGATAACCCACAGCAACAATGGTAGGTGTGGGCCCAGGAAGTTCACACACAGCTGATTCAAATGAATCAAATGCAGGTGCGGACACAGGCAGGACTTTCCATTTCTCACGGTGAATAATCGCGAGTCCACCTCCACGGCCACAGCCACGAGACTCAGAGATGTACACAAACCCAGGTGGGGTTGACTCATTGAGGGCGGAGAAGTCATTGGGTTGTTGCCAAGTTTCCGTTAGACAGAGGAAATCAAACTTTCGGTCAGTGAGGAGATCCCGGATATAGATAACCCTTGCTTGTAAGTGAGCGGATATTAAGCAGACCGAAGTTTATTATGGCGTCATCACATTTGGCATTAGCATTAGCTGACCTACCTGGTCTAGCTAACACACTGTGATCAACGCCCCTGCCAGTGTAGCGCGATTGACGTCGAGAAGTCCAGATGGATTTTATTCCTGAAGTGTTGGTGAGATGGAAACTTCGCCGCGATCCCCGATGGATGTATCTACGATGAGGAAGGCAAACAATATCCGGGTGAAGATGCAGCGCCGGCGGGGGCTCCGACAGGTGAGAGCGAAACCGGAGCAGCTCAGCAGCCGAGTATTGGAGCAATCCTGTTGCCGGTTTGTAGACAGGTAACAGGAAAAACCAGGTGATGGTACACCAGGAATAAATCCAACCGACCCTCATCGTAATCCCAGTTTGTTGAGGTAGCAGGGCACGCAGAATTTCGGAGAAAAACAAACAAACAAACAAACAACAACAAAAAAAAACACAGACATTGCCGGAGAGCAGCGGCAGCAAGCATGCGCCAGCGTCCACTCAACAGAGCTCACAACATGAAAGTAACAGTAGATAGGTTTGTGTACATCATTGATACTGGGATTGTAATTGTGTCAGCCGAGGTAAGGCTGTGTGTTGCCTTCAGACGGAGAGGGGCAGATGAAGCTGGGACTGTGATAACAAAAAAAGTAATCACAATCATACTCCTTTCTCTGGCCTTCACCATCCCACATCTCCAATATTACACCTCATGAATGACCTCTATAAGTAATTTATAAGAATTTGGTGTGCGTGGAAAACCATACATCTAGGATTGTGTATACATTTTTATTTGTTTATTATAATTTCTGATCATGGGAAATTACTAAAAAAAAAAAATTAGTTTCTCTTACACTTAAGATACATCAGCTATGAACAGACTTTCCTCCACCAGCCTCTGTATCAAAGATGAGGCTTGTTATGTAACTGAAAAACTGTCAGATGCAAAAGGACAGGCTTGACTTTACTTGTATATATTGATATATTGCCAGGGGAATTCTGGATACCATTCTGTCAAAGATTTTCTAAAATTAGGATTAATCACTATCAGTACAGCTCAACAGGACAGACATTTTCTATCATCGTGCTCCCGGACTGGTACACACACATACTGTACAAGAAACCAGACTTTGGACATTTTATAACTTTACCTTTGCTTTGGGAAACATTCACAGGACATGCTGACTCACCTTGGCCAGGCTGGAGACACTGAACTGAAAGGTCTCGTTCCACTCAGGTGTCTTGCAGTTATTGATAGTCTTGGTTCTCACAGTACAGCAATTTGAGGCAGTGGGCAGGTTCAGGGTCACATAGAGTTCAGGCTCTGATACTGTAGGAATATATGCTGCTTAATCAGACAAAATGTGTAAAATGCAGTTTAAGTATTACATTACATTTTAATCATGTTAATTGAGGTAAAAAATTTGTCCTTTTAACAAATCATTTAGATTTCCTCCCTAATGTGACCTCATACAGATTATGGCGGTCATATAGTAAAATTGTGTGTTATAGTGTATGTGTGTGTGTTTGGGTGGTTGGTTGGTCTGAATAAGGGTGCAGTATACATACAGTTGTCATATGTGTGCTCGAACTGTCCTCGCAGCACTGTGACAGAAAGGTTCCAGTATGATCCCAGTTCCTTCTGTAACACACAAGTAAGAAGATAAAGCAAGATGTGTGCAAGAGACTAAAAAATATCAGAAATGAATACTGCAGAATTTTATATTCAGACCAATATGAAAACATTATGCCTGTGATCATGACCAGTTACATATTTACAAGTTTACATATTAACTTGTAACACATCTCTGCTTTGTCACATACTTTCTTTAACATGTCTGGGTTGAATTATATGAAACATGATGTGATGTCATTCCCCAAACTATTTTATTAGGAAAGATTAAACTGATTGATCTCTGTAAATACTTCTTCACTTCCATTGGCTGAATTGTACTAAAACATCATGTTATCTCTGACATCCTCAGTGGTCTTACAGGTTATAATATATGTTACCTTATTTAGATCTTAATAATACTTTATGTAACCACTGGCACACAGATCAGCCTCTGTCATAGTTATGCAGAGTTTCTCATGCTTAATTCTTTTCAGAATAATTGTCAGACATCTCATGTGAGAGGTATCACCTCGTTTCTGAAGCAACTTAACTGCCTCAGAGCAGGTATACAACGCGCGCACACACACGCAAAATGAGAAACAGTTACATCCAATTAATAATGCATGCCACTTCATGCCCTCTGTTTTTGTTATGTATGTGTTCTTTATTGGTATATATAGGCTATTATGCAGTAGACTTCCTGGTCAAATGCTTGGAAACACTTTTTAATTCCATGGTCTTTTCTTGATTTTTATTTCTTTCTACATTGTAAAACAATACTAAAGGTGTCCAAAATATGCAATAATCTCTTTTGAACAGTTGATATTGAGATGTGTCTGCTACGTATGATCTGTAAATCCTTCATAACGGCTCTAATCTGAGGTGCTGTTTGTTAATTGGTGATTTCTAAGGCTGGTAACTTGTCTACTCTGCAGCAGAGGTAAGTTTTGGTCTTGCTTTTCTGGGAAGGTCTTCATGAGAGCCAGTTTTATCATGCAAATGCACTTGAAAATACTGTTCTTGCTAGGACTGTTTCGGAACAGCTGACCTTTATGGATTAAATAAAATAATAATAATAATAAAAAAAATATATATATATTTGAAATAACTGACTGTTCTTAATTTCCTAATTAAGTGTTATTTTGTGATTTTAAAATCTAAATTATTGTCCTAGAACTTAGATAAATCACAAAAAAAAAAAAAACATTGAATTAGACATTTTGTCCAAACTTTTGACTTTGTTTATTTATTTATTTATTTATTTATTATCACTTAAAGTCATTAAAATGTCCTTGAAGCTCAGGTGTTTCTTGGGGTGGACCATTGCTTTGTTTTTAAAATCCTCCCTATTTTTTATGTTAAAAATTGGTAAATATGCATCCAGTCATTGGTTGTATAAGAAAAGAGCATAACTGCAATTTGCAACAATTGCATTTCAATATCTAAATAAAAAAAAAAGTAGTTTTCCCTTGGAAATGTTATATTTCAATAACCTTTTCGTCTTATAGCACTTAAAATAATACTTAATTAAAGTAATGAAATTAAAACTTAATTAACCTCAATTAATACCCACCGCTCAGATCTTTTTCCTGATCTTCCTTATTTAAACACTTTTACTAGCCACTTCAGTCTGGAGGACTATTTTAATAATTATTTCATACCACCCGCCTGTTAAAAATGTAGTGTCTAAAGTCAATCTATAAAAATTAATAAATAAACAATCAAACAAACAAAAAATATTATCAGTACAGTGCATGAGAATTTTCATAAAAACATACTAAATTCTGTATTATTCTTATCTACATCGAGGCACTTGGCAGACGCCCTTATCCAGAGCGACTTACATTTTTTTTTATCTCATTATACATTTGAGCAGTTGAGCATTTTTTTGGGGGGGGGCCTTGCTCTAGGGCCCAACAGGGACAACTTGGTGGTGGTGGGACTTGAACCTAGGACCTTCAGAACCATAGTCCAATGCCTTAACCACTGAGCTACCCCTGACCCCTGAGCTTCTTATATTGACATGGTAGATGTGTTGGGAGATACTAGAGTCATTCCGCAGGAGGTGAGTCTTTACTAGTTTTTCTTCTTTTTTTTTTAAATCTTTTTTTTTTTGAGTCACACAAGTTTTTTCCTTGTAAATTCCTCAAATATCCAAATTCTGTCAATTTAAACAACACATCCACACTTTTTCTTTGACTGTTTCATGGTACTTACTGAAGAAACAACTTTATATGCTTATTTACAGTATCGTTAGTATTTTATTTAGAATAGCAACATTACTATTAGTTACTGGTATTAGTTAAAAGAAAAGAGACAAACAGTACCTCCATTTGTAACTGTTGCACAGTATTCCTTGGCTGCTGAGAAAAGTGTAAATAGTCTAGCCTGTTGAATAAAACACCAACTGTGAACTGTGATGGATATCATTAAGTACGGGTTTTTATAAGAATGTACTGAAGCCACACCCCATGATGAAATCCATTTTCTTTTCTTGTCAAGAGTTTGTGACAGTTGCATATTTGCCTTCTCATTGTGCTTTTGAGTTGTCTTGTGCAGAGGAACGGTGGGTACAGAACCAATAGCCCTATTAGTACTACTGCAACTAATTTACAAATCCATATTATGACAAAAAACCCTCAGTTAAGTACTGTAAAGATAAAAGATAGTCCATCATTTCTTTAAGAAATGAAGGTCGGTAAATCCAAAAAGAAAAACTATGGAATGTATCCCCCTATTGCAGTGAACAAAACCAACAAAAGCCTAACTGAAACTGGCTCTAATGAAGTTTGTTCCAGGAAGGGAAGGCCAAGAGCTATGTCTGCTGCAAAGAACATGTTAATTAGAATGACCAGCCTCAGAAACTGCTGATTTACAGCATCTCAGATTAGAGCCCACACAAATGCCACACAAGTTTCAATATTTTAACAATATTTTAATATCCACTGTGTGAGTCAGGCCTTCATGGTTGAATTGCAGAGAAGAAACCATTACCCAGTAAGAACAAGCAGAAGAGACTTGCTTGGGCCAAGAAACACAAGGAATGGGCATTAGATCAGTGGGAAGATATTATAACTGCCATGTCTTTGCAAAATGCTCACAGACCAAGCTACTCGCAATCCAAGTTTCCACTGTATATGTTTATATATTTGCGAGTGTTCCACAAGACGTTGGTACGCATGAGTGAGAGTCTCTATCGGTAAAATGGTGTGTGTGTTGCGAATGTTGTCCTACACAGCAGCCCCCTTCCCCCTGCTCTCCTCTCTCTGTCTGAAAGCTACATATATTGAAGGTGGATCTAGCTCAAACTTTAGTGTGCTTTAGTTTTCTATATTGGATTCTTCTCCACTGGTAAGGTAGGTCTTTAACCCTTGACTGTTTTTAAAACACAACTGGTTCTTACTGTATACCTAGTTCTTGCTGTTTGGTAGTGTTGATTGCAGTGTTGATTGCAGTGTGATTTGTTCTCAGGTAATTAATCAAGAGTAGTTTCAGGCTTCCTTAAGGTGTGAATTGTGGGCAGGGCTTAGCTACATATATTGAAGGTGGATTTCCACTTGTGTCTTTAGCAGTAAATAAGCATATCCTGCAACAAAGTTGGTCAGGAATCTAGATAGCAAGTGTACATAGAATTGAAAGAGAGAACATAGAAAAGAGAGAAATTCTTATTTAGTAAGGAATTAATTTTTTTTAGACAAAAATCTCATTCTGTCTAGGAGTTATGGGTGTGTGTTCAACCTATCTCTGTCAGCTCTCACAGACCAAGATGCTTTTACTCACACAGCAGAGGCAGATCTCCCAGAAACCTCATCTACCCTCCAGTACTGTCTCATTGTCCTGCACTGGTGGTAGGTGGGCTCTGGAACTGCCAATCTGCTGTAAAGAAAGCAGATTTTATCTCAGCCCTGGCTACCCATTACTCTTTTGACTTTCTGGCAGTAACAGATATCTCCTCAGAACTCTGCTACACCGGCCACCCTATCCTCTGCCTATATATTCTCTCACTCTCCACGAGAAACTGGCAGAGATGGTGGTACGGGTCTGCTGTTGTCTAAGAGATGGTCCTTCTCGCCTATTGACCTGTCTCATCACAGTTTTTCATCATTTAAATTTCATGCAGTTAAGGTAACCTCTCCAATTAACCTCCACATCTTAGTTATCTACCGTCCACCTGGCTCTCTAGGAAACTTTCTGGATGAAATGGACATGCTTCTTAGTCTTTTTCCTTCCGCTAACACTCCTCTTACTGTTCTAGGAGACACCTCCCCTCTGACAAACTCCAATCCTCCTTCCTTCTCCCTCTCCTTAACTCTTTCTCTTTAACTCTAAACAGTTGCCCTCCCACACACAAGGTAGGGAATTCTCTTGACCTCGTTTTTTGTCGCCCTTCCCCACTCACAGATCTCACTACTATTTTCCTTCATAAATCTGATCATTACCTTCACCATAACCCTTCCTATTCTGTGTAAAACTAACCACCAAAATTTCTCTCTTACCCACAGAAACCTTCACTCTGTCTCCCCTTCCTCTGTGTCTTCATGCACCCTATCATCCCTCCCAGACTCCTTCTCCTCTCTACCACTAGAGACTGCGACTGAAACTTTCCTCTCTTCTCTCTCCTCATCCATAGAGCTCCTTTGCCCGCTGTCATCTAAACCAAGGAAGATGTCTTGTCCTGCTCCTTGGCTATCTGATGTAATGCACAACAACAGAAGAGAATTAAGAACTGCAGAGAGAAGATGGAAGAAATCACAGCTTGATGCCGATCTTGTCTCTTACCAGAATATTCTCTCAAAATTCTCATGTGACGTGACTTCTGCCAAAACATCATCTCCTCACTTCTCAACCCACTGACTCCTCCTGCCCCTTCCTCTCTGACTGCTGACGATTTTGCCACATTCTATGATGGGGAAATTGCAGTAATCCACCAGTCCTTCGCTCCCAACCAAACTCCTACAGCAGACCCTCAGGACCTTCCCTTCCCTCCCTTAGCAGAATTCTCCAACCTGTCGTCTGATGAGATTCAGCAGATCATCTTGTCATCTAACCCCACCACCTGTTCTTTAGACCCAATCCCTTCCACAATGCTCCAGGCCATCTCACGAGACCTCCTTCCCTTCACCACATCCATCATCAACCATTCCATATCATCTGGTCATGTTCCTGCTGCTTTTAAGAAAGCAAGTGTCATTCCCATCCTCAAGAAACCCTGCCTGGACTATCGTCTGGTATCACTTCTGTCTTTTATTTCCAAAATTCTTGAAAGGAATGTTTATAACCAAATGTCTCTTTATCTCTCACAGAACAACCTTAATGATCCCAACCAATCCAGATTCAAAGTGGCACATTCCACAGAGACTGTCCTTCTGTCAGTCACTGAGAAGCTCCATGCTGCTAGATCTGCTAAACTCCTGATCCTCCTGGACCTGTCAGCTGCATTTGACACAGTGAACCAAAAGATTCTTTTACCTATTCTTACAAGCCTTGGTATTTGTGGAACAGCATGGCAATGGTTTGCTTCTTACCTAGAAGATAGGTCATATGAGGTGACATGGAGGGGATCTACATCTGCCCCATGTAGCCTCTCTACTGGTGTCCCGCAGGGCTCAGTACTTGGTCCTCTTCTGTTCTCCCTCTATACCCGGTCTCTTGGTAAGGTCATATCATCGCATGGATTTTCATACCATTGTTATGCAGATGACACTCAACTTGTTTTCTCCTTTCCTCCCTCTGACACTTGGGTTTCCACGCGGATCTCAGCATGTCTGGCAGACATCTCATCCTGGATGGCAGCTCATCAGCTGAAACTCAATCTGAGTAAAACCGGACTGTTGTTCATTCCTGGTGACTCATCCCCAGGTCAAGATCTTGTGATATCCCTGGACAACAATCAAATCACTCCTTCAGCCACTGCCCGCAATCTTGGGGTAACCATGGACAATCATCCGTAATTTTCCCCACATATCGCTAACCTTACTCACTCTTGTAGATTTCTTCTTTACAATAGCAGAAGAATCCGCCCATTTCTTTCTTCACAGGCTACTCAGATGCTAGTTCAGTCCCTTGTTATTTCAAGACTGGACTACTGCAACTCACTCCTGGCTGGCCTGCCTCTGTCCACGACTCGTCCTCAGCAACTGATCCAGAATACAGCAGCATGTCTTGTTTTCAACATTCCCAAGTTCTCCCACACCACCCCACTCTTCCGTTCCCTGCACTGGCTTCCTGTAGCTGCCCGCATCAAATTCAAAACACTGATGCTTGCCTACAAAGCTAAAAATGGCCCAGCACCCACTTACCTCTCTGCTCTAATCACACCACGGACTGCGCCGCGTTCCCTCCGATCCTCCAGCACTGCTCATATGAAATGTTATCAGCCATGTTAATGGACCACTTGCATACCACACACAATCTGTCAAAAAATAAATAAATAGAATCTTTTTTTGAGCTCTGTGTCATAAATAAAGCTCTGTGTTAATAAAATGTCTCTCCTGAATAGTGTTTCCTCACAACTACTAACCAGTTAGGACACCTCCCAGAGATCCCCTAAGTTTTGGTGAAGATAGGAGTGATTTCCTATTTCAAGAATGTTGACAAATTGCTCTTACTTCTAAAAGTACGGCCAAAATTGTGACACTCTGAGAATAAATTTTTAGCCGCTTATGACAGATTTCTCCTGAAGCTAAAAATAATGATTTAGTGTTATTCAGGTATTTTACTGACCTTTGAGCTAAATAAAACCTATACAGTATTCTCACGCTTTGTGCAAATGACTGTTTTAACTTTGAAAAAAAAAATTAAGTACTCTTAGTGTGTTTTAATTATCAGGGTATTGTTGGGCCAACTTGTTGAATAATTAACTGAATTTATACTTTATTATTTGTTACTTTATTTATTACTTTGTTATTTATACTTCTGTAACTGTAGGGAATATTTAATTTTTGTGTGTTTCACAATTTTCTGTGTGCATGAGAACAGAGTGCTCTCTTTCTTTGACCTCGACACGCTGCGCTATCAGCAAACTTAGTCTAATCTATTTTTAGGTCATAAAAAACGTTGGAGGCTCCTAACTAAGAACAACTCCCAAAAGCTCCTTTTCCTCTCTACCTTATCTTTCAGAAACCTCCCAGACCAGATGTAACCACTCCTCTACCCTCCTTTAGGTGCCTTTGGTGTGTGTGTGTGTGTATATATATATATATATATATATACACACACACTTCTGTCTTCCACAATAAACTTTGAACGTCTCACTGAGTTGTGTGTTACATTGAGGGGTTCCCTGGGCCCAGGCAGGACAGCAGAATACGGGCGGAGCACTGAGTAGACCAAAGGGGGTCTACCAAAAAACAAGAAATCCTTACAGTAACAAAAGTATAAAAAATAAACAATTTTACTTCTCTAAGTGGAGTAAAAAGCTGTGCAATGTGTTACTAAATGTTTTTAAGTTGACGCATGGATTCAGGACACATTTACAGAATAGAATATGTAAGAAACTTTGCCCAAACAAATTACTCGTCGTATGAATCCACACAAAGCACTTTAATAAAATAATTTTTAATCATCATGCTTTTTTGCTGCTTGTGTCCAGCATTGAATAATTATTTGATCCATTATTTGACCACGAATCACTGGAATGTGGAATGTGAATTTTTGACTGAAGTAAAACTGTGCGCGCACTTTCACTTTGTAAATGGCCGAGAGAGAGAGAATTGGTGTGCGGGAACGTCAAATTTTGATTGATTGCTGAAAGGTCAAAGGTCATCATAAAATCATAATTATATTGACCTCTCAAGGTCAAAGATGACATATGGAAGGTTCATTAATGGGTAGTTGTCTCTTAACTGTTTCTACGGTTGTTTACGTCATTAAGAATTTTGTTGACTTTTTTTCCTGTGAAAGTAAAATGTTTTTTACTTTTTTCATCTGGGATATACAAAAAGTAAAACTCATTTTGCTCAAGGTCAAGTTAAGATTACTTGTCTCTTTATTGTTTCTACAGTTGTTTCTGTGAAAGCAAAATGTTTTCACATTTTGTTAAAATCATTAAGAAAATGATTGTCTTCCCTTCCTGTGGGAGTCTACAAAACATCAACCTAATTTTTATGCCAACATATGAGTTTTAAGTCAACATATGGCAGGGTCATTAAGGGTGTTTACAACCACCTCTGTTTTGAAGGTGGATGTTTACAACTTCTAAAAGTCTTCTTGACCAATCAGATTAAAGTAACTGATATCACGTAACACCCAGTTTCCTTTCAAATATGGCAGCTCTGGGTAAGGGATTCAATGAAGAATAAGAAGACGTTACGCTGTTTAAGTTATCGGATCCAGGACACATACACTGGAGTAAAGCTACAGAGAGAATAACTTTTGATCAGATTAATTGGAAAAAGTTCCGTAAATGGTGTAAGGACCTTGAATATTACATAGTACTGGATGTGTTTTCACCAGAGGCCTTCAAACGTAAATGGACAAGCAAGTCATCTCCACAGGACACGTATCACATGAGACTAACAAATTTTGCTAAGAATGAGGTTTCGCTGCACTGTTACATTGTTTTTTTTGGTGATGACTGGTTTAGAAGTGAACAAAGACAGCGGTTGTGTGAGGTACGACCGAACTAGCTGGGAAGAGCTTCGATGCTGCTTTAAACAAATTGATGAATTATTTCTACAGTTGGAAAGAAACAAAGAAACATCCGAAATAAAACTAAGACTGGCTGATCTGCCAACCGATGATGATGATGATGATGATGAACATGACGGCTGTCTATCTACCACCACTTTAGCCATCATCAGTGCTGTGACAGGGGAGCTGTTGGACAGAGTTATTGATCAGGATCTGAAAGACAACTGTCACGGATGTGCGATTGATCACCCGAGTTAACTTCAGCACGCGTGTTTGTTCGATCCTGACAACTACTATCTGCACATGAACG
Source organism: Clarias fuscus (assembly GCA_030347435.1). Taxonomy (NCBI): domain Eukaryota; kingdom Metazoa; phylum Chordata; class Actinopteri; order Siluriformes; family Clariidae; genus Clarias; species Clarias fuscus. Next base: position 28,530,578 of record CM059216.1, read on the forward strand.
CCTTCAGATTGCTGAAAAAACTGTTTAATGAAATACACTTTAGCAAGAGCTCTGAAATTGAGTGGAATCAACCACATGCCATCCCTGGAAAAAATTCAAGGCATTGTGAAGCTGCTGTGTGCGATTGGCGAGATGAGGCTAATCTGTTGTAAATGAGGTGAAAGAGAAAGCAAAAGAAATCTGTGGTGAACAAGTCTTTGAAGATGTGATCAATTGTTGGACCTTTCACTCATCCCTCGAGCCAGCTAACAAGCCACACACATGGGAAACCGCAAAACGTGCTACGTCAATGCTGACTGCAAGAAAAGCTTGAAGATTGAGCTAACCACTGTGCTTCAAAAAATGTTGAATTGATAGTCCGTGACCAGAGCATTTTTCCTAATCATCTTCCCGTTGACTCAGAAGTTGTTTACGGACTCGAAAGTTTCACGAACAACCTCTGTGTCAACGGGTAGATGATTAGAAAAAATGCTTTGGTCATCCTTTTGACTGCAAAACTAGTTATGTATTATGCATCTTAACCTATTTAACCGATGTGTGTGTTTCTAAATTACTTAGAAAGGGAAAACGTTGATGTTTTTAATAATTTTAAGTATCTGATTGAATATTTAATGTACAAAATGTAAACTTTAGCCACATTATAAGTTGCCTGAGAATAAATGCATAGTCTACACCGATGTTTGGTCATTCATGTCCTGATTCTCCAAAATGACTGAGCGTTTGTTGAAGAATGTATATTATACACCGTCAGACCCTGGGTCATATGGTGGTGTTGAAAGTTTGCAAAGAGCTATCATTGAGAAAATACGAAAAAGAGTTAATGATTCTGAGATAATAAAAAAAAAAGGTCAGTAGAGCAGGATGCATACACTCTACATAAACCGGTATCTACAAAGTTAAAAAAACAAAAACAAGGTTTTTGTAAAAAACATCGATGAACAATGGCAAGCTGATTTAGTTGATATGAGCAACTTGTCAGGTAGTAATGACAACGCGAAGATTATGATAACATGTATAGATATTTTATCCAAGTATGCCTGGGTACGGGTGTTGCAAAACAAGTCCGGAACCGAGTCACTAAAGCTTTGCTTCCGAATAGAGTCAAAAGCTTTAGTGACCTTGGTTCTGGACTTATTTTGCAACACCCGCACCACAGGAAGAATACCCAAAAAAACTACAAACCAATCAGGGGAAAGAGTTTTTCAACAAACAGTTTCAAACCTTAATGAAAAAACACAACATTACTCACTTTGCCACTGGTATGGGACAAAAGGCTTTGAGTGTGAAAGATTCAACAGAACTCTAAAGACTAGGACGTGGAGATATGGCACAGCTTTTAACACGAAAAAATACATTGACATAGTACAGGATTTGGTTCATGCCTACAATAACAGTCACCATTCCAGCATTAAAATGAAACCTACGGAGGTAAACGAAGCCAATTCTTTTAGCGTATTTAAGACCCTCTATGGACTATCAACATCGAAACTAAAGAAACTAAAATTTAAGTTCAAAGTTGGTGATACTGTTCGAATTTCTCTTTTAAAAAGGCAGTTCGAAAAAGGCTATGAGCAAAACTTTACTGATGAATATTTTATAATTTTTGAGCGAATTCTGAGAGATCCTCCGGTATATAAACTAAGATAATCAAGAAATTGAGGGCGTGTTTTATGACCCTGAATTACAAAAGATTATCATTGGAAAAGGCAAAGCGTTCAAAATAGAGAAAATCTTGTCTGTCAAGATCCAAAACCGAAAAAAAGTTTGTCTGGGGAAGTGGGTGGGGTGGCCTGATAACTTCAATTCCTGGGTTCCTGCCAAAGACGTGGTTAACATATCAGCTGAGCTTAAAAAGACCGTCATGAGCAAAATAGAAATCTAGAACCATTTAACCATGGAAGCGAGCGGATTCTATTTAACTTTTCCAAGCAACGCATCGCTGGGTATTTACCCTAATAACAAGATTTCTTACTATACAACTAAATTAGCTAAACCCATCGATTTAAAAGGTGAATGGGAAGTAGCACTTTCAGAGGTTCAATATGTCCATAGTTGGTACTCATTATCACTGCGAGATTCTCTATGTCACATCACACTGCAAGAGGGAGATACATAGCCATTTTTTAAAAATTAGTTATGGGTATTATAATAGTAACAACGAACTGGTTAATGAAATTAACAAACCTATAAAAAGACTGAAACTTGACATGGAGATATCCTATAACCCTATGAAAAATAAAATACGCTTGGAGAGCTTAAAACCATATACCTTCAAAACCAGTGGAAGCTTAGCCTATATGCTCGGATTGATACCCGACAAACCAGTGACATTCAGCCATCTAGAAGCGCCAAAACCGAAGAAATGTGCTGATTGATTCCCAGTGAAGAAATGGACACAAGAGAACTAACGGATGTTAGGATGTTGTCAGGATGTTGTTAGGATGTTGTCCTAAAATAGATAAAATATTTCACGGAGTGGTGGCCTGCGACGACCTGCCTATGAACACGCTGACTGAGTTTCCGGCTATGTTCATAGTGAATACACATCCGAGACACATGCCGGGGTGAACATTGGTTAGCTTTGTGTCTTAATGATGAGTCATCCGCAGATTTTTTTGACTCACTCGATTAATGATTTTCTGCTAAAGAACTGTAGCATTATAAAATACAGTATAACCCTGTACAAGTTCAAAACTTTACTTCAGTATGCTGTGGGCAACATTGTGTTTTTTTTCCTATGTCACAGAGCTAATGGCTATTCATTTAATCATATTATGTCTATGTATAGCAAAGATTTAAACAGAAATGAAAATTATGTTGTGTGTTTTGTTAAAAAAATGTACCCTAGAGTGAATAGAAATTGTTCAGTTGCTTGTATACAATGTGTTAACTCTTTAGATTTGTCACGTTTCGTTAAGTGTGTATTTTTGATTAAACATATGTCTATGTACCCTTAAGCAATTAAATAATTTTTTTTAGCGTACCATATGTTAATCTTCCGTGATTGAATGTATAGTGGAATATAAAATGAAAACGCTTTACAATTTTTTTTTAAATTAGTTTATTAAAATAAAATGGTAAAAATCTACCCAGTTAGAATGTTTAAGAGGGGTAGATTTAAACACGGTATTAGGGTTATATGAATCAGCACTTTTAGGTGGTGAAGAAGATGGGGAAACAAAATGAGTAGTTGGACATCTTCATTAGGAACTGTTGAAAATGGTATGTTTAATTTAGCTATAGTGTGTAGTAACTCTTTCCACCTTAATGGTCTCCGTTCATCGGAAACTTTATAAGGAGCAGTGAGACTCCTAATTAAATCCACCATGTGGGATCCTTCAATAGTTTTTCCTTTAAAAACAAATTCACCGTTATCATTCCATGAAGCATCATTGCTGGACTGTAAAATTTCATCCATAATGTACGAAGCATTTTTCTTGCTTCTTGCAGAAATATTAGCGATCACTTCTTGCACAATTCTATCTTTTTGGGGTTGAGGAGCTTCGGTTGTTGTAGCTTCTGCTTTACTTTCCAGTATATTTGGTACACTGTAAAAAATCCAACTAGCAAAATGTTGGCATAATGAGTATTTATTAGTAATCTGGACAATAAGACATGAAAAAACTGACTGAACAAGTGAAAACAAGTTCATTAAAAACTCGCTGGGTCAACTAAGGTTTAATTACTGAACAGACGTTCTAATGCAAGTTAACACGCGCAGAAGTTGGTTCGGAAGTTGGCGCATGCGCGCTGTTACGTTAATAAAATTGGCGCATGCGCGCTGATATGTTTCTGAAGTTGGCGCATGCGTGTTGGGTGCAGCGGGTATTTTGAACATCATCTGGATTAGTATCCCGTTCCTCCACCTCACAACGGAAAACTTCTTTTAAACTTTGGTAAGTGCATATATTTATATCGAAGTCCTTTGTAGAAATTGTCTTAACATAAATGAGCGGTATTATATGGCGCTCTTTGCGAAGTACATGTAGCTTGGTGCAACTGTTTATTTAACGTGAGACAGTGAGAAAGATGCAAGTCATCCTGTAACCTGAGTTCATACAAACAATATATTTTGTATTATTTTGAGTTTGCTACATTTGTTATTTATTACAGGTGTTGCATATTATGAAGTATATTTAATTGTATTAGAAATATTACATTTAGAATGTAATATTATTTATTATTTACAGCACATGATTATTTTCTCAATATCCCTGCATGTGTGATGTTTGATTTATTGGTTATGTTACTTATGTTAAGAGGAACTAACAAGTTACCTGTCTGGGGTTTCCCATGGGACAGATGAGAGTGTGACACGGTGTGAGAGAAGCACATAAGGAGAGCAGTTTGGCTTAATAAAATAAGTTGTTGCAAATTTAACTGTAGCCGTTTATTACCCACAGGCAAAGAGACTGGAGAAGAGTAAGACAAGTCTAGAAAGTCAGGTTAAATTCATAATAACACTTGGTATTTAAAATATGCACCACAGTATTTGTAATCTTTGCATTTAACGTTTCAGAACACATTCTCTCAATATCCTCCTGGATAAACACATTTCCAGACTTCATCACAAGACCTCAAACTTTGCCATTTCATGTAAGTAAACATTTACAATGCAGTATTTTTAATGATTTTAAGAACAAAAAATAATTCTTGTTATACCTTACTAGTTTACTTTTTTATGTAAGACTATTGATGCTCCATTTCATTAAATATAACAAAAAAAAGTAAAAAGACTATTGAATATTTTGGTCAATATAATTGGTCAGATTAGCTCTGCACTAACGTTCAAAAGTTTTAGATCTGTATTATTTTTTGTTTTTAAAAGAGTTTTATGTTAATCAATGCTACATTTATTTGATCAATATAAAATACTACATTTATTTGATATAGTAAAACTGGAATAAGGTGAAAATGTTAGACTTCAAAATTTCTGTTGTCTACTGGAATGTACTGTACTTAAAACTGTAATTTATTGCTGTGACATTATGCTGAATGTTCTGCATCATTACTCAAGTCTTTAGTGTCACATGGTCTTCAGAAATCCCTCTAATATGAGGATCTGATCATGGGAAAATTTCTTGATATTTTTGTATAGAGAGTTATAGCTTTTTTGCCAATTTTAATAATAATAAGAATGTTGGCCTATAAAAATGTCTAATACTGTCATTTAGTCCTGGGGGGGGGGTGTATTGTTTCCACAAAACTCAATAAATGGTTCTTGATCATTATGAATGAATTAAAGAAATAGTGATTTCTGCGGATCATGTGACACTGAAGACTGGAGTAATGATGCAGAAAATACAGCTTTACATCACAGCAATAAATAAAACAATTTTAATACATTCCAATGTACAAAAAAGCTGCTATATTTCACAGGATTCCTGTTTTACTGTATTTCTGATCAAATAAATGTAACCTTCATGAAAAGTTGTGCAAGTTCAGTTAGATCTGCTCTGAAGCACAGTTCTTCTCTTGGAAAACATATAAGAAATAGAGAGATCATATATTGCCCCTTACAGAAATGTAGATTCAAGCTTTAGCAGCCATCAAAGATTTCAGATTAATGCATAAGGAATCAGAGAAAATCTTGAAAGAAACAGAACTTGAGCTGAACAGTGAACCTGAAGCTGGGACTTCACCTTGTTCACATGTACAGTACAGTCGTGGCCAAAAGTTTTGAGAATTACATAAATATTGGAAATTGGAAAAGTTGCTGCTTTTGTTTTTATAATAGCAATTTGCATATACTCCAGAATGTTATGGAGAGTGATGAATTGCATAGTCCTTCTTTGCCATGAAAATTAACTTAATCCCGAAAAAATTTCCACTGCATTTCATTGCTGTCATTAAAAGACCTGCTGAGATCATTTCAGTAATCATCGTGTTAACTCAGGTGAGAATGTTGACAAGCACAAGGCTGGAGATCATTATGTCAGACTGATAGGGTTGGAATGGCAGACTTGACATGTTAAAAGGAGGATGATGCTTGAAATCATTGTTCTTTCATTGTTAACCATGGTGACCTGCAAAGAAACGCGTGCAGCCATCATTGCGTTGCATAAAAATGGCTTCACAGGCAAGGATATTGTGGCTACTAAGATTGCACCTAAATCAACAATTTATAGGATCATCAAGAACTTCAAGAAAAGAGAATCCTAAAGAGGATTCAGCTGCGGGATCGGAGTGCCACCAGTGCAGAGCTTGCTCAGGAATGGCAGCAGGCAGGTGTGACCGCATCTGCATGCACAGTGAGGCCAAGACTTTTGGAAGTTGGCCTGGTGTCAAGAAGGGCAGCAAAGAAGCCACTTCTCTCCAAAAAAAACATCAGGGACAGATTGATCTTCTGCAAAAAGTATGGCGAATGGACTGCTGAGGACTGGGGCAAAGTCATATTCTCGGATGAAGCCTCTTTCCAATTGTTTGGGGCATCTGGAAAAAGACTTGTCCGGAGAAGAAAAGGTGAGCGCTACCATCAGTCCTGTGTCATGCCAACAGTAAAGCATCCTGAGACCATTCATGTGTGGGGTTGCTTCTCATCCAAGGGAGTGGGCTCACTCACAATTTTGCCCAAAAACACAGCCATGAATAAAGAATGGTACCAAAACACCCTCCAACAGCAACTTCTTCCAACAATCCAACAACAGTTTGGTGAAGAACAATGCATTTTCCAGCACGATGGAGCACCATGCCATAAGGCAAAAGTGATAACTAAGTGGCTCGGGGACCAAAACATTGAAATTTTTTGGTCCATAGCCTGGAAACTCCCCAGATCTTAATCCCATTGAGAACTTGTGGTCAATCCTCAAGAGGCGGGTGGACAAACAAAAACCCACTAACCCACTGGCTCAGAAGTTGATTGAGAGCAGCTCAGTCGAATTGCAGAGGTCCTGAAAAAGAAGCGCCAACACTGCAAATACTGACTCTTTGCATAAATGTCATGTAATTGTCGATAAAAGCCTTTGAAACATATGAAGTGCTTGTAATTATATTTCAGTACATCACAGAAACAACTGAAACAAAGATCTAAAAGCAGTTTAGCAGCAAACTTGGTGAAAACTAATATTTGTGTCATTCTCAAAACTTTTGGCCACGACTGTAGAATTGAGAGAACAGGACACCGAAAAATTTGATGCTGAGACACTTGAGCACAAACCTGAACATCTTTTTTTCCATGCAAACAGTATTGCATATTTCTAAATCTTTCTCTCATAATTAGAGTCTCCCTAATGTTAAACTTTCAGGTATTCATAACATTTATCAAAGGTGACAATGCATAACATTAGCGCCCTTTTTTCAGACATCAAATATTGTGTCTCACTGAATGAAAACTGTCCTGGAAGATCTCGATGTGTTTATCCGTGATGGATCATCTGCACTATTCAGAACATGTGAGTATGTTGCATTGATTCTCTGCAGGCACTTTGACAAAAATACGGCTGTTAATATTTGTGTTGACATTATTAAGATATTTAAATTCTTATTCATTTGAACTCTGGCTCTTATTTTACTTTATCTGATCATCTCAACTGATTTTAAGGATTTATGAGGTGTTTCTTTCTGTACATTTTGTCTACATTAATCTAGTAGGATCCAAAACTTTCATGGAACAAAAAGAAATATAATAACATAGAAAAGATGGATATCAAAAGTGATTTTTTTTTACTCTTTATTACATTAGGACAGTACTCCTGATGGCGGACAGACCAGAGGGATGAAAGTGGGAGTTCCTATTGTGATTGAAGATGATGACTCCCCTGCGACTTTGACCAGTGTCATAAACTTTACTCTTGTGTTGGAGGAAGGGATTGTCTTGCAAGATGCTCCAGAATAGTTTGGCCTTTGATTTTTTTACCAAAAAATCGGAAGTACACTTTTGAGGTGATTGAGAAGGTGTTCATGGAATTGGGCACTCACTGCTCTGAAAGGGTACAATCCCTTAAGACTTAACTTCTCCTATGACTTTGCTTTTGTGAGCTGTTTTCAGACTTCAAATTATTATTATTATTATTTTGTACTCTTTTCCTTGTTTTGTGAAGTTTAGACTGTAAAAGGCATTTTGCCATGTTTCTTTTTGTGTACTTTTATTTGAAAGTCATAGAATGTGGTTGTAGTGTGTTCCTTTTGGTTTAAAATAAAATTTGGAAGAAACTTTCAAGCATTCAGTTACAGCTTTTTTCATTATATTGTATTACAAAAAAACCTGCTTCAGTAAATTTAAACACATATTTTGAACCCAAAACATCTGACAAGTTCACATTTATTAAATTAATAAGTCTTTGAAACTATCAAATCACTTTTAACTTAACTAAATTTACTGAGTAAGGTCTCCCAACTTATATTCTTTTGTTAAGTCAACAACAAGTTGACTTAACTCAAAATGTCAAGGCAACTTGCTGCACAGCGTTTTTGAGTTAAGTCAACAAGTTGGGTTAAAAGTGGAGTTAACTCAAAAAAGCTGTGCAGCAAGTTGCCTTGAAATTTTGGGTTAAGTCAAGATTTTATTTTTTACAGTGTAGAGACAGGGTCAGCTGAGCCGTTTCCTGATCAAGTTTTACTAAGTTTAAAAATTTTTGCAGGGCCGACGTGTAAAGCCTTCTCATTTTCGTTCAGATCAGTCCTTGACAAAATGCGTCGAATTGTCTCGTTCAAGTTGTTTTCAACGGTTTTTCTTGGACTTTCATGTTCTGCAGTCATGTTTTTAAGTTTGTCAAGCTGATGTTTAGGAACTAAATACATTTTATCTGCTGTCTCCATGTTAACTGTTACGGGATGCAATTAAACTGCTTATAAAGGGAACAGCCACGCTGAGCAGAGGCAGAAGAAATCCTCCAGACTGGTTGATAGCTTTCCTTTTTGTTTCAACAGATGCTCTTCTATCTGCAAACAGTTTGATGATGTTTTTCTGCTTTTTCAAAGTCCGGTACTGTTTTGTCGTCAGCGGTATGTTTCCTCGGAGAACATTAAAAGCTAGTTCACATATACTCAATATGAGTTCGGTCGATGCATCACGTAAAATAACCTTTCTCTTTCAGGGGTGAGACGTATATAATGACTTTACCAACGGTAGGGTTTTTTCCAGGGAACTGACATTATCAATACTTCAAAGACTTTTTCTTAGGGACATACACAGCAGGATTCTCTTGTGGAAACACCCCAGACCGGAGACGGAGTTCTTCTGGTGTTTGTGCTTTCAGGTCAACAAATAAATACCCGTAAGTTCTAGAAGAGGCATCTTGAAAACATTCTAAAATATACTTGCTGTTACCGGGATACATTTGCCGCACTAGTACGCTGATCTGTAACTTATCTCTAGGGTTTTTGAAAAAGAACCATGTAGTTGCTGTTCAGGTTGATCGTTCTACTTGTTCTGCCTTGAAAAAAGAGATTCGGAACCAAATAAATAACCAACAGGTTGCGATGATGTGTGTATTTAGTAAAAGCCTTTTCTATTTCATCATTCTTACTCGCAGAGTCAAGTCGTCGATTATGTCAGAAGCCTGAGTGACTGAAGGGGAGTGAACCCAATAGCAGACAATTTGGGATTAATTTAAGTTTTTATTGGACACACTGGGGCATGGATGAACAGGCACAGCAGGAGCAGAGGAGAGAAGCAGTGAGTGTGTGTGCTTGGTGACAGAGAGTGTGGTAACTCTTCGTGACGAAAGTGGGTGCGGGGCTATGACACGAGGGAGCCTCCACATTTACATGATTATCCCCCAGGTCTGTCAGTGATTTTAAATTGACTACTTCAGAATTGTTGTAATTTAAAGTGATATCTTTAGCTTTCATTGTTGTTTTACCTTTTATAGTTTTGTAACTTTTGTATAGTTTTTGTTTCTAATTGTTAACCCACCTAAATAATCGCTCTTACTTTTAAAAATTACACTATCGATATCAGTGTATAAACACCTTTCCTGTAATCGATCGATCAAATTGTAGAGCTCAAGTCTCGCGTTTGCTGTAGTGAAAATGCAGATGAATACATTACGCCATTGCACAATCGCAACATCATCATTCAAAAAAGAGAACTGATTCACGTTATACATATCCGAAAACATGAACTCAAAATAATTTTGAGGGATCACTGATTAAAGTGGTGTTCGACCTGTCAGGTCTTTGACACATCTTTCCCCAGAGTGAATTTAGTGCTAGTTTAGCCACAGATCTTTTAGCTGGATTAACAGAAATGCATGCCGGATCCAACTCAATCCCCTCATTTTCCAGGTCTTTGTTGATGTATTCGCGTTTAGTCTTTTCATCAAGTACCCAGGACGGATATCCTGAACTTTCCTTTTTTTTTGTCTTTAGAAACATTTTAATGTAGTCTGCAAAAAGAGTGTCGGATGTGTTATCAAAATGCCAAACTTCAAAGACTTTTTGAGACTTCAAAGAAATTTTGTACCCTTTTTTGTACAGCTTTTGCAATTTCGATAGAAGCCCATGTCCCAATAAGGGCTCTATCCCGATCTGAGTGGTTACACTGCTTTTGCTGAAGCTCAGCACACGTTCTGCATAAAGGAAAGAGGAGTTTGCTTTTTACCCGAAAGGGAAGAACAGGTGCCCACAGACCTTGAGGCGGTAAAACCTTTGCTCTAATAATGCCAAAGTAGTTTTCTAGAGACTGAAAGTTAACGAAAATTATGGTTGGGTGACCGATCGGGTACGTCTTTGTCTTATTTACGTATGGGTGAAGAGATGTGAAATCATAATAATCGATTCTCTCACCCGGCTGTGCAACATAATGTAAATGAAGCGCGTTAGTTCGACCACCATAAAGGGCATCACGAGGGTTTAAACGCTCCGGAAAATCAAAGTCCTTTAGAAAGTTTATGCCATGGTTATCAGTTTTCTTCAGTTCATTCCACTCCTGTTCCCACATCACTGTGACTTATAAATTATGAACATCTTGCTAGTTTTTTATTTTTTCCATCTATTTTTGACGGACATCTCCGAAGCTAGTGTGAGATGAGCTAAGAGGATGCGGGGTCATGGAGGGAAAACACTTTTCACAACCGTGATAGAAACTCAAAAGCTTTTCGCGTCTGTTGTCGATGTTGTTTACACAGTATTCTGCCATCTCTTTCTTAAAATCAAAGACTTTGCCAGATACCGTTGCATACCACTTGAAAAACTCTTCTCTGTCTTTAGGCATCATGTTATCCACACTGTAAAATTTAGGCTCAGGATAAGGACCAACGTAGTTTTGGTGATCTAAGGTGTTCCAGAAATGTGGAAAATAACCTTTCTTTTTTTCTGAAAACCTCATGGCTTTAGGGATGCTGCTAAGCTTCATGGGTAAGAAAGAAAGGCTATCGATGTAGGACTGACGAAAGTCGGAATCTCTAAAACATAGAATTTTACCGCCTTGCGCAATGATGTCGGGCGTTATTCCTTCTTTCTCTAAATGATTTAACAAAAGTTATGAATCGAACCCTCTAGCATTATGTGCTATAAAGGTATATGCCGAAACGTCTTAAAAAACTCAGCGACACATCCGTCTCCTTCGAACATCCACTCCTCTCCGTGAAAATCAATACAGCATAAGTAATTAGCTATATGAGTTCCTGTTTCCTGTCTAGGCTCAAAATCATAAAATACGTACTTTCTATTTGCCAATTCTTTCTTTACCGGTTGTATGAAACAGCTATGTTCAGTATCTCGATCAAGTTTTTCACCGCAGAGTTTACACTTCCTCTCATGACACAGGTGTTTTTTGCGGTTAAAAGGGTTCTGGCGTGTTACGCTATTGCAGTTACTGCAGTAGAAAACCGTTTCACACAATGAATATTCACCGTCGCTCGACTGAAGCTTTGCTTTATGTATGTAAAAACAAAATTCGGACCTACACAACCTCCAACAGTCTGGGCAGTTAATTACCTTTTGAACATGTTTGTGAAAACAAGTACAACGTATTTTCATCCGGCCTTATTGACAGAACAGTAAACTATTACAATTTTTCAGTTCAAAGACGTATCAAATTTTGATACATCAGCGAAGGTTACCGCTGTGTCTTCAGTTAACCCAACATCGTGTTGGATTTGCTTAGCGAGCTTTTCTATTTGAAAACTGCTTTTTCCAGGATTCCAGCAAAACACATGTTGTCTTTGTTGTAAAAAATGTACAGTTGTCAATTTTTTTTCTGAACAACTTCAGAACTGAAGATTGAACGCATTTTTCTTTTACCTGTACCACCGCGAGGTGGCCGAACTATTTGGATGACTAATTCAAGAGTATCGTCCGTAAAAATTTCACGCTTACGTTGAACTGCATTTTCAAGCATGGTCAGAAAAGACTGTAAATCGATGGACCCATTGACTAATTGAATATGTGATGACAGATTGAGTGTATCGCCACTAATTTCAACAGTGACAACATCCTTGGGCGAAATCATTTCATTTACCCCATCTATCAGACTGTTTCAAATCTCTAAAACATAATTAGAAAAATCCGCAAAGCTGTCAACATTAGCGATCGAGGAAAAATTCACTCTCCTTCTAATCTCGGTGTTATTGAATCTGCCACGATTAATTACCCTGATATTACTGAATTGTGCATTTTGAACATCAGAAGATGGTACATTCTCCTCATCAAACATCTATTTGCAGATCTTGAACAACAGGGGATAGTACATTCTCTTCTGTGTCATCTATTTGATGGTTTGATGTTTCAGGGGTATGTTGATTATCAGTTACAGAGTTTTGTGAAAAGTTGATGGGGTGATTGAATAAGTTAACCAGATTGTCATTTAACATTATAAGTGTCATGATTCATGTCCTGTCTGAAGTTTTTCCCACGCTGTCACTGCTGACATGTGCCTCTGTTTTTGTTTTTTTTCCACGGTCCCGTTGCCGCCCCTCCTGCGCACCTGTCTCCTATCCTCCGCTGATTACTACAGCGATTTAAGCACGCTTGGCACGCTGCTTAAATCGCTGGATTATCTCGTGTGTCACGTACCTTGATTTTCTCGCGTTTTCTTTTTCTCGTATTCACGTTGCCAAGTTCGCTTTGTTTTTCGGTTCTCGATTTTTTGTCTCTCGCCTCGGATTTGTTCGCCTCGCTCTTTTGATCTCCCGGTTTAGATCTCTCGCTTCCTTGCTTTTGACCACGGCTCTTGCTTCACAATTTGGCTTCGATGCTACATTGACTGATCTCCCGGTATTTGACCTCCGCTTCCGCATTCCGACCGCGCTCCTGTTTACCGTTGCTATCACTCATCTGCGCTTGGATTCACCTCGTTCCGCGGCGCCCCGTGACAGAATAATCCAGCCAGCGATATGAATCCAGCAGATGTGGACCGCATGAAATCGGCGCTGGAGAACCAAGGCGCACTTCTTGGATCTCACCAGCAGGAGCTGCTCAACACAAAGCTAACCCTCGCTGACGTCACGACCCAGCTCCAACGGCTCCAACTCTCTCCAGTGCAAAGCGGGGGCTCCTGCATGCAACGAGAACCACAGCTCCCCGCCCCTCCCACCTATGAAGGAGATCCAGGCACCTGTTGATCCTTCCTCTCTCAGTGCACACTGATATTTGAGCTCCAGCCTTCCACATTTTCCACTGAACGCTCAAAGGTCGCGTATGTGATAACTCTCCTCTCAGGACGAGCTCGGGAATGGAGCACTGCACTCTGGGATGCTCACGACCCCTGCTGCTCCAACTACAAAGATTTTGCTAAAGAGATGAGGAGAGTGTTCGATCGCTCATGTCACGGCAGGGAGGCAGGTCACAAGTTGTTAAAGCTCCGCCAAGGCTCACACTCAGCCTATGATTACGCCATTGAGTTCCAGACCCTAGCTCTCTCCAGTGGGTGGAATGGTCGGGCACTGAGTGACACCTTTTTCGAAGGACTGACTGAGACACTCCAGGACGTGTTAATCTCCCACGAACTTCCCTCATCACTCCAAGAGCTCATGGATCTAGCTGGCCGAGTGGATTCACGTCTCCGCCTTCGAAGTTCAGCCAGACTCTCACCACCCAGAGACCTCCCACAATCTAACCTTCAGGAGGGACCCATGCGACTGGACAGAACCCGTATCTCCCCTGAAGAACGCCACCGCCGCCGAGTGGAGGGTGCCTGCTTCTACTGTGGGAGATCTGGTCATCAACTCAAGAACTGTCCTGCAAAGAGGAGACGTCCTCTAGTCCAACTTGGAGGACTGGAAGGTGTGATTCCAGGAAAATGCCCAGATGAACGCCGTCTGCTCTCCGTCTTCCTGACCTATGAGCAACAAACCCACCTGGTTCAAGCATTGATTGATTCAGGTTCAGACCGCAATCTGATCGACACGGCTTCAGCCAAGGCTCTAGGAATCCCCGCTCTCCCCTTGGAGACCCACCTTAAGGTTCAGGCACTCACTGGTAGCCCGCTCCCATCTATCACCCACAGAACTCCCCTCGTTGGCCTAAGAGTCTCAGGCAATCATTTAGAGCAGACTTCACTGTTCATGATGGAGGGATCACACGCCACTGTTGTCCTAGGCCTGCCCTGGCTAACCCGTCACAACCCACAAATCGATTGGATCAGGAACACAATCGTTGCGTGGAACCCATCATGTGCTAAGACCTGCTTGCGAGCTGCAGCCACGTCTTGTCTCAGTTCAGCGTCTGTGGAGGAACCACCAGATCTCACCAATGTCCCTTCAGATTACCATGATCTCAAGGAGGTCTTCAGTAAATCTCGTGCCGTCTCTCTGCCCCCCCACCGACCATATGACTGCGCCATCAACCTGCTACCAGGCACCACGCCTCCCAAAGGCCGTTTATACTCTCTGTCACCCAGGGAACGGGAGGCAATGAATCACTACATCTCGGAATCCCTTGCGGCGGGGATCATTCGCCCTTCCTCCTCCCCAGCGGGGGCTGGCTTCTTTTTTGTGGGTAAAAAAGATGGTTCCCTTCGTCCGTGCATCGATTATAGAGGCCTTAATGAGATCACGGTGAAGAATCGATATCCCCTTCCATTAATGGCGACCGGCTTTGAACTCCTCCAGGGAGCTAAGGTTTATACTAAACTAGACCTACGCAATGCATACCACCTCGTCCGAATCCGGGAGGGTGACGAATGGAAGACTGCTTTTAACACCCCAACAGGACACTATGAATACCTGGTGGTGCCGTTCGGCCTGACCAACGCCCCGGCCGTCTTTCAGGCCCTCATCAACGATGTACTCCGGGATTTCTTGAATTCATCTGTGTTCGTCTATCTGGACGACATTCTGATCTTCTCTCGAGACCTAGGGGAGCACCAGCGTCATGTTCGTCAGGTACTGCAAAGACTCTTAGAGAACAATCTGTTTGTCAAAGCGGAGAAGTGCGAATTTCACACAACGACCACCACATTCCTAGGGTTCGTCATTGGTCCCTCAGGCATCAGAATGGAGCCCGCTAAGCTCCAGGCAGTCACGAATTGGCCCACACCCACTACAAGACAGGAGCTTCAGAGATTCTTGGGATTCGCCAACTTTTACCGCCGCTTCATCCGGGGCTACAGCTCCATTGCTGCCCCCTTAACAGGTCTGACTTCTCCCAAGACGCGTTTCCATTGGGACATGAACACTGAAAAAGCCTTCTCTGAACTCAAGAAACGGTTCACGTCTGTCCCAATCTTGACCATTCCAGATCCGTCACGTCAGTTTGTCGTAGAAGTCGACGCCTCCAGCACAGGGGTAGGAGGTGTACTTTCTCAGAGAGCTGCGCATGACAACAAGCTACACCCCTGCTCTTTCTTCTCACATCGTCTAACCCCTGCCGAGGCGAACTATGGCATCGGCGATCGAGAACTACTGGCCATCAAGCTGGCCCTCGAAGAATGGAGACACTGGTTAGAGGGGACGGAGATCCCATTTCTGGTCTGGACCGACCACAAAAACCTGGAATACCTACAGAACGCCAAGAGGCTAAATTCTCGCCAGGCTCGGTGGTCACTGTTTTTCGCCAGGTTCAACTTCGTCCTCTCTTATCGCCCTGGTTCCAAGAACTCCAAGCCAGATGCGCTCTCCAGGCAGTTTTCCCCTACTCACGACTCTGCTGCCAACGAGACCATCATTCCCCCGTCATGCTTGCTCGCAGCAGCCGAGCTTGATATCGAAACCAAGGTCCAGCAAGCCCTGTCTCATGAACCCGGGCCAAGTAACGTGCCGCCTAACCGCCTATTTGTGCCGCGCTCTCTACGATCTCAGGTCCTGGAATGGCCACACAGCTCCAAGCTCTCCTGCCATCCTGGTTCAGCTCGAACCCTGGTTCAAGTCCAGCAGCGCTTCTGGTGGCCCACGGTAAAAGAGGACACTTCCAGCTTCGTGGCAGCATGTGACATCTGTGCTAGGTGCAAACACACCAACACCGCACCAGCAGGCCTTCTCAGACCACTACCAATTCCATCCCGTCCATGGTCGAACATTGCCCTAGATTTTGTCACAGGGTTACCCTCCTCCGACGGCCACTCGTGCATCATGACCGTGGTGGATCGGTTCTCTAAGGCCGCACACTTCATTCCACTACCCAAACTCCCAACTGCTAAGGAGACGGCTGATCTCTTGATTATGCACGTTTTCAGACTGCACGGTCTTCCCAAAGACATCGTTTCCGACCGCGGGCCGCAGTTCACCTCTCAATTTTGGAAGGCATTTTGCAGACTCATTGGAGCCACGCCCAGTCTGTCCTCAGGTTTTCACCCCCAGTCCAATGGTCAGACGGAAAGAAAGAACCAGTCCCTCGAGGTAGCCCTAAGGTGCATGGCTTCCCGAGATGTCACCTCTTGGAGCAAGTTTTTGCCTTGGGTGGAGTACGCCCACAACTCCCAGGTATCGTCATCTACTGGGCTGTCACCCTTCCATTGCTGCCTGGGCTATCAACCACCATTGTTCCCGTCGCAGGAGGAGGAGGTCAGTGTCCCATCTGCCCAAGCCTTTATCCGACGCTGCAGAAGGACCTGGCTACAAGCAAGGAGAACGCTGTTACGGGTCGGCAGAAGATACAAGAGACAGGCCGACCGCAAACGCTCCCAGGCTCCCAAGTACAGGGTGGGGCAAAGAGTCATGCTCGCCGCCAGAGACATCCCCCTAAAGACCACCTGCCGCAAACTCTCCCCTCGGTACCTCGGTCCCTTCACCATTACTAAAATAGTCAATCCCCGCGCGGTTAAACTCTTGCTCCCCTCAACTATGCGGCGGATCAACCCTACGTTCCACGTGTCCCAGCTACGCCGTCTCGCCGCATGCCCATTGCACTGTTGTGCTATTGGTGTATCGGGTACATTTTGAAATGTATTTTGACTGGAAATTTCACTTGGTGGGTTGGTGTTAAATTTTCATTTAACTGACTGATTACAGCGGTTAAGAAAGGGTTCAGGGCTGTGTACTCATTATCGGTTCTGATTTTTTTATTGTTACTTTCTGCGTCCGAAGTGTTGTTAGAACGTTTCTCTGCCATACTGTAGCTAATATGAAATCTCCTTAACAAATCTACAATACTAATGGCACACCTATTCAACGATTCAAGATTATTATGCAACAATGAAACAATACCGGCAGATGAACCATTATAAAACACGTTATTAAGATGATTAAAATATTCATTCATAACATACATTTGATGTCGAAAATCATCCAGTGCTTCGTTAATCCTGTGTCCTTCATCAGCTGCGTGGTTGTCTGGACGAAAATGCTCTTCTACATCACTGAAATGTCTGACGCTGCTCGCACCTAACAAAGAAAATTAAATATTTTGAGTTTTTGCACTCAAAGGATTCTTGACAATATATATGTATAAAAGCAAATTATGCTATCAGCTCACCTGAAACACTTAATTCCTCGTCCCTGAGAATATCTTCAAATTCGATATCATCAGGTATAACTAGAACAAAATATATTATTATGAGTAAAATGGACTTCTTTACAATGTATTATTTTGGTCAAAAGTAGGTTAGAATGATGGAACAAATTCATACGAGGGTTGTTTGGAAATAGTTGATATGGGATGGGGTTATTTCGCTCTACTCGGGCATCGACTTTCTCTTCTGATACAGCTTCTAAATAAATAATAAACAAAAAATATAATTATGCAAAGGACAAACAGGGAAAAGTGATTCTTCTTACCGTTTAGAAAAGCCATGGTCTCAGAGGAAATTATGAGATTCTTTGGAGACTTAGTAAAAGTGAAGGCCTTCACTTGGATATGTGCCAAGTTGACCATCTCTCTGCATTTATAACATGTCAGAGTGGCTGTTGGTGGGGGCTGCGGATGGGGGGCGGGGGCAGTGTGAGGTGTGCTGGTGATGGGTGGGGGGCATGTATCTCCCGGGGTGTGAAGTGAAGCAAATTTAGTTTTCTAAAAGTTAATTTTGTAAAATAGATATCTTTAATACGACAGGAACAGGAACAAGCAAACCAGGTAAAAATGATTTTTGTAAAAAAGACGATTTGTACTGATATTATGATTTGCAATATTTAAGTCAGAGGAATAAGGAAATGATTCATGTGTTATTAATGCACACGAAATTGCTATTCCAGACACACACTATGATTATTCTCATTCCCCTACAATCATTAATTTATTAATGTAGTTTATTCTAACATACATTTAATTTTCTGTTATGGTTCTGCTATGGTCAAAATTAGGTTGACGTTTTATATATCCCAGAGGGGAAAGAAGTAAAAAACATTTACTTTCATGGGAAAGGAGACAACAACTTTCTTAATGACTTAAACATGTGAAAACATTTTATTTTCACAGGAAAAAAGACAACAAAATTCTTAATGACTTAATCAACCGTAGAAACAGTTAGGAGACAACTACCCCTAAATGAACCTTCCATATGTTGCCTTTGACCTTGAGAGGTCAATATAATTATGATTTTATGATGACCTTTGACCTTTCAGCAATCAATCGAAATTTGACGTTTTACACCAACCATTACTCTCTCTTAGGGGGTGGTTGTTCTTTGTTGTGTTTAGGACTGTATTTGTCTGTGAATTGCATTTTTTTTTTTTTATATATATATATTTATTTATTTTTGTAAAGAAGTTTGTAAATTAAATTTTTAAAAATGTGCTATAGAAAAACAAAATGGTTTTGATTTGATTTTAAAACACAGTCAGAAACAGCAGTAATCCAGATGAGACAGCAAGCGGCAAGTGGTCACAACTGAGCCAATGATTTTTCTCTCTCTTGCGCTGCGGGAATTATGGGTGATTACCATAACCAGGAGACCATAACCAGGTCTCCCCTGCTGCATCGCCTGTGTCAAAATAAGAGTCCCCTGCTGCGTCCCAGTGCTCGTCTCTTATAATCATCATTTCCCTCTCTCTTCTGTTTGCGCACGCGTAATTTGACACTGTGCCCCACACACACCGACATACACATTTGACACAGACACACACACACACAAACAGATCTCCCCGGCGCTTTACACACGCGCTTTATTTACACACACACACGCATACAAATACACGGCGCCTGAGCGGAAACACTTATCTGTATGGATTTATTTTTACTTTTTTTTAATGTTAAGTGCAGGTTACTTTGTTTTATTTTTACTTTATATGTTGCATTAATTATTTTTATGTATTTATTGTTTTGGGCTATAGAACGAAATAATTTGAGTTTTCATTATTTCTTATGGGAAAAGTCTATTTGGTTTGCGAGTGTTTTTGGAACACGAGCCCGCTTCCGGAACGAAATATGCTCGTAATCCAAGGTTCCACTGCATAGTGTAACATTAAAGCATGAGGCAATCTAAAAATGAACATGGCATTTCATATGAATTAAAATAGGATGAGTGTTGCAGTTAAGATAAACATTATGTTTAATATGTTGAGGCATAAAAAGTTCCCAGCTGTAATAATCACATTAGTCACAAAATTTGCTAATCTGTTTTTATATAACAAAGGTCAACCCAATTATTTGGCAGAAGCGCACAAGCCATCTGTCTCCTTAACAAAAAAGGACTTGACTGCCACACACACACACACACACACACACACACACACACAATTACTCAGATAAACTCAACTACCTCAAAAATTTAAGAGTAGTCTGATACATTAACACACAGGCAAACACACTGATCAACACTATCAAACTGCTGTACACACCAATCTGTAAATGACCCTTTTCACAGTATTCATCACTTGTTAATTTGCACAAACTATTTTTATGTTTGCTGCTACTTATAAGGAACGTTTATTTACTGTTCCTTACGCTTACTGTTTTCTCTCCCTCTACCTCAACTCACTACCTCATTATCATAAAGTATTGAAATGTCATGTCACGTTGTCACTTTGCATGTACACTTTATGTTGTCTCTTTTGTATAGGACATGTTGTTTTTCTGTTAACTTAAAATGTTATGTCTGTCCTGTCTCAGCTAGCCAGCTAATTAAGTTTCTTAGTTAGCTAGTTAGTTTTTTTTTGTTAATTTATGTACTTAATGTCTGTTGTCTCGTCAATCTGTCTTGTTTCAGCTAGTCAGCTAATTAGGTTTTTTAGTTAGCTAGTGAGTTTTTGTTAAATTATGTTGTTAATGTATGTTGTATGTAGCACCTTGGTCCTGGAGGAACGTTGTTTCGTTTCACTGTGTACTGAACTGTATATGGTTTACATGACAATAAAATCCTACTTGAATTTGAAAATAATTGAGTACTGCCAGCTGCAGACTTTAATGCGTAACTGTTTTTTTTTTTTTTAATCTTCCCTCACTGACATGCTCAATCATGTCCCAGGACATGGGACGCAGTTTTGGACCGTTACCGGTCCAAAACTGCCGTCGCTGTATGTGGTGTCTGTATCTTCGTAGCGCATTCAGACACCTCTCTTCGTTATCGTAATGTGCGAGTAACTGCAAGTGTATGTGCACGCATGTAAAAAGTCCAGTAAGCAGTGTTAACACAGTCACCAGTTTATATCAAATATTCACCACAAAATATCCTCATAAAAGATCAAGGAGAATGGCACACAGACAATGACAAGCCTTGTTTTGCTTTTGTTTTGCAATGGCCAAAACTGCATTTCCATGTGGATGAAAGGCCAAAAACATAGAGAAAGCTCAGTTAAAAAAAAAAAAAAAAACTCAGCTACATATGGACATGGCCTTAAATGCGTTAATACAAGCTGACTACAGGTACTGTAGTCCTTGACTTATCTTTCACATTCGCGTTATGAATTTCCACAGATATCAATGGGCCGCTATTCTACAAACATTCGTACATGCAAACAAATCGTATTGTACATAAAATAGACACTGCAACAGGCAGGCATTGCAACACATACTAATATTTACAATGATATACAATATTTTAAGTCAGGTATATTGTATATGTACTCCTTTGGCTTGGTTATGGTTTTTGGCCACATGATGGCATTATGGGCAAACAGGACAGAGATTACATTGTATATTGTATATTGTATATGTCAAAGGCCTATAAGACTCACTTTGACAGACTTAAAAACAAGTTGACACACAAATGTGCCACCGGAATGGAACTTGTTTGTAGGTAGGGGACTACCTGTACTTTTGATACTTGGGTACATTTGAAGGAAAATATTTTTTGGAAATTGAATTTGAACCTTTATTTTAATATTCTGCCTAGGTGATCGCTACTGCTCTCAAACAAGGGAAACAAAGCACCACAGAATATGTGCTATCCCTCCACACACTGCCATCACATTGGAATGAGCAGTCACTCAAAATCATATTTAAACAGGATTTTAGCATCAAAGTGCTAACCGAACTGGCATGCTGAGATAAAACAGGTTTCCCTTGGAGAATGTCCATTCATTACATGTCCATTCATCTCAACATGCTGCTTAAATGTCGACAACATGCACGTCGCAAACTCTTGTTTATCTACCCACCACTTGGAGCTACCCACCTGCACACCAGTCACGCTCCAAGTCAGCACACTCCATCTTCTTTCTGGTTGCAGTCAACAAGTTCCCGGTGGTGCTGGGTTTTCTGTGAACGCTAGATCATGACCATCAAATCTGTTAAAGGTTAGCACAACATCATGCAAAGGTCTACTAAGTGTCAAGAACACGGTCTGCAATGCGCTTTGTCACAATGAAATGCATTCACAAAGGGTTCCAAGTTACATTATATATTCCTCCATATATAGAGTATAATTATAGAGTATATATTATAGAGTATAATGAGTGTATTAAAGTGTTTAGCAAAACCAAAATCAACATCAACCCCACAAATGTACAACTTAGTAAAGTTAAGTTAAGCCTTTATTTGTCAGATGTACATTAGAGCACAGTGAAGTTCTTTCTTCGCATATCCCAGCGTAACTGGCGGTCAGAGCGCAGGGTCAGCCATGATACAGCACCCCAGGAGGAGGTAGGGTTAAGGGTCTTGCTCAAGAGCAAAACAATGGCAACCTGGTGGAGCTGGGGATCGAATCGCCAACCTTCCGGTCAGTTACTCAGTGCCTTACCTGCTTTTACAGAGTGATAAGCTATAGAGTAGTATACCATGGAGTGTACGCCATACTACTGAGGTACTGTACTGCAAGAGGGATACATATGTATTGGAACTAATTTTTTTAATATCCTAAATTATTTACGCTTTAACTGACAGTGGATTTCTGTGCACTGGGGCAGTGGTGACTCAGAGGGGCTAAGGCACTGAGTTACTGATCAGAAGATCGGCAGTTCGATTCCCAGCTTAGCCAGGTTGCCATTGTTGGGCCCTTGAGCAAGGCCCTTAACCCTAACTGCTCCAGGGGCGTTGTATAATGGCTGACTCTGCGTTCTGACCCCAGTTACACTGGAATATGCGAATATGTACATGTGACAAATAAAGGCTTAACTTAACTTAACTTAACTTAACTTAAAACAGACCTTTCCAAGGACAAGTTGTGTCCCCAGTTATCGATGAATGAGACGAAGTAACCGTCTCTATTCTGCAGCTCAAAATTATAAAAATATAGCTGTATAGGATAGAAGAGACCCACTGTGCTTCTCCTTCTGAGAAGAATCTATCATTTATCAGATTTTTTTTATTGTACCTGACACACAAAAAATCCAGCAATTTAAAGTTAATTATGCATCCATTCAGACATTATTGTTTACATTATCAAAACATTTTAGTTTAGTTTACTGAACCATTTCAGGATATATAAATGGTCAAATGCAGCTTGTTTATCACATAATTGTGTGAAATGTACATAGTACAGTAGTATGAAAATGGGTTTGAGCCTGTGATGTGCTTTTAGTGTACATACACCAGGTGGAGCCAGACACTGCGGCAATGTAGGTGATGACATCGAGCAGGCAGAGGTTCTGCGGTCCCTTCGGAAAACCTTGTGTACCCGTCATGACGCTGGAGATGCCTGCTGAACACACCACAGGCACCGTCACTTTGCCTGCTAAACGCACACACTTTATATGGAAAGTAATGCAACAGTATAGTACAGTATCCCCATCATAGTGCAACACTTTTCCCATTTAGCCTTATTTGATCATTTTCAGTAAGTAACTGTTGGAAGGTCCTTTCATGTGTTAGATTATGTTTAATTGTAATATATAATTAATGCATTTAATTATGCTCCAGGTTGAAAAATTTAACAATTACAACTTTTATATAAAAATCTATATTGATTTCCCCAGAAAATTGGCTATTTTGAGTGGATTCATAACATGCATAGCATCATGATTCAATTTATTTTACTTTTCAGTAAGAGTAGTGGTGCAAAATGTGGACATGGTAAAGGGGGTGAATACTTTTGCAAGGCATGGTAGATATTTTGCATGAACCTTCGTGGGGTCCAAAAGAGTTTGAAGATTGAGAATTTTCCGCAGTTCACAAGAATTTCCTTCTCTATGCAGGTATGTCAAAATTCAGATGGAACTTTATGCACTGCAGAGTTGCCCTCCTTTATGCCCTCCTTTATGTCAGAGCCCCCCCAATGCACACACCCACTTACAATTATAGTCAAAATATTTATATAATTATAATCATTAATAAAGATTAAAGCATAAATAAGTTTTCCAAGCAGGATTAAATCAGTGAAACTACATGGACATTCCACCGTTCTTTATACACAAATCAGGGAATGGTTTTGTGTCATCATACCCTGGGTGCACAAGGGGACGCTAAATCCTAGGTGGTTTTAATATTAATGTGTTTAATGTTATGGGTGATCAGTTTATCTTACTCATATAAGTCTAGTTGCCAAGTTTTAGACATGATTTTAACAAGACAATTATGTCTTTATAATTTTAACAAATGCAAATATTTGTTTATTAATAATTTTTCACAAATATAAGGATTATTCTATAATTAGGGGTACATTACATGTCTGTGGATAAGTATAAAACAGCATGTGCATCCTATGCTCCACTTTGAATTTTAAATGCTTTTGTTAATTTACAAGTGACATTTTTGTCATTTTTGTGTCAGATTTTGCAGTTGAGAGCTTGGTTTTAAAATAATTACTAGACTAACAAAACATGACATCTTTTTTTAAATTCATTTCAAAAGTCTAAAGGAAAAGAAAAATCAGTGTGTAGCACTACTGGGTCATGGGAAACCTGGAGCCTATCCAAGAGTAGTGGGGCACGAGATGGGGTAGACCCTGGACTGGCTGCATGGCCACCCACTATACCACCATGCCTCTTACTTAAAAAAGAAAGGGAAAAAAAAGGCTGGCAACTAGGAAACTTACAGAACTCTGTCCTAAACCTCAAAAATGATGCCCCAATACCAAGTGAATAGCTTAAAATGTCATTCTTCTCTGTTGCATTGATTTTAAATACACTGTTGTAAATGTTCTCTCATTTTGTTTAATATTCTATAAGAGCTCATTATAATTGAGTTTATTGACAAAATAAGAAAAGTGATAACCATGTTACCTGTTATGTTACTCAGTAGTGTAGTGTGGGTTCATTTGAGCTGAACAACTTCTATGCTCAGTTCAACTGGGATACCCTCCCCTGAGGTTTTTACACACTGTTGCTCTTTGGTGGTCGATGGCTTTGTAAACCCCAAACAAAACTAACAACTCTTAGCGGTGGATCACTCTGCTCGTGCGTCGATGAAGAACGCAGCCAGCTGAGAGAGGTAATGTTAATTGCAGGACACATTGATCATCGACACTTCAAACGCACATGGAGGCCCCGGGTCCCTCCCGGGACTACTCCTGTCTGAGGGTTGCAATACCCATCGATCGGATTTCTGTTCGCGACTGGAGGTTTCCATGCCCTGCTGTCGTCGTGTATGGGTGTTGGTGGTTGCCTTCTGCTTCGACTGTCCGCGTCGCACGCCTCCGCAGGCTGGGTTGTTTGGGAATGCAGGCCAAAGCGGGTGGTAAACTCCATCTTTGAAGCGAACTTTGAAGAGAGAGTTCGACAGGGCATGAAACTGTTAAGAGGTAAACAGTCAGGGTCCTCACATTCCACCCGGGAGATTCATCCTCCAGGAGGATTCAGCATGTGAGTCCAAAAATTCTGATCTCCAGGGTTCTGACTGCGGGTGGAGGGCCATGTGTGGCTGACCTGGGGTGCTTGTGGTCAGCTAGAATCCGGTTCCTCCAGGAGGATTCGGCCTGTGATTTTTTTATGCTGGGGTGGCTTGTTGTGAATTTACTCATTTGGCCTTTAATTTTTATTGTACTGCATTTTCCACAATCCCTAGTAAACTACATACGATGCACTGCATTATCCATACTCCCTTGGGTCAAGGTCTATAAATAGACCTAATTTCCTTTGTTTGGCCTCTTTTGTATTGGTGAGGTGTGGGTGGTTGAGTGGACACCCAACCAGGTCCTTTGAGTCCAGTTCTAAGGATGCGTTAAGTAAGTTTGGTTTGTTAATTGTATGGTTTATTTTTGGTTATTTGATTTATTTGAACTGTATTTAATATATTTTTATATTTATAATGTTTGTTGGTGATTATTGTATGAGTTTGATTTCTTCTCTGTATTGTTTATAGTGACTAAAGAACATCATCCTGCACAACTTGTTTATCCTGTTCCTTTCATCCTGTTATTCATATCCATCTTAACATCTGCCTATTTACATCTTGTGATTTGCACCATGTGATTCCCTAAGCTTCATGTGAACTGTTTAAGAACTGTTTAAGTATTCAGCTTAGTTCAACTTAAAGTAATAAAGGAAAGCAAAGGACTGTGGTTTCCAGTGTTTTAATCAGACACACCACAAAATTTCTACAATTCCCACAAACTCTGGATATTTAACATCTAAGATCCAAGAAAATGATCCTTCGAGCCGGATGTAGAAATTTGGTGGAACGGATTATCATGCAAGACCTGCAGTCCGGCGTAGTGTAAGAACTAGAACACTTCCTGCCCATTTTGCAGACTGTATGGTACGAGAACATGCTCCTTTCCCATCTTTATCAACACTTGTCATAAGTGAGCATCATCAAATAGACAATGGAAATTCACGTCCCACAAGATCTGTTCCTTGCTCATCTGCTCAAGGTGATCCCAACGTGACTTGTTCAACATGGACGTTATACAAGAAATACAGTACTTGGACTTAAGGGTATGCTTGGTGAGATCATGTCTAGAATGTTACAGTTAACAGTTTCTTCTAACCATTCTCATTTATCAGAGTCTTTTGATGATGTTTCTGATGATGCAAATGACCATGCTCATCCACCCATTGTTCAGGAATAGTGTGCATGTATTAAGAATGTTGAACAGAAATCTACATGTATACAAGATCATTCATTAGCTGCTCCTTCACCACTTCCATTGAGGCCTAATTCTCTGCATCACCCACCTTCATTATTACGTAGTCCACCCCAACATATGCAGACGCATGATGCATCACAATTGCAATTAAATACTATGGTCCAGCCTTCTGTTGTCCCATTAGTCCTTGAGCCTTCTAATCCTCATTCTCTCCAAATCCAATCACCAAAGGTGCGACTGCAACCAGCTGTTTCACCACAGCCAGGTACATATTTACCTAGTAGTTCCATCTCTCAGCGTTTGGTTAATATAGAACATACCCAGATGGACTGTTCATTGTTGCTGGAAATTTGAACCACGCAAATCTCAAGTCAGTGCTTCTTAGATTACATCAATATGTGGACTTTGCAACGAGAGGGGAAACATGCTGGATTTTGTTTATACAAACATCCCTAGTGCATATCGGGCAGAGCCCTGCCCCCACCTCGGCTTCTCAGAACACATCTCTGTTATGCTAATTCCAGCATACAAACCAATCGTCATGCATTCAAAACCAGTTCTGAAGCAGGTGAAAACCTGGCTAGCAGGAGTCATCTCTGCTCCACCCTTCCTCCGAACGACCATGTGCTGTGTCTCACTACAGCTGATGTGAGGAAAACTCTATGCAGAGTCAACCCATGTAAAGCTGCTGGACCAGACAATATCCCTGGCAGAGTGCTCAGAGAATGTGCAGAACAGCTGGCAGATGTTCTCACCGACATCTTCAACACCTCTCTGAGCAGAGCCATTATTCCCACATGCTTCAAGGCCACCACCATCGTCCCCGTGCCGAAGAAGTCTTCTGTGTCCTGTCTCAATGACTATCATCTGTTGCACTTACACCCACTTCGTGTGGCTTGTCATGAGACACATGCTGCCCCCTCACTGGACCCACTGCAGTTTGCTTACCGTCCTAATCGTTGAGTCCCCTGCTGTTCACTCTGCTGACTCACGACTGTGTAGCGACACGCAGTTCAAATCACATCATCAAGTTTACTGATGACATGACCGTGGTGGGTCTCATTAGCAAGAACGATGAGTCTGCGTACAGAGAGGAAGTGCAGAGGCTAACGGACTGGTGTAAAGACAACAACCTGACTCTGAATGTTGACAAGACAAAAGAGATGGTTGTTGACTTTAGGAGGACACAAAGCGACCATTCTCTGCTGAACATCAACGGCTCCTCTGTGAAGATCGTCGAAAGCACCAAATTCCTGGGTGTTCACATGGAGAAGGACTTCACCTGGTACCTCCTTTCCACCGCTTTTTCAGAGTTTTGAGAGTTTGCTCCCATTAGATCCACTAGTTGTCCTAGGATGGTTATACCAGAATGGATCAGGGAATCAGAGAGGAAGTTGTTTGCAATGTCCAGGCGTGCACCATGGATTAGGGGTTCATTTAAAAGCTAGTAAAAGATTAAGTGTTTGGAGGTTTCTGTACTTTAAAAAGATTCCAAATATTAAAAAGGTTGCGATAAAAAAAACAGCAGTTTCGATAGATTCAGTCTCTTTGGGTCTGTCAGGAAAAGGGTTGTCTCCATTTTTAGGTTCCCCAGCCTCCTTAAAATCACTCCGGTTATTGCATTCCAGCTAAACCAAGATGAGGTTCCCGGGTGGCCATTAAAAACTCTAAACGAACGGCGGCGAAACTACTCTGAATATGGATTAAATCTTGTCCCCCTTCATCTTTGGGTAAATATAGAATATTCCTTGTCAGCCAGTTTGTCCCAGAAGAAGTCTATGAATTGACTGAATTTTTGCCATAACCTCCAACTGAGGGTCTACACACGCCACTTTGTGCCACAAAGAAAACACAACTAGGTGGTTTATAATGAGTATTCATCCTCTGTAGGACATTTTTGGAGTCATTTCCACTTGTCCAGCCGGCCTTTTATTTTTTCAATCTACCCTTCCCAATCCTTTTGTGTAAATGAGTCGTCACCTAGGTAGACTCCTAGGTATTTGATACCCCCTTTTGTCCATAAAAGTCTTTCTGACAGGGTGGGTACGTTTTCAGACCAATCGCCGATTTTTTTCAAAATCCTTTAGTACCTTGATTGTTACATCTACTGTACACACTCCACACTCGCGCTGCACACGATTCTAAACCCGTGCTTGCGGGTTAGGGTGTCAAATGTTTTTGAGCTCTCGGACACCATGCTCTCCAGCAAACACGCTGGATCTGATGCTCCATGTCGAAACTTCTGACTCCCAGATGTTTGGTGAGTTCCCTGCACGATGTTAATTTAATTCGAAAATGTTCTCTTCTTTTTTTAGAAAAGGTAAGAAAAAGAAAAACGAAATAAAGAAATGTTTGAGATTGAACGCCAAAACCACGTTCGCTCACAAGCTCAAATGTGCTCCGCCCACTCACTCCCAGCATGCACTCAGAGAGAGAGACAGAGAGAGAGGGAGAGAGAGAAAACGTCTCGAGTTAGTTTGCTGTAACCCTGTTCCCTGAAAAAGCAGGAACGAGATGCTGTGAAAACGCTATGGGAACGTTTCTTTGTTCTACCGATTGTGAAGCACATGTTTGTCAAACACGCCAAATTTGGGTTATATAACCTCGGTCAGGTGACGTCATCTGATGAGGTGCACCTGCAGGTTATAAAAAGGACTGAACCGGAAACATCCTCAGGTCAATTTTTGTCTGAAAGGACATACAGTCATGCCCGCAATGCGGCATTGGAGCGCTGCATCTCATTCTTGCTTTTTCAGGGAACAGGGTTATAACAAAGTAACCCGAGACATTCCCTTTCAAAAGCTACACTTGATGCTGCTTGAAAACGCTATGGGAACAAGAATACCAACGCCGCCGCACTGCAAGTGTCTGGACCCCCTGGGTTGTGTAGTGTGCGCACAATTACCAAAAAGGTCTCGGACATAATTCTGGGATGACTCAAGGACCCACGATCCTGGAGTGGCATGGACATCCAAACTATAAAATCTGACAAATGTGTGAGGAGAGGACCAACCTGTCGCATCACACACTTGCTGCAACGGGACACCTCTTGCCAGAGCAACTGATGAGGCAAGCCCCTCTGGTCGAATGGTCCCTGATTCCTAGAGGCGAAGTCTGACCACGTGTCTCGTAGGCTAGGGCAATAGCATCTCTCACCCAATGTGACAGTGTTTGTCTAGTGGCGGCCGACCCCTGGTTGCGGCCACCATAGCATATAAAAAGCTGCTCTGATTTACGCCACTGGCTAGTGCAGTAGATGTAAATCTGAAGAGCACTGGACACAGTAAGTGAAGTCTTTTCAACTCTGAAGCTGTAAAAGGCGTAGGACAGAAGGCTTCGAGAACAACTGGGTGCATGGTCAGGGGTCTGAACCACATAGGAAGGGTACAAAGCCCCTGGCACGTACATTTACCTGGGGATTGGCCCTTTGGATGAAATCCCCTGGCGCTTAGCAACAACTGAAACGATCTTGTGTGCAGAAGGCCCAAGGGTATCACCGTGGATGCAGCTGCCATGAGATCTAAAACACTCTGAAAGTAATGAACAATCACTTACTGGCCTAGCCTGATTTCCTTTAGGGGATTGAGAATGGATTCGCCACGTGCAGGCGACAACTGTGCCCGCATTCCGGTCGAATCCCCTGTGACACCCGAATATGTCATACTTTGAGCAGGAAAGAGAACGCTTTTTCGTCTCAATCCTAAAAAGTCGAGATGAGCTAGCTCCTGAGACTGAGCCAGAATCAGCAGAATCAGCTAGTCGTCTATGTAATTCAAGATACAGATGCCCTGGAGTCGTAAAGGAGCCAGGGCTGCTTCCAAACATTTGTCAATGTGCGGGGTGATGGGGCTAGGCCGAATGGAAGGACCCAATGCTGGTAAGCTTCGCCCCTGAAAGCGAACCTCAGGAACTTCATGTTGTGGCAATATTTTAATATAAAAATATGCGTCCTTCAGGTCGATTATCACCAACCAATTCTCTGGTTGTATTTGAGAAACAATCATATTGACTGTCAACATTTTCAGATGGCGGTTCAACCCGCAAACATCCAAAATTGGACACAACCGACCACCCCTTGCTGGAGACCGCTGTTCCCCACGAAACACCAGTGGTGGCGGAGATTGAACGCCGGCCTCCTGAGGGTGCTGGGAAGGTCACTTTATTCCATGATGGAATTTTATTGCACCCCTCCCTGGGGAAACAACCCCACAGTCCTGGGCGCATAAGCATCAAGGACTTCTTCTTTGCAGCGATAATACTCCTCAAGTCCGGTCTCCTATAGGCAGATTGCGAAGTGCGGCGAGCCCCACCCCAATCTCTACGAGGGGGTGCATAGCTCGCTACACTTTCCTTCGGTGTCTCACACCTCGTGGGAACGAGACCTGGTCGGGACTGGGTGGCCGACAGTCCCGACTGTTGAGCACGGCGGGGAAGAAACCTCTCGAAACCTATTGATGACGATACTAAAGGCGTCACCAAACAGGCCGGAAAGCGAGATAGGGGCATCAAGGACAAGGATCGCACTTTCAGAGTAAACATTACTGAGTAACTTTTTTTTTTTTTTAACAGTGGGGTGGGATGAGGCATTCTAGCATAGTTCAAAAAAGATGAGCAGATATAAATCTCAAACTAGTTGTTTTTAACTGAAGGAACACCTTTGCATAATAAAGCTGTTGTCTTTCTTGTGCTTGAAAATCAAAGTGGTCACTTAAATATAGCATTACGTCCCAGTCTAGTGTCAGTCCGAACAGCAAGAGAATGATTCAGGGGTCTATTTTAAACTGTATGGAAATGGTGGTATATGCCAGAAAGAACTAGATCCAGTCATTACCTGCTGAAATAATGAGGTTTGTATTGCTTTACACACACACACACACACACACACACACACACACACACACACACACACACACACACACACACACACACACACACACACACACGAGGAGGATCAGATTCATGGTGGACCCAGGCCAAAATAATAAACTAAATTTTATATTTAGTAGCTAGATTACCTGCAAAAACACAAAACAAAAAAAAACACAGGTACCTTCCCTGACTCCCTAAACCAAAAACAGTGAATAAATTCCCTCTTCCCAAAATAAATGGCAGCCACGCCCCTACTACTGGTGAGTGCACAAACATACAGTGAAATTATCTACAAATATATACAAAGACCAACCAAAGCAATAATCAAAGTCAATGGGAGGCAAAAAGTCACAACCAAATATCGAAACGCTAAAATCACAATCTCTTTCCTCCTTCCTGCGTCTCTCTCCGGTTTATATATGGTGGCGCTGGTTGATGACGTCACTCTCAGGGCGGAAGCGACCGTGTGGAAGGTCAGGTAGATGCCGATGTGGGGAAACAGTCAGAAAACCTGAAGTGGAGTCTGGAGCAGCGCACGACCAGGACACGAGACACACACGCGAGCGCAACAAAGCATTTATACAAAGCATCATATTTTTTGCATTTTCATTCATTTGTTTTACTCAGTAGCGCATATGATTTGAAATGTAGCGAATTACAATACTTCAAACAAAACATACTTAAGTAAAAGTAAAATTACAGATTTTAAAAACTACTTTAAATAGTAGAAGTGCACAAAAAAAACTCAATTACAGTAACTCTGTCATGGGTCTAGCTGGTGGTGCTGGCTAGACCCGGCTGATGTTGCCATGGGCATATAGATAGGCATGAAGGCAGAGGGGTGTGCAAACAGAAATAGTCCTTTTATTAACAAAACTCAAAACAGACAAACAAACAAAGGAACCAAAACCACAAACGTAAACTAAAACTAGGGCTCAGGAAAAACACAGGGACGGCGCGCTAACCCAGGGAACGGCGTGCTAACACAGGGACAAGAACTAGACACAGGGAACCAGGAGCTGACATGGGAACTAGGAACTGACATGGGAACCAGGAGCTGACACAGGGAACCGACAGAGAGAACTGGGGATGAGGAAGCATGGAGCTGAAGCTAACTAAAGACACATAGGGGAACTAGAGACTGGCGAGACAGGACTGGACAGGAGAGACAGGGCTGGCGAGACAGGGCTGGACAGGCGAGACAGGGCTGGACAGGCGAGACAGGGCTGGACAGGCGAGACAGGGCTGGACAGGAGAGACAGGGCTGGACAGGAGAGACAGGGCTGGACAGGAGACTAGGGACAGGAGACTAGACTGGCTGGGTTAGTGATTAGTTGGGTTAGTAGCTACATGGAATGCTGGGGGCACTGGATGCTGACCTAACCAGGTTAGTTTCTAATGGGGTTAGTGGCTAACCAGGTTAGTACTGACCTAATAGTGGGGAACTGAACACAAAAGGCAAAGCACACATGAGGCTACTCCAAACTAGCGGCTAACCTACTAGCGACCAGAACCACTAGCAGTCAATCCCCCTAGAGGCTAGCCTACAGGAGGCTAACCCTACTAAGGGCTAACCCTACTAGCAATTAAGGCCTACTAGTGGCTAACCCTGCTAGCGGCTAGGCCCTCATGTGGCTACACAAATCTAAACAGACAAAGAACTAGACTGGAAGACAAACACTGGGAAGACACAGAGCGGTACTTACACTGTACACAGGAGGAGACACAGCCTAGCTAAACATGAAACAGGACAGCTCCATGAATCCATCAACACAAGGAACTTAAGGAAAACACAACTAGAGCCCTCTTTAAACAAAGGTAAAACAATATAACTAAAATATAAACTTAAACAAACAAAAAGGAATGCCCACATGACGGTAGTTACAAAAACAAACAGACAAACATACCAAACAAACAATGCTCGACCCAGTTTCCCAGAACAAACTGCTATTTATAGAAACTTTAATGAGGCACCTCAGTCCAGGTGAGCACTCATCGCCTGACTGAGGTGCCTTCTGGGAAACTGAGTCAACCAACATGAACTACACAGACAGACAGACATGAACAGTGACCTCTAGTGGAGGTTCCTAACAAACGCGAGTAAATGTAATTCGTTACTTTCCACCTCTGCTAATAATAATAATAATAATAATTATTATTATTATTATTATTAAATTAGCTTTCTCTCTGACAGTTATAAAACACAGATACAAGGGATTCTATATAAATGTTTTTAAATCCTTTTTTGCCTTTAATTATTTTATTTAGCTCATAAACCACACGGTCAATGTCTACCTACTGTTTTAGAGAAGGTCATTAATTTAAGTCTTGTAGCTGAAACAACTAGAGCTGATGTTATAAAAGCATTTTACCACTTTTGTTAACTCAGATTTAAGAAATCAACAGCACAATGGTAGACGATGTACCACAGGTACCTGAAATTTAGTATATTTTACATGGAATCAAAGTCAGACAACTTTGGTTTGGGGATTTTTTTTAGAGGTTTATCTACCTTATCTGGGTTGAATTATTTGATGCATCATGTCATGGTATTCCAAAAACAATTTTATAATAAATGTTAAAACTAATTCATTTCTCTTCTCTTTTATTATTCAAATATATTTTTATCTTCGTCATCCTCAGCGGTCTTACAGATTATAAGCTCTTGACTGTTTTAAATCTTAATAATATATTTTATATATACTGTATATACTTACCATACATGAGCACAAATACACATTAGTCACCACTGGCACACAAATCAGCCTCTGTCTTAAGTAAATAAAGTGCCTCATGCTTGAATAGGTTAAAAACATTTCAGTAGAATTGTCAGATGTGTACGGTTATGGATATTATCTTGACACTCCTTGCTCAAATCACAACTTGCCACGCTGAGAAATCAGCTGAAACCTGTTTGTTTTATTCATTCTGTATTGTTATTCATTTTTTGGGCTTTTATGGAGTAGCTTTACTGTTTTGCTTGAGGTTGTATTGGGTTATTAAGGTTGACTGTTGCCTGCAGACTGAGAAGGGCAGGTTGACTCCATGACACCTTGAGTGATCCCAACAGATATCACAGTTTGTGTGAGTGCAAGTGTAGTGGATCTTCTTCTGTGTTGTGTTTCTCTCTTCTTTTTATTTATTTATTTATTTAGTTAGTTAGAATCCAATAATTTTCTCTTTACACAGCTGGTTTTCACCACAAGAGATTTATTATGATTTTATATTGTCCTTTTTCCTTTTTCACATCTTTCTCTTCTCTCTGAATAACAAAACAAAAAAATGAACAGGCACTGGTAACAGGATCACTGACTCTGCTTTGCCTGTTTACCACACAATATATGAATTATGCAAGGTATGAATAAAAGAAAACTTCACTCTTTTATACATTGGCTATGCAACTAAGCACATTGCTAGCTGCGTATCCACTAACCTCTTTGCACACGCGCGCGGCACCGCTATTTCGCATAGCTCAATATTAAATACCATTAACAGCACTTAAGCATTGTTTAACATGGTAATAACTCCAACTAGTGACTAAGTATAGCATGGCATGAAATCTTTAAACTTTGAACACTTAAATATGAAATAAACACTTAACACATTTAACATTTAATAGAGCTCATGAAATCATACCTCTCTCCACTACCAACATTTCCGGAAAGAGAGTGATCTCCGGTTTTACAGCGAGTTTCACCTCTTACTTGTGCATGACGTCAGCCGACATGCATGCTGGGACAGTTACCTTTACCTAAACTTCTTTTCCAAATAACAGTCCCCTACAATACTAATACCAGAGAAGGAACAAAATAAAGTAAAATTAAATAAATAAAATGCATAATCTGGTGTAACAACATATTCCATGCTACACAAGGACATTATAAGAGCCCAAGAACAAGCATGGTCCTTTGACGTAATGGAACCCCTACATTGAGCAATTCAGGATGTCGTGTAGAGAGCAAGGACAAGGTTATCTCCTCAACCGAGTATGACTTTAAAAACAATTCAGCAGAATTGTCAGACCTGTCAGATGAGCTGTATCACCTTTGCCTTTTTCACACAAATCCACCCAATAACTTCCACAGAACATGGGCACACACACACACACACACACACACACACACACACACACACACACACACACACACACACACACACACAATGAGGGACTCACCAAGCTGAGAAATCGGTTGAAATTACAGTTACACCCTATAACGAAGGCATGCTGCTGTATGGAATCTGTTTTGTTCATCTGTTCTTTATTGTTATTTACGGGCTATTATGCAGTAGCTTTCCTAGTCTACTTGAGATTGTATTGGATTAAATATGGACCATGGAAATAAAATGAGTTTGACCCCTGAACCGATGAAAACTGATGCGTTTTTAAGTCAGAGTTCTTGCTAAATTAGGCACACAGAAAATTAAAAGATGAATTAAAAGTATTTTATACAACCAGTCTGGATATACATTCAGTTTGGATATCATTTCTAATTCACTGGTCTTTCCAGATTTTTATTTCTTAATACATTGTAAAACAACACTGATGGCTTTTAAAATATGCATTAATCTCCTTTACATGCTCTGTAAAGCCTTCATAATGGCTCTGAGATGCTATAAATCTCAGGTGATTTCTGAGGCTGATAACTCTAAATGAACTTCTGTGATGGTCTTCATGGTTTCAATTTCAGACTGTCAATATTTGCAAAAAAGTATTTTCAATGTCTAAATAAAAATGAACCAAAAAATGTGTTTGTTTTTTCCCCCTTAGAAATATAAGTGCTTTTATAGCACTGCAACAGGTGCCGTGTCAAATAGAGGTCAGGGTAATGTCAAAAACCAAGTAGGCATGGTGGCTCATAAAACACTAGCAGTTCACTCAGGTACTGTGGAGTGAAACCAATTAGTGCTTCATTGATTAATAGTATTATTTTAAATACTAAATAAGGCCCTCATCTTGACCCCACTGTGCAAAACAGTTATTGCCCCATCTCTAA
This sequence comes from Clarias fuscus, assembly GCA_030347435.1. Lineage (NCBI taxonomy): Eukaryota > Metazoa > Chordata > Actinopteri > Siluriformes > Clariidae > Clarias > Clarias fuscus. The sequence continues at coordinate 28,567,097 of CM059216.1, forward strand.
ACTCTCGTTCATTTAATGGTTTTGTAAAAAGTTGCAATCTTTGGTTTACTTCACACCTGGATACTTTTAATATTTTAGACCCATTTCAATCTGGTGTTAGAGGACTGCACTGAAGGTTACAAATGACATTTTGCTGTCCACTGATTCTGGGTCATCACATTTGATACTGTTGATTACAATATTCTTCTAAAATGACTTGAGTGAGTTTTTAGCATGGTTTATCTCATACTTAAAGGGGAGGACTTTTTCTGTATATATTGGGTCATTTACAGTACTTCACCCCCTGTGCATATCCATTGTGGTTTTCCTCGGGGATCCATTCTTGGCCGCCTTTTTCCCCCCAAAATTATATACGTATATTTGTGATCTTAATAGGCCATATACAGCCTCTAGGCCATTAAGATCTAGTTTTCAGTCTCTTTTATCGAGCCCCCCCCCCATTCATGTTGGTAAATAAAAGGTGATCAAGCTTTCTCTGATTACCTATATGACACCTTGAGTGATCCCAACAGAGTTTACTTGTGTGCAAGGACATCACAAGACCCCAAGAAACAGCATACTTTGACCTGAGGGAACCCCTAATTAGAGAGGATCCAGGAAGAGAGCAAGAACAAGGTTATGTCCTCGACCAAGTGGAACATATTACAAAGTTTACAAGCACTACCCCAAGCCTCTGCATCAATTATGGAGGATCTTCAAAGTCATTTGAAAGAGAGAGAAGATATCACAGCCTTGGTACTTTGCAGAATGTGCACAACAGTTATTGCCCTATTTCTAATCTCTCATTCATTTCAATGTTTTTTTTTTTTTTCAAAATAAAATTGCGCTTTTTCCTAAGAACTTGCCTCATGACTGCGCCTCATGTCACATGTCTGCCCATGCGTCAAACCTGTTACACCATTATAATACTATTGTCACAATTTCTATATAAATTGACCTCTGTCATAGTTACACAAAGTTTCACAGGCATGATTCTTTAAAAACCATTCAGCAGAATTGTCAGATCTGTCAGTTGAGATGTATCACCTCCGCCTTTCTCACGCAAATTCACTCCATAAATTCCCCAGAACATGGGCACAAACAAATGCACACACACGTACACCCACATCCACACCCACACACACGCACACACAAAAACACACCAAGCTTTAATTTAATTCTCATCTGACCACAACACCTTTTTCCATGTGGCCTCAGAATCTTCAAGATGCATTTTTGCGAAGCTTAGTAACTCTGGCTTTTTTCTTGCAAATCTCCTATACAAGTCATATTTGTGGAGAGGGAATATGTGATATTGTTGCCACATGCACAAAGTGATCACTCTTTGTCATAAATCCCTTCAACAGATGCAGTATTCAGTAGAGGTCAGGGTACAAAACCTAGGCATGGTGGATCATAAAACACTAGCAGTTCATTCAGATACTGTGGAGTGAAATCATCTAGTGCTTTATAGGTCAATAGTAGTATATTAAAAACTAAACTGTGCACAACAGTTATTTCCGCAGAGTATATTTGTGATCTCAGTAGGCCATATACAGCCTCTAGGCCATTAATGTCTAATCTTCAGTTACTTGTATCTGTATCCCCATTCATGTTGGCTCTGTTATTTTAACATTATATTCCTTTGGAGCGTTGTTGAACACATAATAGAGTAGGGCATGGATTAGGAGGCTCCGGAGGATTATTGTTAAAATTGTTATAAAATTGCGCTTTGAAGTTTTAATTTTACTTTTACTCCTTCCTGTTAACAGTTTTGTTTCTATATTCATCTTTAAATGTGGTTACGATGTCCGGTAAAAACAGCAAAACCTGTACCACAACGCAGTCACAACTGAGGCCTAATCCACAGGTCATGGCGACATCTGCGTGATTCGCCGCTACACACTGACCCCACTGTTCACCAGGCAGTTTCTGTGATTGACACGGGTGCGCTGAAGCTTGAGATATACATTCTTGTAAGCTGGGGATTAGAAGACTTCCATTGGAGCATAATTTTAGTTTTATTTACTATTAAATATTTTATTTTATTCACTATTATTAGTTTTATTTTTTGTGGGGGCCTCACTCTCAGAGTCATGGTCACAGTTACTGTGAGTGCGACTTATTTTTTTTAATTAATTCATTTTGCTGACTCATAGAGTTTGTGTCTAGATTTTAGTTTTGTGTGTGTGTGTGTGTGTGTGTGTGTGTGTGTGTGTGTGTGTGTGTGTGTGTGTGGGCGCACATGTGGGGCATGGTGGGGAGGGGGTGTCATCCTTCTGGCTCTTTGCGAATCTTTATCATTTGACATATTTTTGGATAAATGGCTAATTCCTATGTAGGCCCAAGTTTAGCTGAGAGGAGTACACCTACTAGTTTTCTTACCTGGAACATCAAAGGTATGAGTAACCCTATTAAAAGATCTACGGTATTTAATCACCTGAAATGTTTACATGCTGATAAAGTGTTTTTGCAAGAAACACACCATCAAGTTAAGGATCAACTGTCATGCACACTCGTAACACGACCGGCACTAGGACCTGGAAGTAATACGGTCGCATTTCAGGAAGCATAAAAGGAAACAAGATGGCGCTTCACATTGCTCAGTCATTGAGTTCGCCCATGCCTTGTCTGACGCTTCGCCGACTATTTCTGTGAGTACTCACCGATTTGGGTTGCTTCTTTGATTGAGTGTGTGTTGCTAGAACGCAGATTTATTTGTGTAGATCCTAGCTCTTTGTGTAAGAGAGTTCTTAGATAAATTGCGTGGTTATCCTGCCTACTCGCGTTGCTTCCGCGTTTGGGTTTACCATCCACGCTACACGGGCTAACTGCTAAGGCTTCTGTGCTTACCCTCCGATAGCTCGTGACAGAATGACTGAGCCAAAAGCAAAAAAGCAAAACCTCCCGCCGTGGTTAACACCGGAGCTGGGGAACCCATGCAACTAGGACGCGCCTCCTTGACCGCTGCAGAACGGGAACAACGCTTCAGAGAAGGGCTTTGCGCCTACTGTGGGTCAGCGGCGCACCACTGGGCCCTCTGTCCACTTCGCCCGGGAAACGCTCAGGCCCGGTGAGCAAACGGGGCACTTCACCGGGCCCCCTCCACCTCTCGGTCACGACACCCAATAATTCCCGTCTCACGGTCCAAGTACACCTCTGGTTTGGCCACAAACGGGCCGGAAGTACTGCGTTCATCGATTCCGGTGCCGCAGGTAACTTTATTGACTCTTCGTTTGCCAAAGAACTGGGAGTGGAACTTGAGGCGTTATCCCAGCCCGTCGGCCCCTTTCCTCCAGCCCCATCACCACTCAGACTCAGCCGCTCACCCTTGTCATCGGCCAACATCACGAACGGATCCAGTTCCACCTCACCTCCATTTCATCGCCACCCATCATCCTTGGACACCCCTGGCTGCTCCAACATGACCCCCTCATCTCCTGGACGCAAAACCGGATCCTGCAGTGGGGGCCGACCTGCACCGAACTCTGCCTGTGGGGCCCGGCTGGGACGTGTTCTAGGGAGTCCGAGGCACCCGATGTCGACACCAACGCCATCCCCGTCATCTCCCGAGACCTGGCTGAAGTATTCTGCAAGAGACGAGCCACACACCTTCCTCCTCATCGCCCCTATGACCTGACAATCGAACTTCAGCCGGGCTCGGTCCCCCCCCGCGGCCATCTTTACTACCTCTCCGCCGCTGAGACGCAGGCGATGGAGAGATGTGTTTCTGACGCCCTTCGCCACGGCACCATCCGGCCCTCCTCCTCGCCTGCCGCCGCGGGGTTCTTCTTTGTGAAGAAGAAAGGGGGCGACTTACGTCCCTGTGTTGATTATCGGGGGCTTAATAACATCACCATTAAGAACAGACACCCTTTGCCTCTTACCAACTCAGCCCTGGATGCCCTCTCTGGCGCCACCATTTTCACAAAGTTGGACCTCCGGAGCGCCTACAACTTGGTGCGCATCAGAGAGGGCGATGAGTGGAAGACGGCTTTCATCACAACTACTGGACACTACGAGAGCTTGGTCATCCCATTCGGACTCTGCAACGCACCCGCCGCCTTCCAACAGTTCATCAATGATGTCCTTAGGGACATGCTAGGGCGGTGGGTGTTCGTTTACCTGGACGATATCCTTATTTATTAACGCACTGCAGAGGAACACACCCAGCATGTCAGAGCGGTCCTTAAGAGATTACTCGCCCACCAACTGTACTGTAAGTTGGAAAAATGCGCCTTTCACGAGCGCTCCACCACGTTCCTGGGTTTTGTCATCTCGCCCCAGGGTGTGGCCATGGACCCGCAGAAACTGGAAGTTGTGCGTCATTGGCCCCTACCCAAGACCCTCAAGCAACTTCAACGGTTTCTCGGGTTTGCGAACTTCTATCGTCGCTTTATCCGGGACTACAGTAGGGTTGCCGCGCCTTTAACCGCTCTGACTCGACCCTCTTCTCATCACTTCAGCCTCAACCCTGCCGCCATCACCGCCTTTCATGACCCATGCCACCGGTTCACCAACGCCCCAATTCTACTGCACCCAGACGCAAGTAAACCATTCGTTGTGGAGGTGGACGCTTCGGATGTGGGCGCCGGGGCTGTTCTCTCTCAACGAGGTCCAGACCAGAAGCTACATCCCTGTAGTTTCTTTTCCAAAAAATTTGACCCCACTCAGCAGCGATACGGGGTAGGGGACCGCGAGCTGCTGGCCATAAAGTGGGCTTTGGAGGAATGGCGACACTGGCTCCAGGGCACCAGAGAGCCGTTCATCGTCTGGACCGACCATCAGAACCTGATCACCATCCGCAACTTAAAACAGCTCAACCCGAGACAGGCGCGGTGGGCACTATTTTTCGAACATTACAACTTCCACCTATCCTACCGCCCAGGGTCCAAGAACACCAAAGTTGACGCCCTCTCCCGACAACACGAAGAGGACGTTCCCCGGGCGGACCCCGCGCCTGTCATCACACCCACCAAGATCATTGCACCACTTCACTGGGAACTGGAAACGAGGGTTCGCCGTGCACAGGCGATGGAGACCGCACCGGCAGGTGTGCCGCCTGGGTGACTCTACGTGCCGAACACCGTAAGGACCGAGGTGTTGCGATGGGGTCATTCCTCGCCATTATCCGGACACCCCGGCGCCAACCGCACCCTCCAATTCATCAGACGTGCCTTCTGGTGGCCATCTATGGCGGGTGACATCAAGGAGTACATCCAGGCGTGCCCAGTGTGCGCCAGGTCCAAGAATACCAACCAACCGACACCAGGGGAACTCAACCACTCCCCGTTCCCCATCGGCCCTGGACGCACATTGCCGTCGACTTCATCACAAGCCTGCCGGCCTCCGAAGAGAAAAACACCATCTTAACCATTGTCAACCGGTTCTCCAAAGCCATGCACCTGGTGGCCCTCACCGGACTCCCGTCAGCCAAAAAAACAGCAAAGCTGATTTTAGAACACGTAGTCCGACTGCATGGGTTCCCAAACGACATCGTCTCGGACAGGGGGCCCCAGTTCACCGCCCGGTTCTGGAAGGCCTTCTGCCGTCTGATCAATTCCACCTGTAGTCTATCCTCTGGTTATCATCCCCAGACTAACGGTCACACGGAGCGGACCAACCAACAACTGGAGCGCTACCTGAGATGCTTTGTTGCCGATCGCCAGCCCTCCTGGTACCGCTGCCTCCTATGGGCTGAGTTATCTCACAATCTCCATGTCTCTTCAGCCACCAATCTCAGTCCATTTGAGGTATGCCACGGTTTCCAACCTTCGATGTTCGATCATCAAGAACCGGAGGTTGAGGTGCCGTCAGCCCAACAGTTGGTTCGCCGGAGTCGACGGCTGTGGAACCAAGCAAACGCCGCCATCCAACAGGCCAACAACCGCTACGCCACTCAACATCGCCGTCGACACCCGCCGGGACGATTGTACAATGTAGGTGACAAAGTATGGCTTTCGACCAGAAACCTTCACCTTCACACTGAATCCAAAAAGCTATTACCCAGGTTCATCGATCCATACCGCATCAACCTCCGTATCAATCCTGTCACCTATCGGCTCCAGCTGCCTGCGGCGCTCCGGATCCATGCGGTATTTCACACCTCCCAGCTCAAACCCTTCATCACTTCACCAATGGTTCCCCCCACCCACCCTGCTCCTCCTCCCCGTATCATTGAGGGTGGTCCCGCTTACACCGTTCGCTGGATCCTTGACTCACGTCCTCGGGGCAGAGGGCTCCAGTACCTGGTCGATTGGGAAGGTTATGGTCCTGAGGAGCGATCTTGGATTCCAGCTCGGTTCGTCCTAGACCCCGAACTCATCCGGGACTACCGTCGCTGGGTATCCTCCACCCCAGGGCCGTCGAGAGTCGGTCCTGGACAGGGGGGTACTTTCATGCACACTCGTAACACGACCGGCACTAGGACCTGGAAGTAATACGGTCGCATTTCAGGAAGCATAAAAGGAAACAATATGGCGCTTCACATTGCTCAGTCATTGAGTTCGCCCATGCCTTGTCTGACGCTTCGCCGACTATCCTGTGAGTACTCACCGATTTGGGTTGCTTCTTTGATTGAGTGTGTGTTGCTAGAACGCGGATTTATTTGTGTAGATCCTAGCTCTTTGTGTAAGAGAGTTCTTAGATAAATTGCGTGGTTATCCTGCCTACTCGCGTTGCTTCCGCGTTTGGGTTCTGTGCTTACCCTCCGATAGATTCTCCGTCCCTGGGTAGGTCATTCATTTTCATTCTAATTTTAATTCTAAATCCCAGGGTGTGGCCGTAATAGTAAACAAAAAGATACACTTTTCAGCTAATCATATAACTGTTGACAGAAATGGCAGGTATCTTATTGTTACAGGCAAACTAATTCAGACCAAGGTTTTGTTGGTAAATGTTTACGCTCCAAACTTTGATGATCCAGATTTTGCGAAGAAATGTTAACACAGTGAGTCTTTATATTTTATCATGTGTAACCCTCGTGTAGCCAGAAAACTCTGTGTGTGCATCAGAAAAATTGGGTGTACCACAGTCATCATCAGATTAATCTGCAAAAACTATATAATAAAACTACAGTCATGGCCAAAAGTTTTGAGAATGACACAAATATTATTTTTCACAAAGTTTCCTGCTAAACTGCTTTTAGTTCTTTGTTTCAGTTGTTTCTGTGATGTACTGAAATATAATTACAAGCACTTCATATGTTTCAAAGGCTTTTATCGACAATTACATGACATTTATGCAAAGAGTCAGTATTTGCAGTGTTGGCCCTTCTTTTTCACGACCTCTGCAATTCGACTGGGCTGCTCTCAATAAACTTCTGGGCCAAATCCTGACTGATAGCAACCCATTGTTTCATAATCACTTCTTGGAGTTTGTCAGAATTAGTGTGTTTTTGTTTGTCCACCCGCCTCTTGAGGATTGACCATAAGTTCTCAATGGGATTAAGATCTGGGGAGTTTCCAGGCCATGGACCCAAAATTTCAACGTTTAGTTCCCCGAGCCACAGTTTTTAAATCATATTACTCCTTCCTTTATAAATGTGAATGCCTAAAAGATTATACAAAATTGAATGATTTCCTTCAAAGTATTGATATTCCTTTTGTTGAAACAGTATCTGTAAGGGACTTGGTCTCTTCATTATTTTTTGAAGAAATTATAGTTTCAATCAAGGCAATGCAGTCTTATAAAGCTCCAGGCCCAGATGATACCATTGATTCTTGGTGTGTTCAATTAATCCTTAGACCAGGGCTCATTACCATCGACTTTTATTCAAGCCTCGGTGATCATATAGGCCATTATCATTGCGAGGTCCTAGGCTGATTTTCTTAAAGAGTTTGGACATCTACTATTAGATCTACTGATTAACTCTGACAAAGTGTTGATAGTAGGAGACTGTAATATTCCTGTAAGCGATGCTAATGATGATTTAGGTCTCAAACTTATAGATTTGCTATATTCCTTTGTGGTTAAACAAAACATTAATAGACCAACTCATTGTTTTAATCATGCACTAGATTTAATTTTATCCCATGGTATAGATGTCACTAATATAGAGATTCTACCTCAAAGTGATGATATCACAGATCATCACCTCTTAGTATATACTCTGTCTGTTAAACAGATTAGCTGTGTCTCCCCACGTTATTGATTTAGTAGAAACATTAATCCGACCACCAAAAACATATTCACAAGTAATCTGCCGGATCTGTCCCAACATACTACTAGACCTCTAAATGCAGATGATCTAGATAAATTATCTAACAGCATAGGCACTGTTTTTACTGTACCAGCACATTAAACATCATGTTGCTCCCATCAGATTAAAAAAATGTCAGAGAAAAACTACCTGCACAATGGTTTAATAGTCATACGCACGCCCTCAAAAGAGCAACCCGTAACCTCGAGCAAAGGTGGAGAAAAACTAAATTAGATGTCATGAACCAGCTAGATCAACCTAGCACATCCAGAGCCTAAGACTCCACTCCAGCTCTTCCCCTGCACACCTACCTGTCACTAGCGCACACCTGAACCTGATCACTAATCATTCCCCCAGCTTTATAAGCACTCTGAGAAAACCATTCAGCGCCGCAGTATCTCACTCGTGTGCCTCGCGTTTTGTTTTTCTGTAAAGTGAGTGTTTGTTTATCCTAGCCTGTTCTCGACCCTGCCTGTTCCCCGGATTTCTCTCTCGTCTACTCCCCTTGGTACTTCTGTTGTTATCGGACTGATTAACGTGTATGTCCTCGCATGCTCTCAAGACTTTGGATTTGTACTCACGATTTGGATTCGTTCGCCCCGCTGCTGGATCTTCAGAGATCGACCTTTGCATGGTAAAGACATTCTTCCAGCTCATTGTTTCTCCTTCCTCGCAAGTCGGCTTTGTGCAGCACGAGCATATCGGCGGCACGAGCATATCGGCGGCACAAGCACTTCCGCGTTCGAGCACTCCCGCGTTACGAATCTCCGGGAATCTTCTGTCGTCGCAAAGGAAGTCAGCCCCTACATCACATCCTTCAACCACTGCGTGCTACGCGGATCAACAGCAGAAAGTCGCTCGCAAAAGCACGAAAGGATTCCCCGGTCTCAGCTTCGCCTCATAGCTCCGCCCCCTCTTTCGTCACTAAGAGTTTCCCCACTCTCTCAGTCACCAAGCACACACGCTCACTGCTTCTCTCCTCTGCTCCTACTGTGTCTGTTCATCCAAGCCGCAGTGTATCCAATAAAGACTCTGCACAAGTTATCTGCTATTGGGTTCACCCATCTTTAGTTATCCGTGACATTAGAAGTCTTTAGAATTGTGTATAAAGATAGTATGTCCAGCTATAGACTCCAAAAAGCTGCTAGAGCCAAGCATCTGAGCCAACTCATAGCAATCCCAGGTTCTTATTCAGTACAGTGGCTAGAATAACAAAGCCAAATACAGTATATCTGCAGAGAGTACTCCATCACAGTATAGTGAAGACTTTATGAATTTCTTTAATGAAAAAAAAATCAATAGTATCAGGAAGAAAATGATGGATGTTCAACCTCTAACCGCATCTCGTGTTCCAATCCAGCCTAAAGCTCCACATTTAGATTTTCAATGTTTTAGTTATAGGACAGGAAGAGCTGTATAAATGTATCACAATGTGCTTGTTAGATCCATTCCCACCTAGATTTCTAAAAGAAGTGATACATACAGTTAAAGAGCTGCTTCTAAACATTATTAATTCCTCCCTATATTTAGGTCATGTCCCTAAACCTTTCAAGTTGGCAGTTATTAAGCCTCTTCTTAAAAAATCTAATCCAGACCCAAATGAAATAACAAATTACAGACAAATTTCAAACCTTTCATTTATATAAAAAATATTAGAAAATGTGGTGTCAGTTCAAATATGCACATTCTTGCAGGAAAACAATATCTTCAAAGAATTTCAGTCAGGTTTCAGGCCCCATCATAGTACAGAAACTGCACTAGTTAAAATGACAAATGTTTTGTTTTTATCTTCAGACCAAGGCTGAATATTGATACTAGTTTTACTTGATATTAGTGCTGCATTTGACACTATAGATCATAATATTCTCATAGATCACTTAAAAAATCACATAGGTATTCAGGGACAGACATTAAAATGGTTTAGATCCTACCTGTCTGATCGATGCCATTTTGTAGACCTGAATGGAGAACGGCCCGGTGTAATGCCAGTTAAATATGGTGTCCCACAAGGGTTTTAGGACCTCTGCGGTTCTCCATATCCATGCTTCCCTTGGGTAACATCATTAGAAGACATTGGATTAGTTTCCATTGCTATGCCATATATATATTATTATATATATTATTATATTATTATGATATATATTATTATATTGCTATACATCTCAACAAAACCAGACGAAATACCCAAGTTGTCTAGACTAACTGAGTGTGTTCAAGATATAAAAGATTGGATGACCGATAATTTTCTATTACTAAATTCAGATAAGACAGAGATATCATGTAACAGGCCCAAAAACCAGTAGACAACAGCTCTCACAATTCAGCTTGCGTTTAGAAGGTTGTACTATTACTACCAGCTCGACAGTGAAAGACCTGGACGTAATATTAGACAGTAACTTATCCTTTGAAAATCATATTTCCTACATTACAAAAACAGTCTTTTTCCACCTTAGAAATATTGCAAAGCTTAGAAACATTCTATCCAAAACATTCTAGAATTAATTACAAACTAGCATTACTTTTGTACAAGGCTCTAAATGGTTTAGCTCCCACATATCTAGCCAGTCTTTTGACACATTAGACTCCACCACGCTCCTTAACTCTGGACTTCTGGAAGTTCCCAGAATATTTCAATTTACAAAAGTGGGTAGAGCCTTACAGACAGTGTTCGGGGCTCAGACACAGTCTACCAGTTTAAAAGTAAACTCAAGACACATCTCTTTAATCTGGGATATGCATAATTCATTCCATAACCTTGTACTCCAGTATATCTAAATTCAATTCAATTCAATTTTATTTGTATAGCGCTTTTAACAATTGACATTGTCGCAAAGCAGCTTTACACAATCAAAAGAAGTAAGTTTGTATAAAATGTGAATGTGTATCAATCAAAATGATAAGATTGTCCCTGATGAGCAAGCCGAGGGCGACGGTGGCAAGGAAAAACTCCCTGGGATGGTAATAGGAAGAAACCTTGAGAGAAACCAGACTCAACAGGGAACCCATCCTCATTTGGGTGATAACGGATAGCAGGGATTGATCAGCATAATACTGTGTAACACTGGAAGTTCAGTATAATGTTTAAATTAAATGGAGTCCAGTTTGTTCCTGGAGGCTCAGGTAGACTGTAGGAAATTCCAGTCCTGAGCTATCGAACGACTGAAGTCACAGGTCTCCAGAGAACAACTGTCAGCATCAGTTGAGGACAGAACAGTCTTCGTGGAAACCATCCCCAGCCACCACGCGCATCCCAGGCAGACCACACGGGGCATCCATGCGACGAGATCTCCAACCAGAAGCATGACTCCAGGACGGGTTAGACAGGTCCAGAGATCAGAGGGGTCTGGATCACTGGCAACTCAGGAGCGACATGTATAGCTTGACAGAGAGACAGGGAGAGGGAAAAAAGAGAGAGGGAGAAAAAGAGAGAAGAGAGCAGAAGAGGAGAGAGAAGAAGAGAAGGAGAGATGGCAGTTAGGTATGGTCACAGTCAAACATGTATAAGGTGCAAAGTACAAGCAGGGACTCCGGCAGGACTAACTATAACAGCATAACTAAAAGGGAGAGCCAGAAGGAAACACAGACAAACCTGAGTGATCAATGAGAGTGGGGAAGACAGCATCTAAACATACCAGTTCACCAGAATACTCTACGTCCATGAGTCCCCCAGATCTGCTCCTTTACCTAAGTCTAATCTATTTACAAAAATGCTTGGCTAAATAAATAGGTTTTTAGCCTAGACTTAAACACTGAGACTGTGTCTGAGTCCCGAACATTAATAGGAAGACTATTCCATAACTTTGGGGCTTTGTAAGAAAAAGCTCTGCCCCCTGCTGTAGTTTTAATAAAACATGGTACTGACAGGCAGCCTGCATTCTTTGATCGAAGTAGAATGCAGGCGGATTGTAAGACACTAGCAGTTCACTCAGATACTGCGGCGCAAGACCATTTAGTGATTTATACGTCAAAGGAAGTATCTTAAAATCGATGCGAAATTTCACAGGAAGCCAATGCAGTGTAGATAAGATGGGGGTAATGTGCTCGTATCTTCTGGTTTAGTGAGGACTCCTGCTGCTGCATTCTGGACTAACTGAAGCTTGTTTATACACCTAGTTGAACAACCAGACAGTAAGGCGTTACAATAGTTCAACCTAGAGGTGATAAAAGCATGAATTAGTTTTTCTGCATCATTTAGTGACAATATATTTCTTATCTTGGCAATATTTCTAAGGTGAAAGAAAGCTATCCTGGTAATATTATTCACATGTGCTTCAAATGAAAGGCTGGAATCTATGATCACACCAAGGTCTTTTACTGTTGCACTTGATGGAACAGAAAGGACATCTAAATTTACAGTGTGATCAGAAAGCTTACTTCTAGCTGTTTGTGGTCCTATGACTAGAACCTCTGGCTTATCAGGATTAAGCAGAAGAAAATTAATTAACATCCAATCTCTCATGTCCTGCACACATTAGCTCAATTTTAGCAAACTGGTTTTTCTCACCTGGTTTTGCTGAGACGTATAGTTGTGTGTCATCAGCATAACAATGAAAACTAATACCATGTTTACGAATTATGTTGCCCAGAGGAAGCATGTAAAGGGACAAAAGCAGTGGGCCTGAAACTGAACCCTGTGGAACACCAAACTCCACTTGAGAACATGAGGAATGGTCACCATCTAAATCTACAAACTGATAACGATCAGTCAAATAGGATCTGAGCCACAAGAGGGCAGTTCCCTTAATTCCTACTACATTTTCTAATCTGTGAAGGAGAATACTATGATCAGTGGTCTCAAAAGCTGCACTGAGGTCCAGTAACACAAGTATAGTGACGCAACCCTGATCAGAGGCCAATAGGAGGTCATTTACTACTTTAACAAGTGCTGTCTCTGTGCTGTGATGAGGCCTAAATCCTGACTGATACAGTTCATTTATGCTATTTATATGTAGATGTGAACATAGCAGCTGTGATACTACCTTTTCCGTAATCTTGGAGATAAAGGGAAGGTTTGATATCGGCCTGTAATTAGAAAGCTGACAGGGGTCAAGGTCAGGTTTCTTGATTAGCAGTTTAATAACTGCTAATTTAAAGGATTTGGGAACATACCCACTGCTGAGTGAACAGTTAATTACTTTCAACAGGGGTTCTATTATTGCTGGTACTATCTGTTTGAGAAAATGTGTCGGTATAGGATCTAATATACAGGTTGACGATTTTGAAGAAGAGATGAGTGAAATTAGTTCTTCCACTTCAAGGGGAGTAAAGTATTCTAAGTTCTGATGTGATGTGGTTAGTTTATCTGTATTACCTAAATTGTCTGGTTTCAAAGCCTGAATGTTTTGCCTAATATTTATGATTTTTTTTATTGAAAATGTCTAAATGCACGCTCCTATCTAGTGCTGCTAATATCCAGAATGGCAACTACGTTAATTCTTTTCCACCTAAAAAGAATTAGCTGGGAGGTGTGGAATACCAGATGGATCCGGAGCGCCGCAGGCAGCTGGAGCCGGTAGGTGACAGAGTTGATACAGAGGGTGATGCAGTAAGGACCGATGAACCTAGGTGATAGCTTCTTGGACTCAGTGTGGAGGTGCAAAGTCTGGCTTTCTCGTAGAAATCCAGACTTTGTCACCTACATTGTACAATTGTCCCGGAGGGTGTCGATGGCGGTGTTGGCTTGACTCCACAGCCGTCGACACCTTCGGACCGATGGTACATCGACTTCCGGTTCTTGGTGTTCGAACATCGGAGGCTGAAAACCATGGCATATCTCAAATGAGCTTAGTTTGGTGGCAGAGGAGACGTGGAGATTAGGTGAAAGTTCTGCCCAAATGAGATAGCGGGCCCAGGAGCGCTGGCGATTGGCGATGAAGCACCTCAGGTAGCGCTCCAGTTGTTGGTTGGTCCGTTCCGTCTGACTGAGGATGGTATCCGGATGACAGACTGCAGGTGGAATTGATCAGACGGCAGACAGCCTTCCAGAACCGTGCCGTGAACTGGGGCCCCCTGTCTGAGAATGTCTTTGGGGAACCCATGCAGGCGGACTACATGTTCTAAAATCAGTTCGGCGGTCCTTTTTGCTGACGGGAGTCTGGGGAGGGCCACCAGATGCATGGCTTTGGAGAACCGATCCATGATGGTCAGAATGGTGTTTTTTCCCTCGGCAACCGGCAGGCCTGTGATGAAGTTGAGGGCAATGTGCGTCCAGGGCTGACGGGGGACGGGGAGGGGCTGGAGCTCCCCAGCAGTTGGTTGGTTGGTGTCCTTCACCCTGGTGCACACTGGGCACGCCTGGACGAACTCTTTGATGTCCCTGGTCATGGTGGGCCACCAAAAGGCGCGCTGTATGAACTTTTGTGTGCGCCTCATGCCCGGGTGGCCGGAGAAGGGAGTGGAGTGGCCCCAGTGGAGGACTTCGGTTCTTAGGGCATGGGGTACGTAGAGTCATCCAGGTGGCACACCTGCCGGTTCAGTCTCCGTGGCCTGTGCCTTGCGGACCCTCGTCTCCAAATCCCAACAGAGTGGTGCAATGATTTTTGATGGTGGGACAACAGGCGCGGGGTCCACCCGGGGGGGCGTCTTCCTCATGTCGTCAGAAGAGGGCGTCAGGGTTGGTGTTCTTTGACCCTGGGCGGTAAGGCAGATGGAAATTATACTGTTCAAAGAATAGTGCCCACCGCGCCTGCCTTGGATTCAGCTGTTTTAAACTTCGGATGGTGATGAGATTTTGGTGATCGGTCCAGATGATGAATGGCTCTTTGGCGCCCTGGAGCCAGTGTCACCATTCCTCCAATGCCCACTTTATGGCCAGCAGCTCGCGGTGCCCTACTCCGTATCGCTGCTGCGTGGGATCAAATTTTTTTTGAGAAGAAGCTACAAGGGTGTAGCTTCTGATCTGGACCTCGCTAGGAGAGAACTGCCCCAGTGCCCACGTCCACCTCCACAACAAACGGTTTGGTGGCGTCAGGGTGAAGGAGAATAGGAGCGGTGATAAATCGGTGGGAGAGTTCCTGAAATGCAGAGTTGAGGTGAAAGTGATGCGGAGATGGTCGGGTAAGGGTGGTTAAAGGAGCTGCAACTGTACTGTAGTCCCGGATAAAGCAACGATAGAAATTCGCAAACCCGAGAAACCTTTGAAGTTGCTTAAGTATCTTGGGTAGGGTGACAAAACCTACTGTGCGCGCTACTTCCGCTACTTCTGCATTTGGGTTTACCATCCACGCTACAAGGGCTAACTGTTAAGTCTAGCCCTTGTCATCTCGTTCTATTGACAAAACGAGATGACACAACCCAGGAACGTGGTGGAGCACTTGTGAAAAGCTCACTTCTCCAACTTACAGTACAGTTGATGGGCGAGCAATCTCTTAAGTACCGCTCTGACATGCTGGATGTGTTCGTTGACGGAGCGGGAGTAGATGAGAATATCGTCCGGGTAGACGAAGACCCATCGACCTAGCATGTCTCTCAGGATGTCATTAATAAACTGTTGAAAAACTGCATGTACGTTGCAAAGTCCAAATGGAATGACCAGGCTCTCATAATGTCCAGTAGGGGTGATGAAGACCGTCTCCAACCATCACCCTCTATGTGGCGCACCAAGTTGTAGGCGCTCCGGAGGTCCAACTTTGTGAAAATGGTGGCACCAGAGAGGGCGTCCAGGACAGAGTTGGTAAGAGGCAGTTAGTGACGATTCTTGATAGTGATGTTATTAAGCCCCCGATAGTCGACACAGGGGCATAAGCCACCATCCCCCTTCTTCGCGAAGAAAAACCACGCGGCAGCAGGCGAAGAGGAGGGCCAGATGGTACCTTGGCGGAGGGTGTTGGAGACATATTCCTCCATCGCCTGCATCTCAGTGGTGGAGAGTGAGTAGAGATGGCTGCGAGGAGGGATGGAACCCGGCTGAAGGTTGATCGCCAGGTCATGGGGGTCGATGAGGAGGCAGGTGGGTGGCGCGTCTCTTACAGAACACTTCAGCCAGGTCCTGATAGGTGGCCGGGATGGCGTTGGTGTCTACGTCGGGGGCCTTGGACTCCCTAGAACACGTCCCAGCCGGAGCCTGCAGCCAAAGTTTGGTACAAGCCGGCCCCCATTGAAGGTTCTGTGTCCAGGAGATGAGCTGGTCATGCTGAATGAGCCAAGGGTGTCCAAGGATGATGGGAGGAGAGGAGATGGAGGTGAGGTAGAACTGGATCTGTTCCTGATGTTTGTTAATCGTGACAGTGATAGGTTGGGTCTGGGAGATGATGGGACTGGAGGAGAGGGGCCGACCGTCTACAGAGGTGATCTGAACAGGCTGGGATAATACCTTGACTTTCACCCCCAGTTCCTTGGCGTAAGAAGAGTCAATGAAATTACCTGCGGCACCAGAATCGATGAACGCGGCACTTCTGACCCGTGTGTGGCCAAACTGGAGGTGTACTTGACCCGTGAGATGGGAAACATTGGTCGTGGTTTGGCCTGCGCGTTTCCCGGGCGAAGAGGGCAGATGGCTCGGTGGTGTGCCGCTGATCCACAATACCCGCAGAGTCCCTCTTTCATGCGGCGTTCCCATTCTGCAGCGGTTAAGGAGGTGCGTCCTAGTTGCATGGGTTCCCCGGCTCCGGTGTCGACCATGGCGGGCGGTGGAGATCTGACTGGTCCAGTAGTGGCGGTGGTGAAAGTGGAGCGAGCCTCGGGAACCGGGGGGTGAGAGAAGAAGGTTGGGGTGTGAGGCGTGGTCTGATATGACGATGGTGTAGCTGGTGGCAGGGTACGTGGGGCTGGTCGCGGACGGGAGAGCAGGCATTGATCTATTCAGAGAGCGAGTTGGATTATACCCTCCAGTGTCACCGACAGCTCCTGCCCGGCAAGCTCGTCTTTGATGCGGGATGCCAGCTCCTTGTAATAGGCCATCTTGAGGGCAGCATCTCCCCAGGTGGTCTGGACGGCGAGGGTTCGGAAGTCTGCGGTGTAGCGGCTCACGGATGACCCTCCCTGCCACAGATGATTAAGCTTGGTGTCGGTCTCCAACTCAGTAGCAGGATGTTTGAATGTAAGTTTTAGCTGACGAGTGAATTCACCGTAGGAATAAGCTGTGTCTGAGTCTGCTCGAAGAACCGCCGTGGCCCACTCAACTGCCTGCCTGGATAACAACAAGACGAGGAGGGCAATGCGCAAGCGGTCTGTGGAGTACCTGGTGGCATTAAACTCAAAGACAAGATCCAGTGCGGTGAGAAAAACACTAAATTTCCCATCCATGCCATCCCATTTATCCGGTAAAGCCAAGAAAATATCAGGAGAAGAAGGGGGGGGGCAGCCGCTACGACGGGCGGTGGGCTAACCGGCCTCCCGGAGTGTGGCGTTCTCCTGCCGCAGCTCCGCGACCTCCGCGATGTCTTGGACCCTGCTACGGAGGGTCGCGACCTCACCGCGAAGCTGCTTGATCAGCTTGGCATGCCGATTAACCAGATCACAGAGGTGCGCGTAATCCGCTATGTTTACTGCTGATGGCTCAGTCATTCTGTCACAGTTATCAGAGGTGGACCAGAAGACTTAACAGTTAGCCCTTGTAGCGTGGACGGTAAACCCAAACGCAGAAGTAGCGCGCACAGGCAGGATAACCACGCAAGTTATTTTAAGAACTCTCTTACACGAAGAGCAAGGTTCTACACAAATAAACCCGCGTTCTAGCAACACTCAATCAGAAAGGCAACCCGAATCGGTGAGTACTCACAAATAATCCGGCGATGACTCGGAAATGACATGGGCGAACTCAATGACTGAGCGATGTGATGCGCCATCTTGTTTCCTTTTATGCTTTCTGAATCGCGACCGTATTACTTCCAAGTCCTAGTGCCGGCGCGGTGCGAGTGCGCATGACAAAAACTGTGTCTGTTCCCTGAGCTAAACACAAATTTAGAAAGACTCAAAAAGACTCAATAAGTAATTTATTTAACATAGATACCACAAACTCAGATCACACTGAATGCGCAGACTGTTAAATATTAGATCTCTTGCATCTAAAGCTATTTATTGTTATTGTTAATAGTTTAATAATAACAAATAAATTAATAAATTAATAAATTAATAATTTATAAATAAATAATAAATAAATAATAACATAATATATCAAACTCCTGGTCTGTGATAGTTTAATTAACAATAACTTATTGGTAACAACTTTGGTAGAGGAAGAGGCGTTGCAGTTATTTACAATGATAATCTGTCTATCGTACAAAAATTCGGACTCAAATTTAATGCATTTGAAGTTTTCTATAGTAACTTAAAAAGTATAGCTACAAATATGAAGTCAGCTCAGTCGATCCCACTAATTATCATTTACGGACTTCCAGGGCCATACTCTGAATTTTTCCTGTGAATTTGCAGATTTCCTCTCAAACCTGGTCGTCTCTGTAGACAAAGTGTTAATTGCTGGAAACTTTAATATTAATTTTGAGAATCCATAAGACCCCCTGAGAACAGCAGTTATGTCCATACTGGACTCAGTAGGAGTAAATCAATGTCTAGTACGACCCACTCATAAAGCAGGTCACACTTTAAATTTAATATTATCCTTGGGATTAAGTATAAGAAATATAACCACAATTCCACAGTCTGAAGCTATCTCAGACCACTGTCTTGTCTCAATTAAAGTGTGTTATATTAATTATGTACACACAGCTCCGCACTACCACATTAAATGTACATTCACATCAAATACCACACAGAGCTTTATCAATAATCTCCCTGAGTTATCAACTTTGATTAGCTCGCCATCTAACTCCACAGAACTCGGTCAGGTGACTAAACATTTAGAGTCAACATTTCGTTATACCTTAGATAATGTAGCTCCAGTTAAAAGGAAATTGATTAGAGATGAGAAACTTGCTCCCTGGTATAATGACCACACACACACTTTAAAATAAACCGCTCGGAAATTAGAATGCAAATGGTGTCAAACTAAATTGCTAGTATTCCAAATGGCATGGAAGGAAAGCATCCTGAACTATAAAAAAAAAAGCTCTCAGTGATGCTAGATCATTGTATCACTCGTATTGAGAATAACAACAATAATCCTAGATTTTTATTTAACACCATAGCTAAATTAACTAGAAACAAGACCACTGCATGAATCTCCACAACAACAACATACAGTAGTGAGGATTTAATTAACTTTTTCAATAACAAAATCATAAATATTAGGCAAAAATTACAGGTTTTGAAACCAGACAATTTAAGTTATAAAAATCATCTTCCTGTGTATTAGATCCTATACCAACAAATTTCTCAATCAGATAGTACCAGCAATAGCAGAACCCCTGTTGAAAATAATTAACTTTTCACTCAGCAGTGGGTATGTTCCCAAATCCTTTAAATTAGCAGTTATTAAACCGCTAATTAAGAAAACTGACCTTGACCCTTGTCAGCTATCCAATTACAGGCCGATATCAAACCTCCCCTTTATCTCTAAGATCCTGGAAAAGATAGTAGCACAGCAACTATGTTCATATCTACATAGGAATGGCATAAACTAATTGTATAAGTCAGGATTTAGGCCTCATCACAGCACAGAGACAGCACTTGTTAAAGTAGTAAATGACCTCCTTTTGGCCTCTGATCAGGGTTGCGTCACTATACTTGTGTTACTCGACCTCTACATTGACACTATTGATCATAGTATTCTCCTTCACAGATTAGAAAATGTAGTAGGAATTAAGGGAATGGCCCTTTCTTGGCTCAGGTCCTATTTGACAGTTGTCAGTTCGTAGATTTAAATGGTGACCATTCTGCATGTTCTAAAGTGGAGTTTGGTGTTCCACAGGGTTCAGTTTTAGGCCCACTGCTTTTTTCTCTCTACATGCTTCCTCTGGGCAACATAATTCATAATTCATAATTCATCATTCATAATAAGGTATTAGTTTTCATTGTTATGATAATACCATTCATTGTTATGAAAACTAATACCATTTTATTGTTATGAAAACAAAACAGCCTACAAATGTTAAGCAATGTGTGCAGGACATAAGAGTCCTCACTAGAACCAGAAGATAGGAGTACATCACCCCTATTTTATCCACACTGCATTGGCTCCCTGTGTAAATGGTCTTGCACCGCAGTATCTGAGTGAACTGCTTAGTGTCTTCTGATCCACCTATTTCGATCAAAGGATGCAGGCTGCTTGTCAGTACCACATATTATGAAAACTACAGCAGGGGCAGAGCTTTTTCTTACAAAGCCCCAAAGTTATGTACTCTGACACAGTCTCAGTGTTTAAGTCTAGGCTAAAAACCTATTTATTTAGCCAAGTATTTTTGTAAATACATTTGCCTTAAATAAAGGAGCAGATCTGGGGGACTCATGGACGTAGAGTCTTATGGTGAACTGGTATGTTTAGATGCTGTCTTCCCCACTCTCATTGATCACTCAGGGTTGTTGACCGTGTAATGATTGGTCGCTTTACCTCTCAGGGAGCCCTCATGTCTGTGTTTCCTTATAGCTCTCCCTTTTAGTTATGCTCGCATAGTTAGTCCTGCCTGCACTCTGCACTAAAGATACATTCCTAACTGCCATCTCTCCTTCTCTTTTGCTCCCTCCTCTTCTCTCTCTTTCCCTCTCTCTCTCTTGAGCTATACATGTCGCTCCTGAGCTGCCAGTGATCCAGACCCCCTCTGCCCCCTGGAGCTGTCTGACTCGTTCTGGTGCCTTGCTTCTTGTTGGAGATCTCGTTGAATGGATGCCCCGTGGGGTCTGCCTAGGATGCGTGTGGTGACTATAGACAGTTCCACTTTTCCACAAAGATGGTCCTATCCTCGGCTGATGCAGACAGCTGTTCTCTGAGGACTTGTGACTTCAGTCGCTCAATAGTTCAGGACTGGAGTTTCCTACAGTCTACCTGAGCCTCCAATAATGAACTGGACTCAATTTTAACTTAAACACATCTCCTGTTATACTGAACTTCCAATCTCACACAGTATGATTCAGATCAATCCCTACTATCCATTTTTACCCAAATGAGGATGGGTTCCCTGCTGAGTCTGGTTCCTCTCAAGGTTTCTTCCTATTACCATCTCAGGGAGTTTTTCCTTGCCACTGTTGCCGTTATCCTTCGACTTGCTCATCAGGGACAGTCCTATCATTTTGATTAATACTGTACACGTTCACATCTCATACAAACTTAAATAATTATTTGGATTGTATAAAGCTGCTTTGCAACAATGTCAATTGTTAAAACCGCTATACAAATAAAATTTAATTAAATTGAATTGAATTGAATTCAGGACATACTTGTTGTCGTTAGTACTGACAATTAATGGGTCTTTTTGCCATTGTACTACCAAGGTAGGCACCATGAGTGGAAGTCCATACACACACTTTTTTATCTCATGGATACACTTGGGTTTGACCCAAATCCCGCCACAACCGACAAGCAAGAGGTCGGCATGGGGCTGTTCAGACTCAAGAGTCCCACATGCATCCAGCAGCTTGCGCTCAATTTCCTCATTAATATTACCCACCATAGAACCAGTGTCTGAACAAGTGCTGGCAAGTGACTGTATCATTGATTAATACATCAGTATCAAACAAACTGTAAGCCTTTTCCAGCTTTGCAGTATTTTGGAACAAGATGATACTCCTGCTTGACTTAATCCAACAATGGTTGCTATAGATGAACATAGGATCATCCTCGCCGGTGAGAGGCTTACTCTCAACATTCACACTGCCCTTCCCCCCCCTAGTGTGAGTGATCTAGTTTCCCTAATTATCACTGGTCTGGGCCATACCCTGGGTAAAAAAAATCCTTGTGGCACTATTTGTGTCAGTCAAGGCATCTTTTTTCTCTCATGCAGTGCGAGCAAGTCGAATGGAACCGGGTTCCACATACTGCACACAGCGAGGCTCAAAACCATGGTGATGTTCGAGGTTTTGGTTCTGAAACTGCTAAGGTTGTGCTCCAACACCACTTCTAACATTTTCAGCACAATCTTCAATTCTGCAGCTTTGCTTGTTTTAAGGTGAAAACCTGCAGTACACGCAGCAGAAGTCATAATCATACTTTCACCATTGTTACCTGAGTGCTGACAGCCTTTCAGCAATGACAGCTTGATTTACAGCAATCTTATGCACAGATGGAAGTGGCTTCCAAGACTTAAGGGCTGTCTCATTGATGGCCTCTTGGACCTCTTCGGTGGACCATTTGCTTATGGGCTTACATCTAAAGACATTAGAAAGATCAGGGCTAGGACAGATCATATTTTCCATCTTGCCACAACATCTTTGTAAGTAAGCATTTGCTAGCTCGGCTGCCTCATTCAATCTAAGGTAATTAAGGGGGTGCTCATTAAGCTTTGGATGGGTTGCATAAAAAATTGGCTAACAGCTGACATGATCCACTGCTTGCGCTAAAATAGCACTGTAGTACCTCGTAAACAACTTTCAGTACAGAGTACTACAACCAGGCTACTTTTTAGCTTAACCTTGACAATGCTCTTTGCCCGACCACTGAGATAATTCAGAATTTCTTCTACGCTATCAGCTTTGCTACAACCCCTTTTGGCCAAATACACATTCATTTGTTCAATCCACTCCAGTATGAAACATTTGTTGCTACCGTCCCCTCTGAACATTTATGGTTATTTAATTTCAGCTTCAACAATTAGATTCATTTTATCAAGATCTGTAGACCAGGGTGTTGTGCTAAAGGGTTGCTGCTCAGATGAGCGAGAAGAAGTAGTGCAGACTGGTTAACAACCGTGAAACAATTGAGTCACCGATATGGTTTCCCAGCTCACCAATAAGATTGAATAGTTGCTGCGTAACATTGTCAGAATGGACATTGTCTGGAGTGGAGGACTTGGGATTACTTGACTTATTATGTGATGTGGTCAGAACAGTCACAAAATCATATGCCAAAACATGTGGTTTGCCAACTACAGGCTCAGGTACACCAAAACACCCATGCCCCTGCCAATGTGTGGCGTCACCGAGCCTTCCTGCATTGTCGAACCCCAGTGATCAGCTGCAGCAGATCTGGTGCATCTGGGTCATGGCACCAAATTTACGTAGAATGTCTGAATTGGTCACTCTCACACACAAGGAATGTAACCACTCAGCGGTGAGATTCAGTGCTTTCTTTAACACGTTCAGTCATTTGTGGGAAAACCAAATAGTACATGTGCTCATGAGTTTTCCACACAGCCACACAGGTAGACTGAGGTTATGACCTGCCACATACAGAGAAACACTGATGACACCCCCCCCCCCCCCCACCCACCCCCCCGCCTTCATTTTGTGAAGTTGATGAACCAAATCTTAAACAAAATGAAAGAAAATGAAAACATTATAGATAACAAAAATAAAATAAAAGAATAATTATAATAATACAAATAAAGAAGTAAAAGGCAAAACGAGTCAGATTAAATCAATGAAATATTCATACCAGTTTCACAAGGTCAGGTAAGACCCTAAGAACCAGCATAGTTCTTTGACCCTAATTAGAGAAATCCAGGATGTTGTGAAGAGAGCAAGAACGAGGTTATCTCCTCAACCAAGTGGAACATATTACAAAGTTTACAATCACTGCCATAAGCTTCAGCATTAATTGTGAAGGACCTTCAAAATCATTTGGAAAATTAGGAAGATACCACAGCAATGGCACTTTGCAGAATATGCACAACATTTATTCTCTAAACTCTCATTCATTTCAATATTTTTTTTCTAAATAAAATTGCGCTTTTCTTAAGACCTCGTGTCTGTGGTGCCGCCCATGTGTTTAACCTGTTACACCATAATAATATTTTAGTCACCTTTTTTCCATATTAATTGGCCTCTGTCAAAGTTACACAAAGTTTCTCAGGCGTGCTTCTTTAAAAACAATTCAGCAGAATTGTTGGTCCTGTCAGATGAGGTGCATCACCTTTCTCTGCCTTTCTCACGCAAATCCACCCCTATAACTTCCACAGAACATGGGCATACACACACACGCACGCACGCACGCACACACAATGATCTCAGCAAGCTGAAAAATCGGTTGAAACTTACAGTTACATCTTATTGACAATGCATGCTGCTGCATGCAATCTGTTTTGTTATTCATCTGTTCTTTGTTGATATTTATGGGTTATTATGCAGTAGCTTTCCTGGTGTACTTGAAATTTTAATGGATTAAATATGGCCCATGGAAATAAAATGAGTTTGATCCCTGAACAAATGAAAACTGATACATGCTACAAGAAATCTTGCTAAAGGAGGCTAATTATTTTATATTCCTCGTATTCACAGAAAATTAAAAGATCACTGCTACTTATGCCCTGTCAAGCCCTTATAATGGCTCTAATCTGATGTGCTGTGAATTGGTGATTTGGTGATCTGAGGCTGGTAACTCTAAACGAAGGTCTTAGATGGTCTTCATGATAGCCAGTTTCATCATAGTGATTAATAGTTTTTGGAAATGCACGACATTACTGTTCTTTCAAGAATCTGTTCCTGAACAGCTGGCCTTCATGTCTTAAAATGAGAATTGACTGGTGTTTTTGTCACTTAGAGTAATTAACCATAATGCCGTATGTTATTTGTTAATTTTGAAATCTCCAGAACTGTTCTAGAGTGTATAAAATAAATAACTATCAGAAAACATTGAATTGGAAACATTTGACTGCAGTATTTGTTTATTTACTTATTTGTTTATTAATTGCATTATTTTAAATTCAATAGAATATGCGGCACAATGCCTTTGAAGAAAACACCTTTCCCTCAGTCTTACATGCATCACACATATCTTTCACTTATTCTTATTCACTCACACACACACACACACACACACACACACACACACACACACACACACACACACACACACACACACACACACACACACACACACACACACACACACTCACCTTTACCTCAGTCTTATACGTGCTCTTTTTCTAACATGCACAAACAAATTTTTTCTCACACTGGCACTCTACTAACACAATTGTACTCTTTTTTCCCTGCTTTTCATTAATATTTTTATTTGTATAGCACTTTTAACAATTGTCATTGTTGCAAAGCAGTTTCATACAATCAAAAGAATTATGGAATGTCGTATGAAATGTGAATGTGTGTGAATCAAAATTATAACATTGTCACTGATGTACTAGCCAAGGGCGACGTCAACAATGGCAAGGAAAAACTCCCTGAAATGGCAGTAGGAAGAAATCTAGAGAGGAACCAGACTCAACAGGGAACCCATTCACATTTTGGTTAGAATGGATAGCACGGATTGATCTGCAGTCATACTATGTGTTAGGAGGCTGGAAGTTCAGTATAACAGGAGATGTCTAAGTTAACATGGAGTCCAGTTCAGTTCGGCACCAGCATCAGCACCAGGATGAGTCAGACAGGTGCAGAGGGCAGAGGGGTTCTGGATCGCTGTGAGCTTGGGAGCAGCATGTGTAGGTCCAAACTATCATGAAGCAGATTCCAACTGGAGGTGGTCCTTGCAGGGTTGGCCTCTGTCTACTGGAGCTGGCACATCTCTAGGTGCATCTAGGTTGAAAAAAAAAAAGAACAGGTAAAAAAGAATTAGCGTAGTTGCTGTTCATTATATTAGCAGCATTAGATGAGTGTGCATTTAAATGTACTGGAGTATGAGGTTATGGGATGAATTATCTGTATGCCAGGCTAAAGAGATGTGTCTTGAGTCTGCTTTTAAACTGGGAGATTGTGCCCGAACACCAAACATTATCAGGAAGGCTATTCCAAAGCTTAGGAGCTAAATATGAAAACGTCTGTAGGTCATGGATGCATTAACCAGCTTTTCTGCATAAAATATGAATAAAATTTTCCTAAGCTTGTCAATATTTTTAAGGTGGAAAAAGACTGTTTTTGTAATTTTGGAAATATGATTTTCAAGAGACAATTTGCTGTCTAAAATTATGTCCAGGTCCTCAAAGTGCAAGCTGAAGTGTGAGAACATTTTTGACCAAAAAGTAACATTTCTGTCTTGTCTGAATTTAGAAAGAGACACTGACACACTCACTTAATAATAACTCACTTAATCTGGAGAACTTGGATATTTCATCTGGTTTTCCCCAGTGAAAAAAATACACTTTAATGTATTGCAAATATATTAAAATCTTGAATAGTACATTGCAAATATACTAACAAAAAGTTGTACCATCAGTTAATATATAAAAAAAAGTATACTAACATCATAATTTTACCAAATTTTGGAATTAAACTTCAAACATCCTTCAAAAGAATTGTATTATTGTACACTTTCCAAAAATATATTATAGGAAAATTTACTTTAAGTGAAAGGTTGGTCTAATTTCCAAATCACACTTATTTAAACTTTATTTTTGGTATATTTTAAAAAATATGCTTGAAATAATCATTGTACAAATGTACAGAAAGTATACATTAGAATACAGATTTTATTATACCGTAGTCTCCGTATATTTTCAATTAAATTTAAATGTACTTATTCATATGTACTTATTAATGCTTATATTTAGTGCACTA
Organism: Clarias fuscus; assembly: GCA_030347435.1. Lineage (NCBI taxonomy): Eukaryota > Metazoa > Chordata > Actinopteri > Siluriformes > Clariidae > Clarias > Clarias fuscus. Next base: position 28,593,768 of record CM059216.1, read on the forward strand.
CTCTCTCGTGCGCACATGCTTTTAAGTATCTTCCACGCACGCGCAAGGCCATGTTTACCACTGTGTGGAATCCCCTCTTCTTTTTATAACGTCTGCAAACGTCTGGAGACTGAGGAGACAAGTTGCGCAAGTTTAGGAATAGGAATGTTGTCCCATTCTTGTCTAATACAGGCTTCTAGTTGTTCAACTGTCTTAGGTCTTCGCATCTTCCTCTTTATGATGCGGCAAATGTTTTCTTTGGGTGAAACATCTAGACTGCAGACTGGCCATTTCAGCACCCAGATCCTTCTCCTACACACCCATGATGTTGTAATTGATGTATGTGGTCTGGCATTGTCATGTTGAAAAATGCAATGTCTTCCCTGAAAGAGATGATGTCTGGATGGGAGCATATGTTGTTCTAGAACTTGGATATACCTATCAGCATTGATGTTGCCTTTCCAGATGTGTAAGCTGCCCATGCCACATGCACTCATGCAACCCCATACCATCAGAGATGCAGGCTTCTGAACTGAGCGCTGATAACAACTTGGGTTGTCCTTGTCCTCTTTAGTCCGGATGACATGGCATCCCAGTTTCCCAAAAAGAACTTCAAATTTTGAATCGTCTGACCATAGAACAGTTTTTCACTTTTCACATGAGCTTTGGCCCAGAGAAAACGCCTGCGCTTCTGGATCATGTTTAGATATGGCTCCTTTTTTGACCTATAGAGTTTTAGCCTCCAACAGCGAATGGCACGGTGGCTTGTATTTACCGACAATGTTTTCTGGAAGTATTCCTGAGCCCATGTTGTGATTTCCATTACAGTAGCATTCCTGTATGTGATGCAGTGCTGTTTAAGGGCCAGAAGATCACAGGCATCCAGTAAGGTCTTCCGGCCTTGACCCTTACGCACAGAGATTGTTCCAGATTCTCTGAATCTTTGGATGATTTTGTGCACTATAGATGATGATAACTTCAAACTCTTTGCATTTTTTCTCTGAGAAACTCCTTTCTGATATGGTGCCAATATTTTTCGCCACAGCATTGGGGGAATTGGTGATACTCTGCCCATCTTCTGAGAGACACTAACACTCTGAGAGGCTCATTTTTTTATTTTTATTTTTCCCCGATTTTTCTCCCTAATTTAGTCATGTCCAATTCCTCCCCGTCACTAGGGGGCTCCCACATTAAGGCTACTACTACCACTCAGCCGGGAGGGCCGAAGACTATCACGCGTTTCCTCCGAACCACGTGACGCCAGCCGACCGCATCTTTTCGAACTGCTCGCTCGTGCGCCGTTGGGGGGGGGGGGCGGCGTAACACACTCGGAGGACAGCGCTATCCTAAAAATTGGAATAAACAAAGCGTACAGTCTGCAAAAGTTTGGGCACCGCTTGATAAATAACAGATTTTGGTGATTTTTTAAAATTGAAAAGATGTTAACAGTCTCTCTTAGAAATAGTCAAATGCACAATATTTTTAGCAAACATTGATGCATATATGTAGTTACCTTTGCCATAATTTGAAATTAAAACATTATTATGGTACTGTGCAAAAGTTTGGGCACCCTTTTTGGGGTGGGATTCTTTTTTACAAGGTTTTAGACCTTAATCAGCTCATTAGATCTGATGCATGGCAAAAGCTGTCATTAGTAAATGCCAATTTCAAAGCTTTCCAAATACTATGACTCTCCAAACCTTGTGCACACACTTGCAGACACTCAACAACCATGGGTTCCTCCAAGCAGCTGTGTAAGATTCTGAAAAGGAAAGTTTCAGATGGCTCACTGTGATCCAGACCCTCTCTGTCCTCTGCAGTTGTCTGACTCTTTCTGGTGCTATCTTAACTGAACATGTTAACTTAGACATCTTCTGTTATATTAAACTTCCAGCTGCCTAACATAGTATGTCAGCATAAAATTCCTCTTATCTGTTATGACCCAAATGAGTCCACTGTTGAGTCCGGTTCCTCTCAAGGTTTCTTCCTATTGCTATCTCAGGGAGTTTTTCCTTGCCTTGGTTTGCTCATCAGGGACAATCTGATCATTATGATTTATACACATTTTTACTTTCTCCTACACATTTTCTTAATTTTCTTTAAATTTTAGGAAGCTACTTTGAGACAATTTTTAAAAGCGCTATATAAATATCCTGCAGATGCAAATATTTGTTTAGTGCAGAGGTGGAAAGAGTACTAAAATTTTGTACTCAAGTAAAAGTACTGTTACTTCAGTGAAATTTTACTGAAGTACAAGTACAGTTACCCTTATAAAAATCTACTCAAGTAAAAGTAAAAAGTAGCTCATTAAAAATTTACTCAGAGTAAACGTTACTGAGCTACTTTTTTTTATTTACAATTATCTACAAATATATACAAAGACCAACCAAAGCGATAATCAAAGTCAATGGGAGGCAAAAAGTCACAACCAAATATCAAAAGGCCAACATCACAATCTCTTTCCTCTTTCCCGCGTCTCTCTCCGGTTTATATATGGTGGCGCTGGTTGATGACGTCACTCTCAGGGCGGAAGCGACCGTGTGGAAGGTCAGGTAGATGCCGATGTGGGGAAACAGTCAGAAAACCTGGAGTGGAGTCTGGAGCGGCGCGCGACCAGGACACGATACACACACGCGAGCTCAACGAAGCATTTATACAAAGCATAATATTTTTTGCATTTTCATTCATTTGTTTTACTCAGTAGCGCATATGATTTAAAATGTAGCGAATTACAATACTTCAAACAAAACATACTTGAGTAAAAGTAAAATTACAGATTTTAAAAACTACTTTAAAAAGTAGAAGTACACAAAAAAAAACTACTCAATTACAGTAACATGAGTAAATGTAATTCATTACTTTCCACCTCTGGTTTAGTGATACACAAATTCATTTATTTTTGGTCCTTTTTAGGTCTGCTTTTTCAGTTAGGGAGTTCTTGGTTTTAAAATAATTACAGTAAGGTCAGTAATAAGTATTTGATCACCCTGTGATTTTGCAAGTTCTCTTACTTAGAAATCATGTAGAGGTCTACAATTTTCAGCACACACACACACATGAAAGAGAGATACAGTGGTGGCCAAAAGTATTAAGACACCATGTATTAGGTGATGTCACTCATTAGTTCTCTCCTATCTGGCTGAAGAGCTGTGCTAATTAGAATCAGCTGCCTTAGTTTATTGATGGAGCAATGGCAGGTCATTAAATTTCTAAAGCTTTTTCACAAAAATGCCTAAAACTCTGGAATTCTGAAATGAATTGTGAATTTATGTGGCAAAATTGGGTACATGATCTTTAGGTTCCTGAAGGAGGCAGAATCCTCGTGCATACCAAATACGTGCATATACAAGCAGCTGAAGGTTAAAGGTCTTGCCCAAGCACCCCGCAAAGGCTCTCGGGTTCCCGACAAATCTTCCCTACCTTTTAATTTCTGGAAAAGTAATGGAAACAACAGCTGAAAATTATCTTAAATGTAGCCTGACAAAAAAGGTAAAAATCTGCCTTAAATATTTTATACATTTTATACATTTTACACAGTAGTATACAAATACTACTGTGTTAAAAAAAAACATTTTACTTTTCTGTTTTTAAGACTCTCAACTATCTGACTAGGAGGCCACTTCTGGCCACTCCAGTGATGTGCCAAGTATAGAAATCCCACTCACAGCTGGACAATTGTAGAACATTAAAGGAGGCTGTTCATCCAACGACTGTATCCCAGTCCTTTGAGTGTGACATTTACTTATTGAACAATAAGTAATATCTGTGACTGTTTAACTCTCATACTTAAAATTAAATTAATTTAGAGTTCAATCAATCTAAAAAATCAGTTAGAGTTCAATTAATGTAGCTGCTGTTGTTTTATGATCATAATATTCTTGATTAATGTTAGTGACTACTGGAAGCCAATGCTCGCATTTTAATGATTTTGTCCTGAATGTTTATACTGTACATGTACAAGTATTGTGAAATGGTTGCATTTGTGATGCCAGTTAAAACAAACACAACTGTTGAATGTGGATGGATGTGTGTCTAAAATACAGAGTTGAACAAATGCTTTGTGGTCAGAATTGTTTTTATTCTCTAGCACCTCTGGTCAGTGCCAAATCTGCTATTGCTCCTAAATATGGATATGCAATATTTTGATCATAACAAACCACTGTAGGTCTACAGAGAGATCGTGTGGAGTGGTGAATGTGTGGTGAATATGTCTGAACCCAATATTAATACTGTGGCATTAATCGGTTCTTGCAAGATAATATTCACTGTGTATAAAAATACTGTGCTTTTTGACAAGTACTAATAGAACAGTAGTGAAATATTGTATATTAAAGAGTGGCTATCATTGCTAAGTCTTGTTAATGAAGGGGGATGTTTAGGTGATTATATAATATTCTATGTTGCTGTAAGTAAATTTAGTTACTTTAGTTACTAAGTAAGTGCGTAAGCATGAAGTAGTGCAGGAATATATTGGTTTTTGGTGACAGAGGCTATAAAGCATAATGGCAGCCTCTCCTGTCGAGATATTGGTATTAAACCATCCATTGTGTGGAGATCTCATAACTAAGATCTCAAGTAAAAGGCAAAAGAGAACTAAAGATATGATCACCAAATGGCCAAAGGAGGGGATATTTGATTTAGCTTTGTGTGGGGAAATGGAAACTTTGGTAAAAAATTACGATACTGCAGCTAGAGAGAAAAAGCGTGTCCAGAGTGAGTTGAAAAGACAGCAGGAGAGAGAGGCCCTGGCTCTGTTTAAGAAAGAAGGGGATGAGTTGGTAAGAAGGAAAAAGCAGGTGAGGAGAAAGTTAAGGAAAGTTAGGAAAGTGAGGCACAGAGTAACAGGGGGGAAGCGCTAGTTACACCTCCCCCATATGTGCAGACAGAAGGTCAATTCCCAAAGCTTAAGGGAATGGTTGATGTTTCGGGAGAAAGGCAGATGGAAGGTCATGTAGATTGAGATGAAGGTTATAGGAAGCCGTGTGTGAAGTCTAGAAAGAGACAGGATAGGTGGATGGAGAGAGAGGAAAGCACACCGTTAGATTGTTATAAGGAAGTAAGGGTAGATCTACAGAAAGTGAGAAAGTTGTATGGGAAGGAAGACAAGATAGAGGGAGAAGAGGGGGTGCATGTAAGTGGAGAGAAGATAGACAGGAGCACGAAAACACCAGGGCGGTCAAGAAGTCAGATAGATACAACATTAAGGACTGGACATAGGCCATTGTGCAGTAGAGAGGATGGGGGTGAGGAGGAGTTTTCATGTAACATGGGTAGTTGGAAACATGGAAGGACCACTGGGAGACTTAGGAACTTAGCTCCACTATTCCCAATTTTAATTAAAGGGGCATGGGGACAATATGTACCATGGGCAACTCAAGATCTCGAGGGACTTGTCAACCGCCTCCCTAACATTCACGAGGGTGCAGGGAAATGGATTAAGGTCTTGGACAAGGAGACCTCAGGCAAGCTGTTGTCGGTTGGAGATATGAAAGCTCTTCTGGCAAAAACCGTGGGGAAAGATGGAGAACGTCCTCCGTGCTTCTGATTTGAACAAGGCTGTAGATACAAACCATATGGATGGAACTGTCCTTGACGCTTGCTGCCCTGCCGTGTGGAAGGCCTTGTGTGCAGAGTACGCAGCTAGAGTTGACCCAAAGGCATTAAAGGGTGATCAGTTGGAGATGTGGTCGGTTTAAACTCAAGATCACACAAAGAGTTCTGTGATCACATCTCACATGCTGCTGAACAGTACAGGAAAATGAGCAGAAGTTGAAAGCTCAAGAGAAAGAGCTACAATGGAAACTAGCTCAGTTACATCTTGAAGAACTGACTAAGAAAAACAAGAAAAAGATTCAAGCTACTCTAATTACAGCAGAGCAAGTGTCTGGGGGGGCCCCAGGCAATCCTTCACCCATGATCCAGCCAACTGCAGTCACAGCACTGACAACACCAGCAGCCCTAACCCCAAACTCACACCAGATGTCTGCACCAGTCATCAATGTTTACCCGCAAAGGCAGAAAGAGTGGAGAACTAATCAGCGCCAGAGGGGACAAAGAGACACTTATGCTAACCTTCCACCAGGTGTATGCTGGGGGTGTGGGCTGGCTGGACATAACCGATCAAGGTGCCCCACACATCCATGGCCCCAGCCCCCGAGGGGTGTGATGGGAGAGGGGTGGCAGCAGCCTCCTCGAGATCAAGTTCAAGGCCCAGTAAACCCATAGGGGGGTCCAAAGCTCGGATATTAGGGGTGCCCAGAGAATCCTACGAGGGAGAATCAGTTACCTATTTTAACAACTAATGCTGAACAAGAACCCATGTTACACATTGAGGTAGGCGGTAAAAATACACCCATGTTAGTTGACACAGGAGCGGTTTATACCTCACATCATGCCTCACATCTCCCCTTGTCTGGGAAATTTGCCAAGACAGTAGGATTCTCGGGACAAAAGCAATTGATTTCTATGACCGCTCCAGTCCGTCTACAAACTAGCAATAAAAGTGTGACTATACCTGTAGTAGTTTCAAGTCAGACCCCGGTTAATTTGTTGGGCAGAGATGCATTGTGTGAATTAGGATTGCAAATATGGTATTCTCCAGAAGGGGTGTATGTTGACATGAACGGTGTAAAAAATCAAATGATAATGACTGAGCCACAAGCAAATGTGTATTGGATAGGACAGCTAGAAAGGGATGTAAGTCAAGTAATCCATAAGTGGGGAAAGTTCATTAAAGCACAGATTCCTGAAGCACAGTTACCTACTTCAGACTTTCACTGTACAATGGTGTATGATCCAACTAAGAATGCTGGTTTAGAACAAACATGGCAGGAAGAAACAAAAGAGCACAAGGTTGAGTTAATTACACAGTACATCGTCATATGTCGGCAAGGAGCAGCTATCAGCATAGATGAGTGTGATTTTGTGAAAAGGTGGTTCAATGTAACTGATTCTGTTCCCCATGTGACAGTGTAGGTTGGAAGAAATTGCAGATCAAAGGACTTAGGACTGATGATGAAGAGAGCTACAGAAGTCCAGTGGGAGTCAACCATAAACTTGTTGATTTTTCATTCTGCATATAAAAACTCTATCAAAGTATTGTGTGGTAATAACTTGATTGGTGTTCCTCAGGAAGTTGTTATTAGCCACAAGTCACAGACGCAAATGGCATCCGCAACTGAGGTAGTTGAGACAGAGGATAAACTACATCGGGAACTAGAGAGTCAGGTCCCACCTGAATTATGGTCCCAGCATGGTACAGATATAGTCCTAATTGAATCAGCCAGCCCAATTCAAGTAAAACTCAAACCAAATGTAAAACTGCCCAGAAAGACAATATCCTTTGCAACCTGAGGCAGAAGCTGGTATAAAAACCAGTATTGAAGGTCTTGTAAAAGCAGCCGTGTTAGAAGAAACAACTAACTGCTGTAATATTCCAATTTTCCCTATGATCAAGCCAGACAAAATAAATGGCGTCTCATGCATGATTTACGGGCAATTAATAGTATAACAGAGGATTATCCAGCAGATGTTCCAAATCCACACACACCGCTAACCAATGTCCCTCCCGAAGCCAAATACTTCACTGTGATTGATCTTTGTTCAGCCTTCTTCAGTATACCCGTTGCTGAGGAGAGTAGATATTTGTTTGCATTTACTTATGCTGGACAACAATATACTACCGGCGAATGCCTCAGTGGGTCCGACACTCACTGCACATATTCAATCAGGTTTGGAAGCTGATTTACTGTAGAAGATTTAATGAAAGGAAGTAGCCTTCTTCAATTTATGGAAGATTGTGTGATATGCTCGACATCGTTGGAAGCAAGCCATAGGGATTCCCTTAAGGTACTCGGTAAGCTAGCACAGGGAGGTCACAAAGTATCCAAAGCTAAATGGCAATACTGCAAGCCTCAAGTTAAATATTTAGGGCGGTTAATTTCACATGGTACAATAGCCATAGCGCCTACCCAATTAGAAGGCATAAGTAAAGCACCCTTGCCACAAACAGTTAAACAGTTGAAGACCTTTCTAGGTTTAACAGGCTTCAGCACTGACTGGATTGAGGAGTGTATAGTGAAACAGCTCCACTGAGGGCGGTAATGAGAGGAGAAGGTCTGCAAAATTTAAGTGCTCTGTTAAAATGGAACACAGATGCACTGTTAGCATTCGAATCCATCAAAAAAAGAGATGCAAACAGCACCCACCTTAGGTGTACCAGAGTATACCAAACCATTCTACTTGTAGGTGCCTAACTGAGCTGATGGATACACCTCAGCTGTATTGATGCAGGAAACCTGAGGTGGGAGGAAAAAGCAGACTCTAGCTTACTATAGCACTAGCTAGATAATGTAATACAAGGTTACCCGCCATGTTATTAACGGGGTCTTACAGCAGTACATTATGCATATGGAAAAGCATCTACATTGACTCTGGGTTACCCAGTAACCATTTATACACATCATAAGGTTGTGGAATTGATAGAGCAAGGGAAATTTGTTCTAACTCAAGCTCGCCTTCTAGCATATTCTTCACTGCTCACATATCCCGACATTACTATAAAAAGATGTGACACGGTTAACCCAGCTGAATTAATTCCTCTAGCATATGAAGGTGTGTCTCATGTTTGTCTGGCGAATTTATTGACATTTACTAGGTTACATCCTGATCTTGACTCTAAACCAATATCTGAAGCAGAAGTTACTTATTTTGTTGATGAGTCTAGTTTAGAGGCCATTTAGGAAGTTACACTGAGCATACAGTAATAATAAAGGATGGAGAAGACTTCAAACCTGTCTTATCTCAGAATTGTTCGCATCCGGGTTTTGCTCAAATTAGCCGAGCTGAACGCTCTCACAGCCGTATGTCAAACAGCCAAAGGGCTAGTAGCAATTTTTTTTTTTTTTACAGATTCTGCCTATTCACATGGTGTGTGTCATCTGTTTGGACCGTTATGGAAGCAGTGAGGGTTTAAAAAGAGTGAAGGAACACCTATCCAGCATGCTGAACAGATAAGCAAGTTAATGGTTGCTATGATGCTACCAAAACGATTGGCTGTCATTAAAAATCAAGCTCGCAAAAAAGGAAATGACTATGTCACTAAGGGTAACAACATAGCCGGCTTAGAAGCAAGCATCAAGGTGTCAAGTGGCAGTGATGGGACCAGTAGTCCTTATAGAACCGCAGCCTCAGTTGGAGGATATTATTCAAATTCAACATCAAGCAGGTCCATACGAGCACTCGATGTGGCTCCAGAGGGGAGCTCAGAAGGATGCACAAGGTGTGTGGCGTTCACATGAAGGTTTAATCATTGCATCCACAGTGCTCTTAAACATTTTGATTCCAGATGCTCATGGATTTGATCATTGTGCCAGTGGAGAGGGTGTGAAAAAATTAAAAACCAAGGGTATTGGTCTCCATATCTGCATGATATGGTTAATGAGTTCTTAGCGTCATGTGAGATATATGTGCTAAGCATAATGTCAGAAAAGGAACAGCGACACCTATTAGCCATATACCGGTACTAGACGGACCTTTTAAGTACTTAGTGGTGAACTATGTGGACATGATGAAGGATGCTCGAGGCAAAAGGTACGTGCTTGTAGTAATTGACAGGTTTAGTAGATGGGTAGAAGCAGTGCCATCTGCAGACAAAGGAGCAGGAACAGTTATCAAGATCTTACAAGCGAAATGATTCCTAGATTTGGAATTCCAAAGATCAGTTCGGATAATAGATCAGCGTTCATTCAGAAAGCTGTAAAGCAGGTACTACACAAAAGTAAAGATTTGGGTGTGTTTATCATCAGCAGAGGGATATTAGAAAGAATAAAATTAACTGGTTTGATGCTTTACCCCTTGCACTAATGAACTATTGCATGCGAACTAACAGAAATACACACCTAACCTGCATGAATCCATTATGGGTCGACCCATGACGGTGCTATATTGTATAAGCCCCTCAATTGCAAATGAGGAAACTAACTGCAATATATAAAGTAATCTATGTGCAGGAAAAAGCACGGAGCCCAAGTGGAGAAAGACACACCATGCCCAGTTGTCCCAGGACACCAGATGTATCTACAAATGATAGAAGGAAGTATCACAAATCCAGGAGGTGGTCCTAGCAACTATTCCAACAGCTGTTCAGGTGGAAGACAGAACCACATGGTATCACTTGAACCATTACATGAGAGTCCCCAGAAATAAGTACAGAGAAAGAAGGAGAAAAACCGCTGACTGATAGAGCGGAAGGAAGAAAGAATGGCGAACATCCAATAGTAGCAAAGTGAAAAAAATTAAAACCTTATTGGGAAATAACCAACTATTGGCACAAGTTGGATACCAAATTGCACAGTGATGAACACTTTGCTGCCCCAAATTAAGTATGAGAATCTGCTTGAGAGCAGCATCCCATTTCTGATACAGACGCATCTGACTGACTGACTTTGACCAGTTTCCCCCTGACACAACTGACATGACAAACTTTTGTACATATTGTATGTAACTGCGATTCATGTCCTTGTAACGGGTTCGACCCATTGTTGCACGGGCGGCACCATGAAACACAGACACGAGGCGAGATCTTAGGGGAAAAGGATAATTTATTTGGAATAAATAAGGGAAGGAAAGGGTAAAAGGAGGGAGCACGGAAAGAAAGGGAAGGGATGATGTGTGCACGTGCAGGGTCCGAGGCAGTGCCCAGCTGACATGCGGGCACGCGGCTGGCGGCGGTGGGCGGAGTGGCCGAACGGAGCACGCGAGGCAGCGCTCCTGCATGTTCCCTCTCGGTTCCTCCCCGCTGTCGATGGCCGGCCTGGCCCCTCCTAGCTCTCTGTGGGCGCGGCCTCAGGCGGGAGTCTCGCTCGGACGTCCATCGGCTGGGCGGCTTTCCCGGCTGGGATCGCTGGCCTTAACGCTGTCCTCCTCGCGGCCTTTTCATCTTCGGCGGCGGGGACGCGAAGGCGGGCTCGACGCGGGAACGAAGGATGTCGTGGGAGCTTGTGCATCTCTTTCCCGCGCTGTCCTCAGCGCGGAGATCAAAGGGGCGGAAATCCAATGTCCTTTTAAGTCTCTGGGACACGTTCCATTTCTCCACTCCTGTGCCACTCTCGAGCTCCACCGCGTTACGCTCTTCTCGGACCCGGGACTACACTCCGCGCCTTGCTTTTATAATGCGGAGCAAGCCCGAGATCCTATTAACGTTAATCACTGCCAGCCGGCCCGCATAGGCGGCCCCGTCCCTTTGCACACCTGCAGAAGGGGTGCCGCCTACTTAGGGAGCCTATGAAGTGAGCGAGGGGCGATAATAGATTTGGGCGCACGCCCATCACAGGCGCACGCCGTGACAGTCCTCTATGTTGTACAATGTACTTCTGTTTAAGCAAAACTATATTATTTTCACAGATAAAACAGCAGCGGCAACAATTAATCCTAATTTCCTCAACAGGAAAAGTGCACTGGAAGGAGCAAGCCGTAAACAACTTATGCCAATGTTTAATGCCACTAAACAAAGTTCTCTTTTATAACAGGTATAGGAATTTCATTTTTAGCAGCTGATGGGTGACTTTACCGTGTCTAATGAAATTTATGTTGTGTACAGTATATCTAACCAAAGGCTTTCTAAAAGTAACAGCATTCCTTAGCAACAACAGACAAGGACAAATCTTTGGATGCGCATCTTCCATAGCAAAGGAGGGAAGACACAGGCCCATAATGAAGTGCTAGTAACCTCTCTTTTGGGCTCCAACTGACTCTCTATGATGCGCAAAGTATCTGGGTTGAAGATTCTTACATTACAACAAGGCTGCTTAAAATTATACCCACTTTTTAAAATTGTAATGTGTTATGCATGTTTCATTTTAGATTGTATGATTCACCCAGTTAGTGTAAACCTAGAAAATCACTGTGTTAATTACATATTCATGTCGTGTTATTGTTAGTGTATTATGAAAAGTATAAGGTCATGGAAGTCGAGTCTTTTACTCCTTTCTAGTCAAGTGCGGAAGGAGAGGTTTGGCCGATTCTCCACTAGAGTTCAAATACATAGGTTGGTCCTTGGTAGGAGTCCAGTGATTTAATTCAATCACCAGTTAGTGTAAGGAAGACTAACACATGAATTTGCACTCTAGATAAAACGATTATTGTGGGACTTATAAGTACCAGAGGGGGGAGATGTAGAAGAAATTTTTTATTTAATTTTATGTGACATACCCTACTTTAAGAAATAAAAGATACTCCAGCTTGAAATAATGGAAGGCTTGCGTGAGAAGCCGAGCATATAGGCCTCTTGGAATGTGCCTGTTTAAGAAATCTGATCTATACATTTTGGCACTTAGAACTGGGAAATTTAATGAAACCCAGATGTTGAATGTAAAATCAGCGTGGGAAAACTGGCCGCCTTTGTTTAGGATCAGTATTTAAGCAAGAAGCCGTCGGGAGTCGTGGTGTGTTCTGCAGACCTCCCGACTTTATTGATCAACCAATAAAGTTGCAACCTTCTGAAATCAAAGCCTGAGTCTTCAACTAATTTCCACGACACGTTCCTCTCATATCAGAAGACTTTCTCTTAATCAGTCTCCTTATAACCAAATGGTCTTCTAATGGAACAAAAACAATCTAGTCTCAAAGCACATTACAGTTAGTAGCCACTTCATTAATATGCATGGCTGACTACTGGGTGAACTGATTTCTACGACCATAGTGGGCTCTAGTATGCCACACTTGAGAAGTAGAGACTCCTCCTTATAGAGAGACACCTCCTCTACCATGGTTGCTTGACCTTGGTAAATAACCTGGACTAATCTACTATAACCCATGCTATGGTGACCAAGCAAGTCGACTGTGCTTTTGAGTGTAATGGTTTTGTCCATGTCAGACCTGTCTCTTTATAGCTTTTTGCTAATTTATATTTTTGCGTGCTGTTCTCTCTTTCTTCTGCTCCGCAGCTAGGTGTGTGATAAGCACAGTGTTGCCTCAGATCCATTCCGAAATGTTCACTTACTTATTCAAGAGCGGTATTCACAAATGGTGTACCATTATCACTACAGATTGTTTCTGGGATTTTGCATCTTGGCATAATTTCCCTTGCTTCCCTTGCACTTGCCTCTGGTTTTAAGGTGGAAAACGTTTCTACACATTGGGAAACCATGTCCACTATCACTAAACAGTATTGTCCGTTTCCCCATCGCTTAGTTTTAGCTCAGTGCAATCCATTTGTAAGTCTTTTTGAATTGACTGTGTTATAGTCTGATTTTGAACCCGCTTACCATGTTATTTGCACCACATGTTACACATGCTTTGCAAAAAGTTGCTGCATACATTCTGAACCCTTTAGTGGACAACAATTTTGAAATTTAATTGAACATCCCTCCTTTTGATCCATGGGTCAGTTTTGTATAATGAGGAAACAAACATTTTGAGAAACATGATTTGTGGCTGTTATACAGACAAGTGTCACATCTGCTTTTCATCTGGTGTGGCCTGTGATTGAATGTTGCGCATCAGTCACAGGAGTGGAAGTGTCACAGTTTAGAGTATGCTTTTCACTTACTGAGGACAAGACTGAGGGCCGAAAGAACCATAAACAAGCAGCAGCAGAAAGCAGCTGCAGTAAAGTCCTGACAAAACACATCGAGGGAGGAAAATCAGCATTTGCTCATGTTCATGGGTTTCAGAATTTAGGCAGTCATTGACTGCAAAGTTTTTTCATTCAAGTATTAAAGGCAGTCCTTATGTTTACAATTGTGTTAGTTTGGTCCATAATTTATGACGCCCCAAAATGTGTGTGAATGAAATTGGATGTAATTCCTGAATGGTTAGTGCCATACGTTTGACAAATGCCTTGAGTTAAAGCTAAAAGACATCTTGTGGGTTTCATTTTACATTCAATTCAATGTGGTGGTGTATAAGTCCAAAGGCCAAAAGAAACATGTGAAGTATACTGGACGTGCTGTTCACAGCCTTGCCTTATTTGCCCCTAATGCCAAGCCACAATGATTACTGTGCTGCTCACCTCCTTCTCCACTTACCTGTAGCAGTCTACTCCCCAAACCTGGCACTGAGTTCCCTGTGTGCGTGTGAGATCCATTTAGAAACACTTGACTGCAGTTATTGCATTCCTGTTGTTTCCGTGTCTCTTCAATCACTTGTATTCCATCCAAACTTTTATTAAAGGTTTCTAAGTTGCCCTCAGCTCTGTTGTGTCCTGCTTTTGGGTCCAACCCATCTGCAACCATTCTGACTGAGACACACTTACACACACCTACATCTATTTATCTGTCTATCTATCTGTGTGTGTATATTAGATACAGTAGATAGATAGATAGATAGATAGATAAAATAACCTTATTCAGATCATTAAATATCACTAAGTTTCTTAAAACCTTGTTTCATGTGCAGATTTGCATTAGAACCAGTGAGGCATTGGGCATGGATAAATCAGTTAAAATATCAAAGAATAAAAAAATATGTCTTCCAACGAAGACATTTCATCTGCCAACTACACATGCTATATTTTTTTATGCTGTAGCGGAAGTAATGTTATAGAAAATTAACTAGTTAGTTGCACATCTTTTCTTCCTTATAAAGGTTTTGTAAAGATTTAATAAAATGTCTATAAACCATTTTGGAGAAATTGTGGGTAGAATAAAAGTGTGATGACAGACAACCACTTCCACCACCGACTCAAGACATGGAAAGTGATCCCTATGTGTCGCTTACACTTCGCAGACACACAACACACAAAAAAGAACACGTCTAATGAAGAATATTAACTGAAATCCATTGACTTATTTGACTGGCAAAACAATATCAGTCCAAGACATAGTAGATTCAGATCCAATTTATTCCAGAAAGTCAGTACAGAGAAGATTTACTCATCGACACATAGGTCCAAACACAAATTATAAGCACAATAATTCCTCAAAACATATAATGGAATAACTCACAATATACCATGCTGTTACATGAAAATAAGCCACTTGAGTGCTGTGATACAGGATTGAATCCTGCATTGGTAATATTGCAGCTTTACCCTCAACCAAGAAGCCAGAAAGCGAAAATTTCCAAAGTCAAATAGACTTAATATTATCCTCTGCCATAAAACCCCTGTGAATCAGCTGTAGCTATTGAACGTAACATATTAGTATTAATAAAAATCGATTCATGGTTAACACATATTTACCAGATTTAAGGATTTAACTCTGCTGTGGTTTAAAACTAACACCAAATACACTCACTCCTGACTTCATCAGTCATTTCTTATATCACTCATTCATTAACGTTGCAGTTATTTGCATCATCATCTAAGCAAATGCAAGCAAGATCTATTTTTTTTTTTTCAATTGAAATCTTTAGTGCATTTATTATGGTATCTTTGTTGTTGACAATGTTCTTGTAAGTGACATCCACCAAATGCTGGAAGTCTTCAGGAGAGTATGTGAGCTTTAAGAGGTTGTATGGAGAGAGTATACAGTTTGTAAGTTCTTCTCCTTCCAGCTCCATTTCTGTTCTCTCTACGTCTGCAGAAGTACACACACACACACACACACAATTTTATCAGTCTTCTTTTCATTCATTAAAAATGTTTCTTAAGTTAGTCACAGGATCCCCGTGTAGGATCCCACGGCTGACATTTTCAATTTCTTACAAGTAGTTATGGGCAGTCCAATGTACTGTATAACACAAAGCAAAAACGCGTGGATTCACATGGAAGTGTATTCTTGGCCACGCACTTTTGGGTGTGAGAGATAGTCATTGAAGAGAGAGTGTGCTATCATATATCTGGGCACTGAGTGGAAATTAATCAAAACTAGATGTGGGGATATATATATATATATATATATATATATATATATATATATATATATTTAACGAGCTGATTATGCACTATTCTTAATTAACCCGATGTGTGGATTTGCAAACTGTCACGGGGGGCGTGGCGGTGGAGGATCCAAGTGCAGAACGAGCGTTTGTAGAGAGTGAGTGCAGCGCTTTTAATCAATGAGATCCGTGAATGCGGAAGTGCCGTGAGGAGCGCTCGCTGTTTCTCTGAATGAAGTCCGCGGCGGGAATGCGGAAGTGGTGAGTGAGCGCGGAAGTGGTGAGTGAGCGCTTGCTGTTTCTCTGAATGATCTCTGCGGCAGAAATGCGGAAGCGCGGAGTTCGCGAGAAGTAGCTCGTGGACGAAGAACTGGGCGAGGTCAGTAGTCGTGAGTCGAGGAAAGTCCGTAATCAAAACTCGTGGTCGAAAAACAAATCCGAATGTCGGCAACAGTAAATCCGGACGGTCAGGAAATCCGTAACGTGAGGCAGAGTCGTGGTCGTGGAAACAAAACGTGGTCGAGATCCGAAAGGTCAAGGCAGAACGAAACGCTGGAATACTGGGCATGGATAGCACAGGATAATCTGGCAGAGAGCTGTTGTCTGGAGGAGTGTTAAATAGAGAGCTGTGATGATCTAGGATTTAGAACAGGTGTGTTGGGAGAGCTGAATGAGGCAGTGAAAAGCAAGGAGTGGGATGGAACATGGAGCCGGAGTGTGCAGGTGTTCATGACCTTGTTTGAGATGTGTGCGTGACCGGGCATGCCGTGACACAAACCATTTATAAGAAACACAATACAAGAAACCCTCTAATGATCTAAAGCCAAAATGCAAGTACAGTATAATATAATATATTTACCTGGTGCTTTGTTGTCTAGTAGTACATTGACCAGCGGGAAGTGGAGCACTATGGGGGCACCAGGATTCTCTTCATCCATAAACACATACACTTCCTGTTTGGGCTGAGATGTGTACTTGCTGAAGTCTATCTTCGGGAACGGGATATTGTGATCAATGCAGTATTTCTGAGTCTTCTTTAGGTCCTGACACAACAGAAACATAGCAAGAGAATAGCTTTATTTGTTTGGATGTTGAATCTCAGGTAGCTCGCTTCAGCCAAACACACTTTAAAAAATGCTGTTAGATTGCCTGTTCATAGCAGTGCCAGTGTGTCTGTTACATACTCTTACATCCTGTACACTCAGCTAAAACAGATCAGCTTCCAAAGCATTAACTTTTATATTAATTCTGCCTTAAATGGCATCTCACTCAAGATCTCATACATCACTAGCCAAGCATAACTCCATTGTAACTACATCACATCTCCACGACTTTTACTCTGAATTCTAGTTAACAAGCCATTAAACATTGCTGGGAAAATAATGAGTGAGACCAGAATTGCTTAGTCTTATTTTCAGGAGCTGTAACTGAAATCTGTCTGTTATCTTTTATGGTTGAACCTGTAAATTTTTATTTTCCTCCTATTAAATGGAAATTATATACAAATCGTTGGCTGTGATGGAATCTCTGGATGGAAATTTTGAGCATGTGTGGAGCAGTTGGCTGAGGTCTTCATGGAAATCTTTAACCAGCCTTGGTCCCTAGGCGGCCGTCCCCATCTGTGCCAGTGCCAACCCACTCTATTGCAACAGCACTCTATGACTTTTTTTTTCCCCCTGTCATTGTGACGCTCTTTGAAAGAATGTTCCTGACCGACCTGAAGTCTGTCTGCCACCCACTCTGGATCCATACCAATTTTTCAACAATTTGTCTTCTTCAATTTTTCTCCACTTGCCATCATCCAGTATCATCTTTTTTCTGATCAGACTTAAAAAGTGTCTTGGGATAGTGCTGAACTTTAACCACTGTACTATTGAGAGCATCCTCACAAACTGCATTGACAGGAGTTGGACAATGAAACTGAAACGCCTGGTTATAGACCACAATAATTCATTAGTATGGTGTAGGACCTCCTTTTGTGGCCAATACAGCATTAATTCATCTTGGGAATGACAGATACAAGTCCTGCACATGGCCAGGTCACTACGTGATGCTGGTGGAGGAAAACGTTTCCTGACTGGCTCCTCCAAAACACCCCAAAGTGTCTCAATAATATTTAGATCTGGTGACTGTGCAGACCATGGGAGATGTTCAACTTCACTTTCATGTTCATCAAACCACTCTGTCACCAGTCTTGCCGTGTGTATTGGTGCATTATAATCGTGATACACGGCACCGCCTTCAGGATGTTTGAACCTTTGGGTGCACATTGTCTTTCAGAATGGTTCGGTAGTCCCATCTAGCACAAATATTAGACCTACAGTAGGGAATTACATGATGTTGCAGTCACTGATCCACCCCCATGCTTCACTCTGGTCATGAAACAGTCTGGATGGTACGATTCTTTGGGATGTCTCCACACCGTAACTCTCCCGGATGTGGGTAAGACAGTGAAGGTCGACTTATCAGAGAACAATACATGTTTCACATTGTCCACATACACAGATTTTAGCTGCTGGCACCACTGAAACCGACATTTGGCATTGGCGCTAGTGACCAAAGGTTTGGCTGTAGCAGCCTGGCCATGTACATCGACGCTGTAGCAGCCTGGCCATGTACATCGACCCTGTGGAGCTCCAGATGAACAGTTTTGGTGGAAACAGGAAAGTTGAGGTGCACATTTAATTCTGCAGTGAGTTGGGCAGCTGTGGTTTTATGTTTTTTTAGATACAATCTAGGTTAGCACCCGGACATCCCTTTCAAACAGCTTCCTCTTGCGCCCACAGTTACTCCTGCTGGATGAGGTTCGTCCTTCTTGGTGGTATGCTGACGTTACCCTGGATAATGAGGCCCTAAATACTCATCAAGATCTATTAATTTGAACTAACTAAGTCAACAGTACTCAATATGTTTAATTACGTTAAGCATTAGGGTTTACAGTGCAGTACAAACAGATTGAAAAATAGCTTTTTCCCCTCTGGCCCTTACCATACTGAACAGCTGATCATTCCAATTAAAATTGTATTTGTCACATATGCTGTTTATGTTACACACACATCATGCCATATTAACCATTACACTTGAATCACTCTTTCACTACCACTAACACTGTCTTTTTCAGTTGATATTGCACTGCTTTATCCACTATGCATCATTCATAATTTGTTATTATTATAATATATGTTATTCTTATAATAATTTATATTATATTGCACTACTGTGTATTCCACCCACATTTATTCTGTGATTACTATACTGTACAGACATTCATGTACAGTATGTACATATGTTGATCATGTTTTCTCCACTGCACAATGTTTGCACAAATGTTCTATCTGTGTGTGTGTGTGTGTGTGTGTGTGTGTGTGTGTACATATGAACCCATAACCTTGTTTTATTTTTTATTTAAATAGACCACTTACTGTACGCACTTCTGCTTAGAATTTCATTGGCTTTGTACACAATGACAAAGTTGAATTTAATTCAAACTAATCAAATCTGATCCAATCTTCACTGCTCATAATTTTACCTGTAAATGGTCCTTTTCCAAGGAGTAATTGAGGGACAGAATGATATCGGCACGTCTGTTTGGCCGCAGCACAGGAAGGAAAGCTATGTCAATGGCATGTGCAGAATCCACCAAGTGAAGGTACAAGTCCTTTGGAGTCCGCTTGTTTATAAAGGCATTAAGGTCTGTGTCTGTAAAGATCATTCAGTAAAAAAAAAAAAAAGGCAACCCAAAGCAGAACATAGTCTTGTTACATGTGATGACATTAATTCAATACAGCTTAGACACTTACCAGTATTATTATTATTATTATTATTATTGGGAATACATGTACACTGTAAAAACCCTAATGCTCAAAGTAATTAAACACATTGAGTACTGTTAACTTAAGTATTCAGAACTTTTTGGCATTTATGAGTTTGTAGAAATGACACTTTTCAAGTTAGCTGAACAAATTTGATATTCTATGTAATCGTAAGTACTTAAGTAACAATAACTTAAGTAAAACCTCCACCAATTTAAAATCTATAGAGCACTTGTGGTGCAGTGATAAGTGTTTTGCCTGCCCTGTGGAATCCCTGGGTTCGATTCCCGGGCTGGATGGTCTGCAAAAACTTTTTTGATTTGCACAAGTTCAACAAACTCAAAAATTGATAGTTCTTGTTACGTCCCATAGTATTTTGGCGGATGTCTTGTGTTTTGGATCCCGTATCTTTCAGGTCCTGGGATTGGACAGTGCCCCTGCCAATCAATGTTAAAAGCGCGACAGCGAATCCCATGGGAACCAATGAGGCGGCCCCAGCCGAGTATAAGAACCTGGAAGTGACGCAGCCAGCGCGGCTTCTTTCTTTCATTCATACATATTGTTACAGCGGCGCTATATACTTCCGGTATTTCAAACGTTGTGGCGGTATATTTTGTTCTTTTTGTTAAAAATAAATGAAAAAAAAAAGTGCCGATTATTAATACACAAACTATCTTTAATATTTGATTTGTTGTATTTGGTCTATATTAAGTAGTTTAATTAAATAATTAGATATTAGCTGTGGCTTTGAGACACTACATTTCCCCACAGTAGCATGCAGGAAGTGTGATAGAAAGGAGTGCACAGTAAGGACAGCTGGCTCCTTTTCTATCTGGTACCGAGTACATACTAACATTAGTATCGTGATATCGATACCGATACTTTAAAACCTATTCTTTAGGAAAAAAAATATTTCTGTAGTGAAAATCTGCAAATGCAGGCATCAAATTTTTTACTTGAATTGTACTTTGGTACTAGTATGCAAAACCATTAAAGAACAAATTTCTCTAAAAAAACAAACAAAAAAAAACGGCGGTGATTTGTTGCGCTAAAGCGCTAGCTGGGTGTGGTTTGTTTGTCTACGCCCAGCGTGAGTTTGCGGACGTATCTCCAATTTGCGGTGTGGAGTCAAGGTTAGTATGCCCTAGGGTGTACATACGCACCACGTAGAGGATAGCGTTGTTTAGGCACACTAGTTAGGAGCGAGAGCTACTTGTTGTATTTTTGTTTTGGTTAGCCAGTGTAGTTAGCGGGCATCTTACGCCCTAGTTTTGTTTTCGTTTTGTTTATTAGGTATATTGTATATACTTTTGTATATATATTTTGTAAATACCATTTTTGTCTGTTTGTACTTTTGGTCTCCACTGTAATTACGGAGCAATTGGGTGTGTGTGTGTTTTGTGCTTCATTCACGAAAGTCTGTTGAAGCTCATTGACATTCTTGAGTCTGCCTCATTTTTGTACACTATTCACTCCCGTAGTTGTAAATAGTGAGTGTTTACTGTATTAATATCCCTTTTTCTTTTCTTTTCTACCTCCCCTAGACACCTAGAGCTAACATAACATCTACATAGGAAACCGTAACAGTTCTGTTTACTTAAAATTGGAAACATCATTACTTACAAAATTTGATGTAACTGATTACCTCAAATATTTTGGGTTTGCCTTGTTTACAGTGTACATCTATCTTGCAGGTGAAATTGCCTTGTTCATAAGAGATGGGTCAGAGGTGAGTGATCAGTGTGGTTCATTATCAGGTTTGTTCAGATTTGGGAAGTAGTTTGGTGTCAGATATCTTTTCTTCAGCTGTTGTTGCCCATCCACCTTAAGATGTAATGCGTTATGAACTCTAAGATGCTTTACTGCTCAAAAGTTGTTTGAGTTATTGTGGCATTCATGTCAGCATAAACCATTCTGGCCATTTACAACTGAAGCTGTTTCACTGGTCAAATTTAAAATTGATTTTTATATTCCATTTTGATAACTGACGCAAGTATTAACTGAAGCTCCTTAAATTTATGAGGTCCTGCTATGACATAATTGGGGTCAGGGATAGATCAGAGATTAAGGCTTTGGATTACGTATGGTTAGGACGGTCCCAGATTCAAGCCCCACAACCACCCTGAGAAAGGCACTTAACCCTCAACTGCTCAGATGTCTAATGAGATAAAAATGTAAGTCGCTCTGGATAAGGGCGTCTGCCAAATACCTAAATGTAAATGATTGGCTGATCGGACAGTGTAATTGCCTGAATGTACAGGTATACTGGTGATCCTACTAAAGTACACTGTAAACCTGATTAAGTTGGCAAAACTCAAATTGTTTGAGGTAATCTGTTACATCAAATTGTTTAAGCAATGATGTTTCCAATTTTAAGTAAACAGAACTATCAGTTTTTGAGTTTGTTGAACTTGTTGAACTTGTGCAAAGCAAAATTTTTTTGCAGACTATCCAACCCGGGAATCAAACCCATGCCTTCCGCATGGCAGGTGAAACACTTACCACTGCGCCACAAGTGCTCTACAAATTTTACATTGGAGGAAGTTTTACTTAAGTTATTGTTACTTAAGTACTTGCAATAACATAAAATATTAAATTTGTTCAGCTAACTTGAAAAGTGTCATTTTTTCTTCAAGGTCTATTAATTTGACCCAATTGCAATTGTTTAAGTTAACAGTACTCAATGTGTTTAATTACTTTGAACATTAGGTTGTAGTCAGTAAGTTTAAATTTCTAGAATATGGATGTTCAATGACTTTAGATACAGAAAATCCAATATAAACTAAGCAAAAAAACTATAAGATCAATTGGATGGATCGAATAGAAAATATGACATGCACAAATATTCAAATGAGTCTATTAATAAATAAATCAAATGAAATAAAAAACAATGTCTGACCCAGTGAGGTGTTGAAATTTGAGCTGTTGTGCGGGGGAAGTCCTCTAAGGAAGTTATACACGCTGCTGATGAGGGGGCGACGATGAAGGAATTCATTCAATACTTCCTTCAATAAAGTCAATACATCCAAAATACTATTTGCACAATCTAGAAAAGAAAATTTCTTGTTACTTAAAAGTGCAACAACACAAAGTATAGAAGGAAATGTTTGCTCATATAAGTGGTTTAGTTGATTAAAAAAAGGAAATATACAGTCGTGGCCAAATGTTTTGAGAATTACATAAATATTGGAAATTGGAAAAATTGCCGCTTAAGTTTTTATAATAGCAATTTGCATATACTCCAGAATGTTATGAAGAGTGATCAGATGAATTGCATAGTCCTTCCTTGCCATGAAAATTAACTTAATCCCGAAAAAAAACCTTTCCACTGCATTTCATTGTTGTCATTAAAGGACCTGCTGAGATCATTTCAATAATCGTCTTGTTAACTCAGGTGAGAATGTTGACGAGCACATGATGTTGACATCATTATGTCAGCCTGATTGGGTTAGAATAGCAGACTTGACATGTTAAAAGGAGGGTGATGCTTGAAATCATTGTTCTTTCATTGTTAACCATGGTGACCTGCAAAGAAACGCGTGCAGCCATCATTGCGTTGCATAAAAATGGCTTCACAGGCAAGGATATTGTGGCTACTAAGATTGCACCTAAATCAACAATTTATAGGATCATCAAGAACTTCAGGAAAAGAGGTTCAATTCTTGTTAAGAAGGCTTCAGGCCATCCAAGAAAGTCCAGCAAGCGCCAGGATCGTCTCCTAAAGAGGATTCAGCTGCGGAATCGGAGTGCCACCAGTGCAGAGCTTGCTCAGGAATGGCAGCAGGCAGGTGTGAGCGCATCTGCATGCACAGTGAGGCCAAGACTTTTGGAAGATGGCCTGGTGACAAGAATGGCAGCAAAGAAGCCACTTCTCTCCAAAAAAAAGGGACATCAGGGACAGATTGATCTTCTGCAAAAAGTATGGCGAATGGACTGCTGAGGACTGGGGCAAAGTCATATTCTCGGATGAAGCCTCTTTCCGATTGTTTGGGGCATCTGGAAAAAGCCTTGTCCGGAGAAGAAAAGGTGAGCGCTACCATCAGTCCTGTGTCATGCCAACAGTAAAGCATCCTGAGACCATTCATGTGTGGGGTTGCTTCTCATCCAAGGGAGTGGGCTCACTCACAATTTTGCCCAAAAACACAGCCATGAATAAAGAATGGTACCAAAACACCCTCCAACAGCAACTTCTTCCAACAATCCAACAACAGTTTGGTGAAGAACAATGCATTTTCCAGCACGATGGAGCACCGTGCCATAAGGCAAAAGTGATAACTAAGTGGCTCGGGGACCAAAATGTTGAAATTTTGGGTCCATGGCCTGGAAACTCCCCAGATCTTAATCCCATTGAGAACTTGTGGTCAATCCTCAAGAGGCGGGTGGACAAACAAAAACCCACTAATTCTGACAAACTCCAAGAAGTGATTATGAAAGAATGGGCTGCTATCAGTCAGGATTTGGCCCAGAAGTTGATTGAGAGCAGCCCAGTCGAATTGCAGAGGTCCTGAAAAAGAAGGGCCAACACTGCAAATACTGACTCTTTGCATAAATGTCATGTAATTGTCGATAAAAGCCTTTGAAACGTATGAAGTGCTTGTAATTATATTTCAGTACATCACAGAAACAACTGAAACAAAGATCGAAAAGCAGTTTAGCAGCAAACTTTGTGAAAACTAATATTTGTGTCATTCTCAAAACTTTTGGCCACGACTGTATATGAAACTAGTTGCATAAATAATACATGGCTGTACATTAAATATATATTTATTCCAAATAGTTCCCAAAAGTTTGTAGACCTTTAGTTGGAATGAATGATAATGAGCAATTTGATTTAGACACGTAAAATGTTTCAATTAATGCAAAGCAGCAAAATCTTGTATAGAAGAACTGACAAGTACAGCTCCGATACCATGTGTGTAGGTGTAAAATATCGTACAGAGATACCTCATATGACACAGAACCTTTTAAGGCCTGGAATGCAATGTCTACTATTATGGTATGATTCACCCCACATATGTCAATTTGCATGTCTGGAGGCTGTCCTTCACTCTCATTGATTCGCGATATGAGATGTGTCTAACACAGTGTTGGGACTGTGTCAGACGCATCTTACATCTAAAATCACTATGAGATATAAATAAGACATCCCCACTTTTGGTTGGAGTTTTCAACACAGAGAGTCATTAGAGAGTCTGATGCATGATGGTGCCTCACTTCTGCTTGGAGTTCGTATCACCTTTGGCTGCTGCTGAGGATGGCCCCATGTGATCTGCCTGGAGATGCGCGTGGTGACTAAAGGCAGTTCCACTTGATGACCGTGAAGCCTTAGATGGCCTTGGACCCAACAGATGTATGCAGTTTTTTCTGTGATGGCTTGTGGCTTTAGTCACTTAGCAGTTTTAGAATTGCAATTGTAATGATGAATCCATGTCTCGTTACCAGTAATGATTCTTTTTAAGAAAGTCTCATCTCCCTTAAATGATCATTCCAAATTTTGTTTGTAGATATCCAACATTGTCTCCATACTGTGCACAACATTTTCAGTAAATAACAGCCCCAGACACAGCCTTAAATAAATCTCTGAATGCTGCTCTTCTTTCATGCAAATCACAAATGCACCATCCATTTTTAATCACACCGCAGTTACAAATGAACTGATGTACTACATTCACACCTGCACAAGGAGACAGTAGCCTTGAACAGAAAGCACTGATAAGAAAGTCCGGATATGATATGATATGATATGATATGATATGGTATGATATGGTATGATATAAAATATGTTTCCCCTTAAAATATTCCATCCATATGTTTTTTGTGTGTAATGCTCTTTTGCATCGATGTCCATTGTTAAAAGCACTATACAACTGAATTGAATTTTGTCCTCTCGTTTTCTCCCGTATCCTTCTGTCCTTCCTTCCTTGTTTTTTTCTTACTTTACTTTACTATGACAACTGATAATCCGTCAAGCATAACTAAGGTCTAGGTGTATGACAGAACAGGCCTTAACCTGAGACATTTAGATAACAATTAATTATATGTTTAAGCTCAACATATCAAGCATCCAGTTCTAAAGAAGTAGTTTGTTATGGGAATATTGTTAATTGTTTGTAGCAGTGTTTCTTAATTTATCTATTAACTGATTAATCTCTTTTTATTAACCACTGTTGATTTCATTTAATCTCTCTATGTTCCATGTTTATACTTTGTGGAATTAAAAGGATATAAGTCAGGGATTAATGATATATATATATATATATATATATATATATATGTATATATATATATATATATATTTTTTTTAAACATGTGTCTCTGTACAATGAGTGTGTGTGTGTGTGTGTGTGTGTGTGTGTGTGTGTGTGTGTGTGTGTGTGTGTGTGTGTGCGTATGTGTATGTGTGTGTGTGTGTGTGTGTGTGTGTATGCGTGTGTATATGTGTGTGTGTGTGTATGTGTATGTGTATGTGTGTGTGTGTGTGTGTGTGTGTGTGTGTGTGTGTATGTGTGTGTGTGTGTATGTGTGTGCCCTGCGATGGATTGGCCCCCTGTCCAGGGTGTACCCTGCCTTGTGCCCCAAATCTCCTGGGCTAGGCTCAGGCCAACATGAGAAAGCGGTATCATTAACGGAGTTAACATTGAAGAGAAACAAAGCTGATATGAAGATGTACTACGAGTCCCACCTGCTTGTTTTCCTCTTCTTTGCTTCACTAGATCCAGGAAAAACTTCCAGATCTCCCACAAATTAGCAGAGAAAAAACTGCTCCATATACCTTTACACACACACACACATACTAAATTAGTATTAGTAGTAGACAGTATATGTGTAATATGGCTAATGGATATTTTGAAGCATCTGTATCTGACAGAAAACACAGCACTGACCCAAGAGGAAGGGAATACGCGTTTCTGGCAACTGCTTAACCACGTGACCTTTGTTGAACTCACTCCCAAAATCTTCCGCAGGGACAAATGCTCCATATTTGAAGAATCCCACCTCGAATGGAGTAAACTCACACCAATCTAAAATCAACAAAATAAAAGAGAAAATACTAAAACAATCTTAATACTCTTGATTTAAAATGCACTTGAAGCAGAGTGTAACAAATGACACCAGTGTTCTGATCACAGAAGGCTGAACTATAATGTAAAAGGTGAACATGCAGTCTTTACCATGGTCAGCTGAGGCACTTTCGTCCATCCTCACTGCTGTGTAGATCGGGAGCGGGTTCTGGCCCTCAGAGACTGCCGTCTTCTGGTCAGAGAGTGTCTTTGTATGTTTCTGAATCAGAAATATATTTTTTTTATGTTTTTTGTTTTTAGGTTCAATTCACAGAAATGTTCCCTGAACATGGCTAAGCAAGTAACTCAACAAATTGTTCAGCTAGCAAATATTAGATTGTTTAAGTCCTAACATGAGTGTCTGAAAGGCATTGGATTCTTAGATAAGAATGGATTTATTTGCCTGACATGCTTGTGTAAACCATCTTAACAGCAACAATATAAATATGGGTTTTGTAGGCAATAGTTCTTTGCTTAAAATATAATCACTGGCAAAACTACTTACTATACTCTTATAAACCTGTTACCCTAATATCGGACACGCCTTCTAATCCTGTGGTCTTTCATTATTCTTAACTCTTTCTACACTGTAAACAATGCTGAAGGCGTCCGAAACGTGCAGTAATCTCCTTTGAACAGTTGATGTTGAAATAAATCTGCTACCTCTGTTCTGCAAAGTGTTGATAGATAACGACTCGAATCTGAGGTGCTGTCAATTGGTGATTTAAGAGGCTGGTGCTTGATGGGTTTTGCAAAAGCACTTGACAAGAGAAAGAAGAGGTCATACACAGTCTTAAACCAAATGAGAGAATTTTGACCTAAACAGAACAGCAAAGTTTAAAGTCTGTAGAGGCAAGCAAGCAACTCAAGATGAATCCAACTGGCTTGTGACAGAATAATTTAGATTGAATCTGAAAGTGAAATGTTTATCACTCTGTTTAGGTACTTTTAGTACACCAAATAATTGTATTTAACAATTAAGGCTAAAGTCTTTTATAAGCTTAACAGGTTAAACCTGTTTTCAATGTAATGCTCATTTAGAGTGTAAGCTTTAACGCTTAAGCTTTTCTTATTATTCCTATTCAGTTTCACTTGATCAGTGACAATAAACGGGATTACTGGTCTGTAATGTTAATTAATTTTCTATAAGTGCAGCTCTGTAATAGAAATCACAGATTTGTACTTATGCCCTTATTCTAAATTCTTAACACTGGTGTTTTTTTTTAACCTTAAATTATTTTAATACTTAAATAATTTGACTGACAAAAGCTGTTTTGACGGTGAGTGAATTTCTGTGGAACCAGACCTGTCCAAAGATCAGATATTCTATAACGAGTCCCCAGAAATCGACGAATGTGACTGGGAAGCCTTCAGCCTCTCTGTTGTGCACCTCAGAGCGATAATATTGTAGCTGAGGAATGGAGACAAGACTGGATGGGCATTTAGACAGCTCCTTCTGCGCTGATGCGATCGCTTTGTCCAGGTTTTCCTTTGACCAAACGTCGTCTGTGTAGAGCCTAGCAAAGGCCCTAAAGCAGAGGAAGAGAAAGACAAAAGGAAGCATCAGATCATTTTTGTAAAGTACTTGAAACACAACATAAAATCCAGCAACAGGTGGAGCCACCCACCAGGTGGAGCCAGAAACTGCGGTCATGTAGGTGATGACATCGAGCAGGCCGAGGCTCTGCAGGCCTTTCAGAGAGCCGTATGTGCCTGTCATGGCCCTGGAGCCGCCTCCTGAACACACCACAGCCACCGTTGGCACCTAAACACACATATACATACAAAAAAACACAGACACACAAACACACACACACACACACACACACACACACACACACACACACACACACACACACACACACACACACACACACACAGAAACACAAACACACACACACACAATGCACCTTTATTTGATAAGCAATGCAATTTCATACATCAGACTCTCCATGTGATGAAACAAAGAAACAACTTAATTTCTTGCCTCAGTTTTTAAATGTAATTAGAGTTTAAGTCATAAAAAAGTCATAACAATATGTTGAAGAAATACAGTGATGGTCATTTCTACATCTGAGTAATTTATACAAATGTAAAAATGTAAAGCTATTAACATTTACTGTACAATAATGAGTAAAAAAAACTTGAAAAGTTACATTTTGTTTAGACAGACGATCAAGTTCACTAGCCTGTAATATAATTGTATATAAAATATATATTAGATATATAATTGATTATTGACGCTTGAGATGATTATTTTAATGTGTGCCGTGGATGAAACGTCTCTCCTCAGCATGCATTTTGCTTTTACATAAAAAAAATCTCCAAACTACAGTATATGAATTCAATTAATTTTTTTTTAGTTAGGGTTGTGGTGGTGCTGAATGTGGACATGGTAAAGAGATCAATACATTTGCAAGGCGCGCTAGATATTTGATTTGTACCTCGGAGGGATCCAAACGAAGGCCAAGAACTTCCTGCAGTGCACTAGCAACCACCTCTTTCCTCTTCAAAAGAAAGTCCTTCTCCTCTTGAGGTATGTCAAAACCTTGACGCACCTTCATGTCCTTCTCAGAGCTACACACACACACACACACACGCACACACACACACACACAATTAAAATCATAATAATTAAATATTTAAAAGGTTAAAACATTAATATGTTTTCCAGGAAAGAATTAATAAATGAGGCAATCAGGGGTCGTTATTAAGACATTACACCATAATGATTAATGATTAATAATTAGATTAATGAATGAGTCTAGTACAGACAAATATTTGTTTAGCAATACCTGTCCACTGTGTTTAAATGTAATTCCTTGCTGTCCTGTGGAGTAAAACAAAACAATTTCAGCTCAAACATATAATAAATAAAATGTCCTTAGACAATATGATGCCATAATCAAATGATAATAATAATAATAATCATAATCATAATCATAATAATGACTTTGTTAAAGAAGAAATGCAATACTGAAACTGTTTTATTAGCACGATAAGTCAATTAAATCATTGTATTTTTGTTTAAGGGTTTTTTCAATGTATTCAGAAATGGAATGTTAAATGTTACCATTAGTAAAAAATTAAATCCTAAGTTGTCTCACTTCCGCTACAGGAAGAAAGAGAGTAAATTCACTAGCGAATACAAAAGGCCTTACAGGAACTACTGCAGGGCTGGAGGCTATATCAGCCTTCAACTATCCAATATTTGTAAGTTATCGCCACTTCCCCTGGATAGTCCTGACCTTGCGAGGCAATTTCCAAATTTGGGATATTAAAGAAGTTTATGGGAGGCAGCATGGGGATAACAGGGGATTATATAGGGAAATAAAGGTCATTTCTCTCAGGTCTACTGTTATTCTGCACAATCAAAAGACTCGGTTTGACTTTAATGCCCCTCATGGGTAATAACACACATTAAACAAAGAAGTAAAATGGTTATATTTTAGCACTGGCTCTTAATTTGTGTGTCAGACACCCTTATCCAGAGCAACATACTGTACAACTATATCTCTAAATCAGATAAAAATGTAAGTCACTCTGAATAAGGGTGTCTGCAAAATGCCATGAATGTAAATGTAAGGGAAGAGCAAGAAGTGATGCACCCATCATGCCCCTGTACAAGCCTCTGGTTTCAGTTACCCAGCAACTCAACTGAATGTAATGAATGACAAGGGTATCATATCAATGGGGTAGTCATCCAGAATTCCTATTACCGCTGTGCTCACTGCCACCGCAAAATGACAGCAAAATTCATGAAATGACCTCCAGGTGGCACAAAGTGACATTTTTAGTTGATGCAGTTTTTAAATGTAATTAGAGTTCAAATTAAAGTTAATTATGTTGAAAAAAAAATACAGTGATGGTAATTTATACATCTGAGTACTTTATACAACAAACATAAAAAATCAGAAACAGAGCTATAGCCATTTACTGTACAATAATGAGTAAAAAAAAAAAAAACATTGGTTACATTTTGTTTAGACAGACGATCAAGTTCTCTAGCTGACAATTTAATTTGTACAAGAATGAACTGTTATGTAGCCTATCTCTGTTTGTATATGTTTATTGTTATTATTTTTAAAAAGTTACATTTAAAGACATCAAACTTTAAATATAGAAATAACTGGAAAAATAGACTTTTAGAATATAAAGTTAAATAATTAAAAATATATCAAAAATAATTTGTCTTCCATTTGTGTAAACGTAGGATTTTTTTTATTATGTAATATTTATGCAGTATAACCTCTTAATTCATTCTTCATTTTCAGTTGTTGTTGTTTCAGTGTTACTGTGTGTGCTTTACAATGTCAGGTAACATTCAAATGCAAATAATTCTCCCATCCCCACTTTAAATGAACACAAGTCAGCTCCTGGGGCGAGGATTACTTTTAACCCTCTGCGGTTTGAGGCCTTTCTGAAGCCCGGCAGAGCTTCAGACCTCTTTTTAAATTTGTTTACATTTAAATTCTTTGCCAAATTTTGCATATTTACATAGAGCACAAAATAGGTTTTCATAATGTGGCTGATGTAAATATGCTAAATTCATGCGCGACTTTCAAATTTATGTCAAAGAAAATACAATTTTCAAACTATAGCAGAAAATCTTTGAAAATGGAGAATAAGCAAATTATTGTGAACACAGAACGGAGTGAATGAAAGTCTTGTGTTCATAGCAAAACAACTAAATTATAACACTCAGAAAGACCTTTTATTTGGGTTAAAGTGACTGATGTGCCTAACCTCTATTTCACTAAATAATCCATGACTTCAAGAATACAGTATGTAAGACCAATTGACACCTGGCTATTGTCTCAGCTGTTCACCTACTGTATACACTCAGGGTCCTCACACATTAGCGCGTCTGTGAGGCAAGTATACACAGAATTTCGGTTCATTTTGAAGAGCGCAAGTTCACTGAAACAGATACTGTACAGAATAGCGCATACTGTTTACTTTCATTATTTTAAAAAAATTGATTATGTTTCATATCAAAATCCTATTGTTATTGTGAGTGCACTTAGTAGAGTTTTATAAAGCTTATGTACAGTACACTATACAGTTATATTATATAGTTTTTGTACATTAATCTGACAATAAATGTGTGTCACATCCATTTTTTCTGATGCACACCCAGAGTCTGTTTTCCAGCTATTCTTGTGTTACACGTGATAAAATCTAAAGGCTCACTATGTTAACCTTCACTTTGCTTAAATTTGATGCAAATAAGAAATGCCTACATTTAATTTCACTTCTACATTTGTACTGTAATTTTATTACTGTGATTATGAATTTGTTTAATTACAATGTTTCACTTGAATTTATTTGCTACTATATGCAGCTCTCAACAAGCTGCGGCTCATTAATCCTTGAGAGAATGAACTACATCTATAGTTATAGCGCCACATGGTAAAGCCAGCAAACATAAGCCTCTGATGCTGTCACCACGGGAGACGGGGTGGTAAAACTGTTATTCTCGTTGAGGACCATCTGTACATTAGGTACTCTGTCACAAGCACAAATTCCTGCATCAATGTGGCCTAACATGGAGGCAGTCAGCCTGTGGCACTGCTGAGGCTCTTGTGGCAGTGCTCCATTTAACTTAACACTACCCATATTAGTGCACAGGGCATCGCTGGCTGGTTCACCTGGCTGGTTGATGGTCCCCCCTGTGCCCCCCCGTGCCCCCCCCCCCCCCCCCCCACTTGAAAAATCCTAGAATCGTCTCTGATCAACAGACGAAGGAATGAGGTGTCCAAACTTCTCCTGGTAGATGACCAACACCAGCAACTTCACAATGCACTTTAAGATTCTATGCCTCTCAACTCTTACAGACTTTGGGAACTTCATTGCCAAATTAAATGCAACATGCAGTCACCCCTTTTGCTTGTGCCCCTTTCTTCTACCGCATTTTTCCTTTCAGTCAATTTTCTTCTTGAATTTTCATCAATTTGCTTTAATGCATCACTCTGTGAACATCCAGCCCTTTCATTGCTAAAGTTTTGATACTAATGTCTGGACAACTGTCAAGTCAGAAATCATCCCCATGCTTATGGGTCCATGTTGTGAACACGACTGGGAGATTTATACTGTATGAGTAGAAATTTACTCAAATTAAATATCCAAATATTTTGAGATACTGGATTTTTTTTTTCATGAGCTGCAAGCCATAGTCATTAAAAATCAAATATTTTACTTTATGTGTAATAAATTTAGAATATGAGTTTTACTTTTTAAATACTTGCCACTTAAACAAGGGTTACACTTCAGTGACCTAACCGTGTAAAAAACCTTTCCATTTCTGTCTCTTTCTGGATATAGTTATAAATCTAAGTATGATCTGTTGTTTAAAACATCTAACTTTAAGTGAATTCTAAACTGGTGTTGTTTAAAAAAAAAACATAATCTTCATCCGATCTATTTTTTCCATCTCATCTGTGATTCACTCTCTGATTACTGAACAGGTTGTGTATTAGACTGATGACAAAAGTAAACAAGGCATAAGAGACATTAAATTATGATTATTTTAATTAATAAGTTAGGCAGAGAGTTTTGCTGAACAGAAATACAGGCAGACATTTATGTACTGGACATCGGCTTCAACCCGAAATAGTAATATCAGTGATTACCTTCCAGCTGATCAGCTTATTTTTACCTTTTAACTATTTCTAAAAATGCTTTTAGCATCAATAACAGGTACTGTACTTATGCTAGTATGTATAAAATTCAGTGTTTTGAATATATTTACATTCAGAAAGTTGTTAGAAAATGTCAGAAGTACTTTCTACATTAAATATCACACAGGGAATGATGCAGCACAGTGCAACACAGTTCCAATGTGTTCTTTAAATTCTATATAGTAACTGATAAAGTAAAGACAAACAGCTTGGTATCTGGTTTTAAATGACGGCTTAAATGAAAGAAAACCAAACCAAATCTCTAATGAAGATATGTTTTAAGCTTGTATATATTTTAGCTTGTAGCCAAAACACAAATATCTATTTATAGTACTTTTAGTAATCCATAATGTCAACATTACAATTGTTATAAAAACAATACAATAAATAAAAAGTGAATTAAAACAATGGTACCTGCATTTGGAGCTGTCGCAAAAACTTGGCTGAAGAAAAAGATGAGACAAGGAAACTCTGAAAAATCAGATGTAATGTGGCAGAGCATATAAAGCACTGCTTTTTATATACTTTTCTGATATGTCATATGACAACCAGGCAGTGTTAAAGCCACACCTTTTTTTCAGTCCACCAATCAGCTGTGATATTAAAACCACCTGCACCACTCCCTGCCAGAGAATACTGTTTGCATGAAGGAGTGTACAGTACTTTATCAGGTACAATGTTTAGGCAGGGGGTAAAAGCAACATGAATGAATGAATGAATGAATGACAAAACCCAAGATTTCCCAGCCAAATATTGCCCAGTACATCACACTGCCTCCACCAGCTTACCTTCTAGACCACAATGGTGCATTTACTTCCCCATTACATGAGAAAATGTAATTCATCAGACCAGCACATCTTTGTTCCATGGTTCAGTTCCAATTCTCACATGCACATTGTATGTACGTTTGATGGGGGACTGTGGTCAGAATGGGCACCCTCACTGGTTTGCAGCTTCATAACCAAATACACAGCAGGTTGAAATCAGTTCTAACATCTTTCATTTCCAGCATTAGCGATTTTAATTTAGTTTTTTTTTTTTTTTTTTACAATTTGTTACAGTAGCTCTTCAGCGAGATCCAGCCAAGGCATAGTCTTTTCACTTGCTGCATATATATATATATATATATATATATATATATATATATATATATATATATATATATATATCAGACCCCTTCACAGTTGCCATTATAATGATAAAATTTATATTATTCACTTCACCAGCTAGTGGTTTTAATGTTATGGCTGACTGATGTATATAAGGAATACTGTATATACTGTTTCCTGACACTCTGATAATTTCTTCAGTTCTTAATGCTTTAATTCTTATTAAACAAAAGATCTAAAGTGTCACAAACTAGTATGACATGCAGTTCGGGTGGATGTTACTGCCGTGGGCAGAGAAGGCAAGCATAGGCGCAGAGGGGTTGTTGTTTTTTTAAAACATAAAAGTCTTTAATTAACGAAAAAAGGAACAAACAAAATACATACATGGGCTCTGGACAGACACACAGTCTTGTTTGGCATTTCAGACCATTTATGCATTTCAGACCATTTAAAGCATTTCAGCCCCTAAAGGACTGACACAAAGGCTTGAGACTGGACGGAATACTAGAGACTGGACGAGACCGGACAAGGGACACAGGGGCTAGAGACTGGACAAGACAGGGCTAGAAACGAGAAGGGGAGCACACAGGAAGCTAGGGGAGCAGACACTTGAGGCTAATGGAACATTCTAGAGGCTGGACGGGACAGGAACACTAGAGGTGAGAAGGGGAGCACACTGGAGGTTAAGGGGACACACTGGAGGCTAAGGGGACACACATGGAGACACACCACACAGTACACACACAAATACACAAAATAAACCAAAAAGACACACTTACACATTACTCAAATCACAGAACACAACAGAGCCCAGATAAACTTACATAAGTAAAATAAACCATAATCAAAACAAACCCAAACCATATGCCCACTGACAGTATTAATGCTCAACCCAGTTTCCCAGAACAACCAGCTATTTATAACAATACTAATGAGCTACCTCGGTTCAGGTAAGCACCCGCAGGTGCCTTCTGGGAAACTGAGTCGACTAACAAAAACTACAAAACAAAAATAAACATGTGCACACAGCGACCTCTGGTGGTAGTCCCTTACATAAAGAAATAAAATGGAAATAAATTAAAGCAAATTAAAATTTTAAAATGTTGAAATCAGATATGAACATTTTAAGTGAAAATATGGTAGACATAGAAGAAATGAATGGAGCAATAATTGCAGCTATCATACAGTAAAAAAAAATATGGAAAAGTAACATAGTGGAAGTGTGAATTTAGACAAAAGTAAAAAATTAAACATTTACAGCTTTTCTCAGTCACTTTAGAGCATTTGTCCATGTATTCCTTTTTAAAGTTGATAGTAAAAAGACATAGCTATGTTGTCAATATGAAAGTGGACTACAGTATGTATATATTCCTTGATAAAATCTATGGCTACCCAGATAGCACTACTTTGTTGACCCAACATCGGCAAAATTTTGGTAACCTGTAGTCAGTGCTCTGATGTCGGCCCAACTTTGGGCCAATGGCAGTTCATATGTTGGGCCCTGTTTGTATCAGTGGTTGACCCAATGTCATTTTGTGTGTTGGGTCACTTGTTGGCTTATCATTGGTGGAGCCAATGATGCCATCACATCAGAAGCTCATATGAGGGTTGGTTACCAATATATTACATAAATAATATTGAAAGAACTATAGATCTACCTCAGTGGATGTTTTCTAAATGATAAATATTAAATTCATTGTGCTTTGTGCTCAACTGTGTACTGTACACTGTCCAACAGGTCACTAGATGGCGCTAGGGAGCCACCTAAAATACCATTTGGGCCACTATTTGAATTGCTGCGTTTACTTTGTTTCATCTGGAGGAAAATATGTGTGCTACTCTATAAAACTGGAAATGATGTTGAACTGAGTTAAGCCAAAATTGGAAAATGTTTTTCTCATCATTTTGCTGATTGAAAATGAATATTTTAAAGAACATATTTTGAAGTACATTTTAATGTACAATGCTTAAATTATCGATGTATTTAAAAAGACTCTTCAAAAATGCAAGTTCTCCAAAAATGCTGTAATGTTGATGAGGAAAATAATGATAAAGAGCAGCTGAGCTACAGTCACCAAGCTGATGGTGAAAGTACTGAGGTGAATGATGAATGATGATGAGGAAGATGCCGAGCAGTTGGCCCTTCACCAGTGTGCTATCTGGGAAACATTTAATGGCATGTATCCCTGCTTAAGAATGGACAAGGCTGCACTTTTTCCTAAATGGCATGTATAATTGACAACAGTACAACATTACACATTGCTGTATCTATGAGCTTGATCACAAGATACTGGACAATATCTGTATAATATCGCTGCTTGGCACAAAGAAAAATAAATGGAAATATGAAACACAGGATACACCCCATAGACAGGACTGTACATGCGGTGCAGTATGCTGAATTACAGTGCAGTCTTTCTACATGTTCCTGTCTGTTATTCCATTGATTCTCATCTGCATTACAATGCAGCATGGAGTCTTTTGGAATGTCTTATCCAGCCTCTGCTGCCTCCTGCTGAATCCATTATTGGTTGACCTAACGCTTCTAACATTACCCTTTATTGGTGAGTAAAGGTTTACCTGAGAGCAGCTCGTTAACTCAGGACACTTTTACAAAAATAGGTCTAATAATAATGACAACAAGCATTATTCCATGTAACGGCTTTTTCTAATAAACTAAGCTTTGATGGTTTTTTTTGGCAGTAAGACTATTCAACAGAAAACTGGTATGAAGCACTTTGATAAATACTTGCCTTTGAATAAAAAACAACTGATACAGTAGGAAACAGCAGGCAGTACTACATCATCATTTGCATGAATTTGTAAAATCATTTGTACTTTGTTCCAAAGAATAGGAAATTGCTTTTATGATGTGCACAAGTACAAACTGTTCGAGGAATTTCAATTGAAAGATGTAACAAAACACCTGATAAAATCTTTAATATGTTAAAGAAGCAGCACTCAATTGATAAATAATAAATAATACAGTAAATTGAGCATGATGGTTACAAACTTTGCAACAAAATTGTAAGGGAAACTTAACTATTCTGCATATAGGCATGATTATAGAAATGAATAGCATAAGACAATCCAGGAATTATTCATTGAAAAAAGACACCTGTAAGTATACCTAAAATACATAGTCATTGCATATGCAAGGTCAACTTACCCAGGCAAGGATCGAATATGTAACATAATGACCGAACATTCATTCATTTATATCACGTATACTGTGCACATGGTCGCGGAGGCCTGAAGCCTACCCAAGGAGATTTAGGACTTGAGGCTGGGTACACACTGGACAGGGGGTCAATCTGTTGTAGGACACACAAGCGCACAGAATACAGCCAATAAATCCAATTAACCTAACCTGCATCTCTTAGGGATGTGAGAGAAAATAGGAATATCCGAAGGAAATTCACCAAGCACGTGGAGAACATGCAAACTCCATGCACACAAAGACGGGAATCAAACCCAGATCCTGGAGGTGCAAGGCAACAATGCTAACCACCGTGCCACCGCTTCACCCATACAGAGGCTTGAATCGAACACTGGAGGTGTGAGGCCACAGTGCTAACCACTAATGCCATGCTCCCCAATGGTCAAGCCTTTGACAAAAAAAAATATTTCAGAAACAATTTAACAAAATGAGTGTAATAGAAAATATTAGTTGCAATATTAACACGTGGCAAAGATACATTCGACCAAGATACATTATACATTAAAAAAAGGTGGGGAGTAAACTTATTTCAGTATACCAGAGTGGATTCCATAAAGGAAGAACTAAAGTAGACTTAATACTACAAAATATATTAAACATAGTGAAGGAATAGCAAAAAAATAAGGATTTAGTGAGGGGCATAGATGGTGCAGCAGAGAACTATGGGAGGGATTGTGCTACTCCTTTTCTGTTGAGCACAAAAAAACAATGTCTTTCTTTTCTTGTTCAAGTTCTCTTTTTTTCTGTTATTTTACACACTGTTTTCTCTTCTCTCTTTTTTGTACACTGCTTTTTTTTCTTTTCTTTATGCCAGAGCGAGACCTGGTTACATACATGGAGACATTACATAAAGTTAAACCTTTGATTGATTAATTAATTTTAAATTATGAAATTCAATCCAATTCAATTCTATTTTATTTGTATAGTGCTTTTAACAGCTGTCAT
Source organism: Clarias fuscus (assembly GCA_030347435.1). NCBI lineage: Eukaryota > Metazoa > Chordata > Actinopteri > Siluriformes > Clariidae > Clarias > Clarias fuscus. The sequence continues at coordinate 28,632,393 of CM059216.1, forward strand.
TGTCGCAAAGCAGCTTTACACAGTCAAAAGAAGTCATGGAAGTCCGTATGAAATGTGAATGTGTATAATATCAAAATTATTAGCCCCTGATAAGCAAGCCGAGAACGACAGTGGCAAGGAAGAAAACATCTCCCTGAGATGGCAATGTGAAGAAACCTTGAGAGGAATGAGACTCACAAGGAACCCATCCTCATTATGGTGATAAGGTACACACGTGGACAAAATTGTTGGTACCCTTCGGTCAATGAAAGAAAAACTCACAATGGTCACATAAATAACTTTAATCTGACAAAAGTAATAATTTTAAAAAAATTCTATGAATGTTAACCAATGAAAGTCAGACATTGCTTTTCAACCATGCTTCAACAGAATTATTTTAAAAAAGAAACTCATGGAACAGGCCTGGACAAAAATGATGGTACCCCTAGAAAATACTGAAAATAATGTGACCAAAGGGACATGTTAATTCAAGGTGTGTCCACTAATTAGCATCACAGGTGTCTACAATCTTGTAATCAGTCAGTGGGCCTATAGGGCTCCAGGTAGTCACTGTGTTGTTTGGTGACATGGTATGTACCACACTCAACATGGACCAGAGGAAGCGAAGGAAAGAGTTGTCTCAGGAGATTCGAAAGAAAATTATAGACAAGCATGTTAAAGGTAAAGGCTATAAGACCATCTCCAAGCAGCTAGATGTTCCTGTGACTACAGTTGCACATATTATTCAGAAATTTAAGATCCATGGGACTGTAGCCAACCTCCCTGGACGTGGCCACAGGAGGAAAATTGATGACAAATCAAAGAGACGGATAATCCGAATGGTAACAAAAGAGCCCAGAAAGACTTCTAAAGAGATCCAAGGTGAACTACATGCTCAAGGAACATCAGTGTCAGATCGCACCATCCGTCGTTGTTTGAGCCAAAGTGGACTACATGGGAGACGACCAAGGAGGACACCATTGTTGAAAACAAATCATAAAAAAGCCAGACTGGAATATGCCAAACTACATGTTGACAAGCCACAAAGCTTCTGGAAGAATGTCCTATGGACAGATGAGACAAAAATGGAACTTTTTGCCAAGGCAAATTTTGCTAATTATACTTGAAGCATATGAAGAAAAGAACACTGTCCCTACTGTGAAACATGGAGGAGGCTCTGTTATGTTCTGGGGCTGCTTTGCTGCATCTGGCACAGGGTGTCTTGAATCTGTGCAGGGTACAATGAAATCTCAAGACTATCAAGGGATTCTAGAGAGAAATGTGCTGGCCAGTGTCAGAAAGCTGGGTCTCAGTCGCAGGTCATGGGTCTTGCAACAGGACAATGACCCAAAACACACTGCTAAAAACACCCAAGAATGGCTAAGAGGAAAACATTGGACTATTCTAAAGTGGCCTTCTATGAGCCCTGACCTCAATCCTATTGAGCATCTTTGAAAGGAGCTGAAACATGCTGTCTGGAAAAGGCACCCTTCAAACCGGAAACAACTGGAGCAGCTTGCTCTTGAGGAGTGGGCCAAAATACCTGCAGAGAGGTGCAGAAGTCTCATTGACAGTTACAGGAATCGTTTGATTGCAGTGATTGCCTCAAAAGGTTGTGCAACAAACTATTAAGTTAGGGGTACCATCATTTTTGTCCAGGCCTGTTCCATGAGTTCATTTTTTTTTATAATTCCGTTGAAGCATGGTTGAAAAGCAATGTCTGACTTTCATAGGTTAACATTCATAGAATTCTTATTTATTATTCATTTTGTCAGATTAAAGTTATTTCTGTGACCATTGTGAGTTTTGCTTTCATTGACCGAAGGGTACCAACAATTTTGTCCACGTGTGTATCTGTCCAGAGTTTAGCACGATTTAGTGTATTACCAATTCTGTTTATCCCATGGCCACCGATGATAATATAATGTCTGATATTTATTAATTAATTATGAGCAAGGTAACATAAGATATGGGCAAATGTTTAGACTTCAAAATACACAACCTAGACAACAATTCTTTATAAAGAAACAAGAATTTATTTGACTAATCTACGATACATGCAACTATGCTGCTTAAACACACGCACACACACACATACACACAAACAGTTCGGAGGGTGAAAGTTAATGGAGTTCTTCTAGTACTGTTTACTAGACCAGAGAAAGTCCCAAGAGCAGAGTCTTTGGTTTAGTTATGAAGCGAGCACCAATTTTCAGGAATGTATGAAGCTTTGTTTGTTTACTTGCGTTACGTTTTGTTCTTGTCCGTTGGTTCGCTTCCAGCGAAGGGAATCATGGCATTGCTGATTGGTTAGTGCGCAGTTGTTGAGATGACGATAAAGAACCAAGGCGAAAAACGCCAGCAGGGGTTGCGTAGCGCCAGCAAGGACCGAAGCACAAGCGGCAACAGAGTGGGCGAGTTCAGGCTACGTGACGTTCAGACATGAAGAGGCTGTTCGGACTTTGGGTTTTTTGACCCGCATGGAGTAGGTTCGTCCTCCAGGCGTTTGTCCCGTTCATATGACGAACTTTTCATACACATCAATGCTCTTTGAATGCAACAAGCTTTCATTCAATACCGAGCATCCCATATCTTGTATACTCATTTATACCATCATCTATAGAGAGGGGTTATATGTGTTAATTACACTTCCCAAGTTTAGGATAAACATGTTGAACACAACACAAAGATATCAAACATCTTATATGAGCACATACATATAACATAAGATACATAATTTATATTTGCCCTACCTATTTGGCCTATTATTATTGGACATAGAAACAAATGAAAACAACCATTAAATACTTGATCATATGTTTCTATGCTATTTTGTGCATAGAAAAGATCATTATGATTATGATTATTATGTTGTTGTTGTTGTTGTTAATAAATACATATTATTATTATTATTAGTAGTAGTAGTAGTAGTAGTAAACATATTATTATTATTATTATTATTATTATTATTATTATTATTGTTGTTGTTGTTGTTATTGTTATTATTAATATTAAACATATTATTATTATTATTATTATTATTATTATTATTATTAATAGCTCAACTCTTTAAATATTTAAAACAAAGTTGTAGCCAATTATTGGCCATTGATGTAGTTGGCTCAAGTCAATGTTTTTTTTTTTTTTTAAACAAAAAAACAAGTTGGCCTAACAATACCCAAAAAATTTAAAATACAAACATGACTTAACTAGTCAAAGTTAAAACAGTAATTTGTATAAAGCAGTTAAATACATCTTTTATTTTGTTTAAAGGTCACTAAAAAACCTGGAAAACATAAGCTGCTTATCAGTCTCTATCTGGTTCTTAGGCAGAACTGTACATGCGGTGCAGTATGTTGAATTACAGTGCAGTCTTTCTACATCTCCTTATGTGTCTGTCGTTCAAAAGATTCTCATCCACATCAGCACACTGCATGGAGTCTTTGGAAATGTCTTTGCATCCATCATTGGTTAAACTAATGCTTCAAACATTCCCCTCCATAGGTGAGTCAAGACTTACCTGAGACAAATTCAGGACACATTTACATTAACAGATCTAATAAAAATGTCTAGAAAATACTTATGTATGTTTGACAGATAACTGGTTCAAGCATTTTTCCATGTGATGACTTATACAATGAACTAAGATTTGATTTTTTTTTGGCAGTAAAATTATTTAACAGAAAACTGGTTAAATAGAAATAAACATTATATATATATATATATATATATATATATATATATATATATATATATATATATTTTATAATTACTTGCCTTTGGATAAAAAACAGAGCAACTGATTTCATAGGAAACAGCAGACAGTACTACATAATCATTTGCATGAATTGCTGAATCATTTGCAATTTGTTCCAAAGAATAAGAATTTGTTTTTGTAATGTGTGCAAGTGATTAATTATCAAAAGCTCGTACAAGATGTTTTGAGAATTTAAATTCTAATTTGAGAAATTTACGAAAACAACAGAAAAAAAATATATATTAAAGAAGCAACACTCAATAGAAACAATCATAAAGTACAAAAAAATAAAAAGCAATTATAATGGAAATGAATATTGGTAGGAAATGGAAGAGAAACTCAACTACTGTATCTTGCATGTAAGCATGATTAAATAAATCAGTGGCATAATAAAAAGTGAAGAAATGCCTGTCTTTAACAGCTCTCTATGTGAAAATAGTTAAAAGTAAAGTAAAACCTTTATTTTGTCACATATACATTACAGCACAGTGAAATTCCTTTTTCACATATCCCAGAGTAACTGGGGTCAGAGCGCAGGGTCAGCCATGGTACAGCGCCCCTGGAGCAGTTAGGGTTAAGGGCCTTGCTCAAGGGCCCAACAATGGCAACCTGGCTGAGCTGGGAATCGAACCGCCGATCTTTCGATCAGTAACTCAGTGCCTTAGCCCACTGAGCCACCACTGCAAAATCCAAGAATAACGGAAATCAGATGTTAGTCTGTTAGAAGATTATGTTAGACACATATTAGTATACCTGAAATAAATCGTAGCTCCAAATGCAAGATCAACATATCCAGGCAAGGATCCAATAAAGTATGTAGCATAATGACCAAATACATTACAAGAATGTAATGTGCAGTATTTGGTCATGTATTTTTCTTTCAGGTACATATCATTTACAAAAGTACAAAGTTACGCATTGTTGTATGTGAGAGATTGATCACAAGATACTGGACATACAGTAATTCACATTTGTGCTTTTCACTGTATGGACTGTAATTTGTTGACAATTATTGTCATTTTGATACAGAAAAGAAAAAGCAATAGAAATGTCTAGAAAATATGTGTATATTTGACAGATTATGATAGTGTGAGATATATTTAATACATGTCATGTCAAATGTTATTTTGACAAATGTTATTTTGACAAATGAAATATTGCCAAGCTTAGGAACATTTTATCAATGTCTGATGCAGAAAAGGTAGTTCATGCATTCATGACCTCCAGACTGGACTATTATAATGCATTACTATGTGTTTGTCCTGCATCCTCATTAAACAAGCTACAGTTAGTCCAAAATGCAATATTCTTACCAGATCAAGAAAATTTGCTCATATAACCCGAACACTATCATCCCTGCACTGGCTACCTGTTAAGTTTAGAATTAATTACAAACTAGCACTAATTACATATAAGGCCTTAAATGGTTAGTGTCATGCACACTTGTAACTAGACCGGCACTAGGACCCGGAAGTAATACGGTCGGGTTTCAGGAAGCATAAAAGGAAACAAGATGGCGCTTCACATTGCTCAGTCATTGAGTTTTGCCCATGCAAACTCAGCCTATCACACTCAGCCTATCGCCTCGCTCGTCTAAACGTGAGTACTCACTTTCTTGGGTTATCGCTTCCGATTGGGTGTGTGTATTTAGAACGCGGGTTTATTTGTGTAAACTCTTGCTCTCGCTTCGGGAGAGTTCTAATAATAACCAGTGTGGTTATCCTGCCTGCTCGCGTTACTTCCGCGTTTGGGTTTACCATCCACGCTACAGGGCTAACTGCTAGTCTTCTGATTCATCTCCGGTTAGTTCGTGACAGAATGACTGAGCCGACCGACTGGGGAGACTCCGCCCTCCGGACGGCCTACTACGAGGGACTGGCTTTGCGTATAAAAGACGAGCTCACCGGACGAGAGCTCCCAGCGACCTTGGAGGGCTTAATCCAACTCGCCCTCCGGATCGACCAATGTCTGCTCGCCATCCATCATCCATTCATCACCACCCATCATCCTCGGACACCCTTGGCTGCTGCATCATGACCCACTCATATCATGGACCCAAAATCGGATTCTACAGTGGGGGCCGACCTGCACCGAGCTCTGCCTACGGGCCGAGGCTGGGTCGTGCTCTAGGGAGTCCGAGGCCCCCGATGTCGACACAAACAACATCTCGCTAGACTACCGGGACCTGGCTGATGTCTTCTGTAAGAGACGCGCTACCCACCTACCTCCTCATCGCCCATACGACCTGGCAATCGATCTTCAGCCAGGCGCGACACCACCCCGCGGCCACCTCTATTCACTATCCAACATCGAGATGCAGGCGATGGAGGAGTATGTTTCCAGCGGACTTCGCCATGGTACCATCCGGCCCTCCTCCTCACCTGCCGCCGCGGGGTTCTTCTTCGTGAAAAAACGCGATGGTAGTCGACGTCCCTGTGTCGATTACCGGGGGCTGAATAACATCACCATAAAAAACCGACACCCGCTGCCTCTTACCAACTCTGCCCTGGACGCCGTCTCTGGTGCCACCATTTTCACTAAGTTGGATCTCTGGAGCGCCTACAACTTGGTGCGCATCAGAGAGGGCGATGAGTGGAAGACGGCCTTCATCACCCCTACAGGACACTACGAGAGTCTCGTCATCCCCTTTGGTCTCTGCAACGCACCTGCCGCTTTTCAGCAATTCATCAATGACGTCCTCAGAGACATGTTAGGCCGCTGGGTGTTCGTCTACCTTGACGACATCCTCATCTACTCCCGAACCGTCAACGAACATATCCAGCATGTCAGAGCGGTTCTAAAGAGATTGCTCGCCCACCAGCTGTACTGTAAGTTGGAGAAGTGTGCTTTTCACGAGCGCTCCACCACGTTCCTGGGTTTTGTCATCTCGCCCCAGGGTGTGGCCATGGACCCGCAGAAACTGGAAGTAGTGAGCCATTGGCCCCTACCCAAGACTCTTAAACAACTCCAGAGATTTCTCGGGTTTGCCAATTTCTATCGCCGCTTTATCCGGGACTACAGTACCACTGCAGCTCCACTAACCGCTCTGACCCGCCCATCACCTCACCCCTTCAATCTCACCTCAACTGCCGTCTCTGCCTTCCATGAGCTCTGTCGCCGCTTCACCACTGCTCCCATCCTCCTTCACCCGGATGCTGACAAACCATTCGTTGTGGAGGTGGACGCTTCGGATGTGGGCGCCGGGGCTGTTCTCTCCCAGCGAGGTTCAGACCAAAAACTGCACCCCTGAAGTTTTTTCTCCAAGAAATTTGACGCCACTCAGCAGCGATACGGAGTAGGGGACCACAAGCTGCTGGCCATAAAGTGGGCCTTGGAGGAATGGCGACACTAGATCCAGGGCGCCAGAGAGCCGTTCATCGTCTGGACCGACCATCAAAACCTCATCACTATCCGCACCTTAAAACAACTCAACCCCAGACAGGCGCGGTGGGCACTGTTTTTTGAGAACTATAATTTCCACCTGTCATACCGCCCGGGGTGTCACGGGCGTGCGTGGGGGTGAAGGATCCAAGCGCAGAGTGAGCTTTTACTGTTTCTCCGCACGAGCTCTGCAGCGCGAATGCAGAGTAGAGCCAGTGTATGTAGACAGCGAGTGCAGCGCTTAGAGTCAATGAGCTCAGTGGCTGGAATGCGGAAGTACCGAGAGCGCACTCATTGTTTTTCTGAATGGACTCCGTGGCAGGAATGCGGAAGTGCCGAGCCGGCGCATATAGAAAGTGCATACGCTGTTTGCAGGTGATGACAATCCCGCGAAGCGAGGCAGACGAATCGCGCAGGCTGCTAGATCCGAAACAGTAGCTCGTGGTCGATGAACAGGCAGAGGTCAGAAACATTAAACCGAGAAAGTCCGTGATCAGAGCTCGTGGTCGATAAACAAATCCAAGGGTCAGCAACAGTAAATCCGTATAGACGAAAGATCCGTAGCGTGAGACAAAGACGAGGTCGTGAAAACAGAGCGTGGTTGAGATCCGGGAGTTCAAAGCAGAGAGAAACGCTGGAATACTGGGCATGGATAGCACACAATAATCTGGCAGAGAGCTGTTGTCTGAAGGTGTGTTAAATAGAGAGCTGTGATGATCAGGAATTGAGAACAGGTGTGTTTGGAGCGGTGAATGAGGTGGTGAAAAGCAAGGAACGGGATGGATCGTGGAGCAGGAGTGTGCAGGTGATCATGATCTTGACTGAGATATGGGCATGACCTGGCATGCTGTGACAGTACCCCCCCCCCTCTACGAACGACACCTGGCGTTCTTTAGGGTGCCTCGGGGTGAAGATTGTGAAACTCTGTGATCAGAGAGCGGTCCAAGATGAACCTGGCTGGTACCCAACTTCTTTCCTCGGGTCTATAGCCCTCCCAATCCACCAGGTACTGGAGGCCGCGCCCACGGCTGCGGGACTTAAGGAGTCTGCGGACGGTAAAGGCTTCACCCCCGTCTATAAGTCGAGGTGGAGGAGGAGGGCGTGGGGTTGGTGACAAAGGACACGGGACCAAACGGCGGACATGGGAGACGTGGAACGCATGGATAATGGCAGGGCCAGTCTGATGGAGCATGGATTAATGACATGAGAGATTGTGAATGGGCCAATGAACTTAGGCGAAAGTTTCTGGGATGTAGTCTTGAGTGGTAGGTTACATGTGGAGAGCATAACTCTTTGTCCAACTGGAGCAGCTGAGCGGTGGAGATTAGCCTTGCGCTGAAAAATGGCCACGGAACGTTGTAATTGAGCACGAGCTTGTTGCCATGTCCTTTTACAACGACGGATGAAGGCTTGAGCTGAAGGGACAGCAGTTTCTTCCTCCTGGGTTGGAAACAATGGTGGTTGATAGCCGAGGCAACACTGAAAAGGTGACATGCCTGTGGAGGAGGTGGGGAGCGAGTTATGCGAATACTCAATCCAAGGGAGGAAACGACTCCAAGAAGCTGCATCCTGTGAGGTCATGCATCTCAGAGATTTCTCCAATTCTTGATTCATGCGCTCGGTTTGACCATTGCTCTGAGGGTGAAATCCTGATGAGAGGCTGGGGGTGGCACCAATAAGGCCACAGAAGGCTTTCCAAAATTGTGCAGAGAACTGCGGGTCCCTGTCCGAGACTATATCCGATGGGAGGCCGTGGATTCTGAAAACGTGGGAGATAAGGAGTTCAGCCGTTTCCTTGGCAGATGGAAGATTTGGTAGAGGGATGATGTGGGCTGACTTGGAAAACCAAGTTTTCAACTGTTAAAATGCAGGTATTATTGTTGGAAGGTGGCAATCCGGTTATGAAGTCCAGTGAAATGTGAGACCAAGGGCGATGGGGAATGGGAAGGGGTCTTAGGAGTCCCTCAGGTGGACGATTTGTTGTCTTATTCCTGGTGCAGATATCACAAGACGCCACAAAGCTTTTGACATCCTCCCTGATGGTCGGCCACCATGATGGTCGGCCACCAGTTGATTGAGCTGTGACACGGGGTCCAAGAACACCAAAGCCGACGCCCTCTCCCGACAGCACGAGGAAGACGCCCCCCGGACGGCCCCTGCGCCTGTCCTGCCACCCACCAAGATCCTCGCACCGCTCAGTTGGAACCTGGAAACGAGGGTCCGCCAGGCACAAGCTACGGAGACCGAACCGGCAGGTGTGCCGTCTGGCCGACTCTATGTACCCAACGCCATCAGGGCCGAAGTACTCCAGTGGGGACACTCCTCCCCACTTGCTGGACACCCCGGAAAGCGGTGCATCCTACTTTTCGTCCAACGTGCCTTCTGGTGGCCCAATATGAGGAAGGACATAGACGAGTTCGTCCAGGCGTGCCCAGTGTGTGCCAGGTCCAAGGACAGCAACCGACCATCGCCAGGGGAACTTCAACCACTCCCGGTTCCCCGCCGACCCTGGACACACATTGCCGTTGACTTCATCACGGGCCTGCCGGTTTCCGAAGAAAGAGACACCGTCCTCACCATCGTCGAGGTTCACCTGGTGGCCCTCTCCGGTCTCCCATCAGCTAAAAGGACAGCCGAGCTGATATTAGAGCACGTAGTTCGCCTGCATGAGTTCCCAAAGAACATCGTCTCGGACAGGGGGCCCCAGTTCACATCTCGGTTCTGGAAGGCCTTCTGCCGTCTGATCAATTCCACCTGCAGTCTGTCCTCCGGTTACCATCCACAGACTAACGGTCAGACGGAGCGAACCAACCAACAACTGGAGCGCTACCTGAGATGCTTCATTGCTGATCGCCAGTGCTCCTGGGCCCGCTACGTCATTTGGGCTGAGCTGTCTCACAACCTCCACATGTCTTCTGCCACCAACCTAAGCCCATTTGAGGTATGCTACGGCTTCCAACCTCCGATGTTCGACCATCAAGAACCAGAGGTGGAAGTACCGTCGGTCCAACAGTTGGTTCGCCGGTGTCGACGGCTATGGAGACAAGCAAACGACGCCATTCAACAGGCTAATCGCCGTTACACTCTACAACATCGCCGTCGACACCCACCGACCGGGACGAATGTACCAAGTAGGTGATAAGGTATGGCTATCAACAAAAAACCTACACCTGCAGACTGAATCAAGAAAGTTGTCACCAAGATTCATCGGACCATACCGCATCAACCTCCGGATTAACCCTGTCACCTACCGGCTCCAGCTGCCTGCGGCGCTCCGGATCCATCCGGTATTCCACACCTCCCAGCTCAAACCCTTCATCACTTCACCAATGGTTCCCCCCACCCACCCTGCTCCTCCTCCCCGTATCATTGAGGGTGGTCCCGCCTACACCGTACGCCGGATCCTTGACTCACGTCCTCGGGGCAGAGGGCTCCAGTACCTGGTGGATTGGGAAGGTTACGGTCCCGAGGAGCGATCTTGGATTCCGGCTCGGTTTGTCCTAGACCTCGAACTCATCCGGGACTACCGTCGTCGGGTATCCTCCACCCCAGGACCGTCGAGAGTCGGTCCTGGACAGGGGGATACTGTCATGCACACTCGTAACACGACCGGCACTAGGACCCGGAAGTAATACGGTCGGGTTTCAGGAAGCATAAAAGGAAACAAGATGGCGCTTCACATTGCTCAGTCATTGAGTTTTGCCCATGCTATCACTGACGCCTCGCTCGTCTAAACGTGACTACTCACTTTCCGATTGGGTGTGTGTATTTAGAACGCGGGTTTATTTGTGTAAACTCTTGCTCTCGCTTCGGGAGAGTTCTAATAATAACCAGCGTGGTTATCCTGCCTGCTCGCGTTACTTCCGCGTTTGGGTTTACCATCCACGCTACAGGGCTAACTGCTAGTCTTCTGATTCATCTCCGGTTAGTTCGTGACAGTTAGGGCCTTATACGTAATTAGTGCTAGTTTGTAGGAGGCCTAACCTCCTACGTATCTGGCTAGGCTACGTCTTCTGACATGGTACAATACGCAGCGCTTCTTAAAACTCTGATATTCTGGAAACTACCAGAAATTCAAAGTCCACAAAAGGGGGCATAGCATTTTTTAAATTTAGCTCCTAAGCTTTGGAATAGACTTCCTGACAATGTCTGGGGCTCAGTCACAGTCTCCCAGTTTAAAAGCAGACTTAAGACACATCTCTTTAGCCTGGTATTCACATAATTCATCCGATAACCTCATACTCAAGTACATTTAAATGAACACTGACATCTACTGTAGTGCTGTTAATATATTGAAAGGCAACTACACTAACTCTTTCCCACCTGTTCTTTCTTTTTCTAAGCATCCCAAGACACCTGAAGACACCTGTCTACTGGAGATTGTTGAGCTCCAGTAAACAGAGGCCCACCCTGCGAGGATCCTGAGTCATCCAGAGAAGGACCACCTCCAGCTGGATTCTGCTTCATGATGGTTTGGAGCTACACATGCTGCTCCAGGGCTCAGACCTCCTCTGCACCTGTCTGACTCATCCTGGTGCTATTATGGTGCCGAACGTAACTGGACTCGATGTTAAGTTTTTTGGTTATGCTGAACGTCCAGCTGCCTAACACACTGTATTTCAGCAAAAACAAATTACTGCTATCTATTATGATCCACATGAGGATAAGTTCTCTGTTGAGTCTGGTTCCTCTCAAGGTCTTTTCCTATTGGCAATCCAGGGAGTTTTTCCTTGCCACCTTCACCGTCCCACTTGGCTTGCTCATCACGGACAATCAGATCACTATGCACTATGTACTATACATTTTACCTTCTCCTACACATTTCCATAATCTTCTTTTAATTTTGTGAAACTGCTTTGAGACAATGACCATTGTTAAAAGCGCTATATGGATAAAATTGTATTGAGTTAAATTATTTTGATAATATTGCTGAAAATGTTTGTTTATTTGTGCTTTATCGGAGAAAAAAGTGTCCTGTGCCTTTAAAAATTACTTTCTTTTACTTGCCATACCTGAGTCATGACATCATCGCATTCATTGACATTAATTGATGTTAATATGGAGTCCAGGTAGTTATTCTGGTCAGTTATTCAGGCCAGTTAGTCCAGGTAGCATCACTGCTGCGCATTTCATTATTTCTTTATTGATTTTCTTTTCAAGTACAGTGGAACCTCGGATTGCGAGTAACGTGGTTTACGAGTGTTCCGCAAACCGAGCAAAGATTTTTAATAATTTTTTATTCGGAAACCGAGCAAGTATTAGTTTACGAGCGCCGAGTATCATGCTTCACACATGCGACTCTTATTTTGACACCGAGCGTCACTCTCTCACCTCCCCCCTCCCTCCCCCCTCCCTCTCTCCCCCCACGGCTTCGCAAACACACAGAAACTCTGCTCGTGCGCGCACACTTTGACACTGAAACACACACACACGCACAGACGCTCTCTCCCCTTTTCACCCCTCCCGGCTTCACAAAGACACAGAAACTCTGCTCTGTCGCGATTCTTTTCAAAGGTAAGGTGCTGGTTCATTTTTTATTTTTTTTACTTTACAGCAGTGATTCCCTTAGTATGCGCTCACTGGGGCTAATTCCACACACACACACACACACACACACACACACACACACACACACACACACACACACACACACACACACACACACACACAGCGCCTGCGCGCACCAACGGAAACATTATCTGTCAGGATTTATTTGTACTTTTTTTTAAAGGTAAAGTGCAGATTAATTTGTTTTATTTTCATTTTATAGATTTGATTAATTATTTTTATGTATTTATTTTTGGGGGCTGTGGAACAAATAATTTGAGTTTTTATTATTTCTTATGGGAAATGATGATTTGGTTTAAGAGTGTTTTGGAGTACGAGGAACTCCAAAACAAAGGAACTACAACCGAAATTACAGGGCGCTTTGGCGCCCTCTAGGGGTTATCCCTGACATAACCCCCCCTCAAAGGGCGCAACTCCGGGGCGCCACAGGAGGTCCAGGGCATCCCCCCCCAGGGTCCAATGTCCGCCCCTCTCACCCAGAGGCTGGCACCTATGGCCAGTTGTTCCGGTGGCTTCATGCCCCCGTTGAAGCAGGGCGGCGGAGACGGAGGAAGCTCGCCGTCCTCTTTGACGCTGGGCGGTGAAGGCAGTGGGTGCTCGCCGTCCTCGGTGACGCAGGGCGGCAGAGGATGAGGAGGCTCGCTGTCCTCGGCGGCGCATGACAGCGGCGGCGGAGAAAGAGGATGGAGCTCGTGCTCCTCGGCGGCGCATGAAGGCGGCGGCGGAGGAAAAGGAAGCTCACTGTCCTCAACGGCGTACGAAGGCGGCGGCGGAGGAAGAGGATGGAGCTCGTGCTCCTCGGCGGCGCATGAAGGCGGCGGCGGAGGAAGAGGATGGAGCTCGTGCTCCTCGGCGGCGCATGAAGGCGGCGGCGGAGGAAAAGGAAGCTCACTGTCCTCAACGGCGTACGAAGGCGGCGGCGGAGGAAGAGGATGGAGCTCGTGCTCCTCCGCGGCGCATGAAGGCGGCGGCGGAGGAAGAGGATGGAGCTCGTGCTCCTCGGCGGCGCATGAAGGCGGCGGCGGAGGAAGAGGATGGAGCTCGTGCTCCTCGGCGGCGCAGGAAGGCGGCGGCGGAGGAAGAGGACGGAGCTCGTGCTCCTCGGCGGCGCAGGAAGGCGGCGGCGGAGGAAGAGGACGGAGCTCGTGCTCCTCGGCGGCGCATGAAGGCGGCGGCGGAGGAAGAGGATGGAGCTCGTGCTCCTCGGCGGCGCAGGAAGGCGGCGGCGGAGGAAGAGGATGGAGCTCGTGCTCCTCGGCGGCGCATGAAGGCGGCGGCGGAGGAAGAGGATGGAGCTCGTGCTCCTCGGCGGCGCATGAAGGCGGCGGCGGAGGAAGAGGATGGAGCTCGTGCTCCTCGGCGGCGCATGAAGGCGGCGGCGGAGGAAGAGGATGGAGCTCGTGCTCCTCGGCGGCGCATGAAGGCGGCGGCGGAGGAAGAGGATGGAGCTCGTGCTCCTCGGCGGCGCATGAAGGCGGCGGCGGAGGAAGAGGATGGAGCTCGTGCTCCTCGGCGGCGCATGAAGGCGGCGGCGGAGGAAGAGGATGGAGCTCGTGCTCCTCGGCGGCGCATGAAGGCGGCGGCGGAGGAAGAGGATGGAGCTCGTGCTCCTCGGCGGCGCATGAAGGCGGCGGCGGAGGAAGAGGAAGCTCGCGATCCTCAGCGGCGCATGAAGGCGGCGGCGGGGGAAGAGGAAGCTCGTTATCCTCAGCGGCGCTGTGCAGCGACGGAAGCTCGCCATCCCCGGCAGCACTGTGCAGCGACGGAAGCTCGCCGTCCTCGAAGGCACTGTGCAGCGACGGAAGCTCGCCGTCCTCGAAGGCACTGTGCAGCGACGGTAGCTCGCCGTCCTCGAAGGCACAGTGCAGCGACGGTAGCTCGCCGTCCTCGAAGGCACAGTGCAGCGACGGTAGCTCGCCGTCCTCGAAGGCACAGTGCAGCGACGGTAGCTCGCCCTCCTCTTCGCCGCATTGCAGCGGCAGCAGCTCGCTGTGCTCAGCGGCGCGGTGCAGCTGTGCTAGCAGCCCTTGGAGCCTGGCCACCTGCTCCCGCAGGTCACGAATGCGCTCTTCGTTTCTCAGAGCGCATCGCCGAAAGCTGCTCCAATAACTCTGGGAGGCTGCTCCCAGCTGCACGTCCCGCTCACACTCCGCTCTTTTGCCGTTACGCCGTTTGGTTCCCCGGCTACCTTCCACGCCGGCTGCCCAAACTCCAAACATCGTTGCCCCCCCCAAAAAGAATCTCCCCGGGGAAGGGCTCCTCTGCTATGCCTCTTTTTAGGTCTTGCAATCTGTCACGTTCCTGGGTGGTGTTGTTGTGCGGCATAAACGCAGGAGGATCCAGGTTTTTAAAGGAAACGATGTTTATTTAAAGGCAAAACAGGCAGGGAAACTCAACAAAACAAAGATACTTTAAATGAAACTGAAACAAAAACACGTATAGACAAAACAAAAGACACTAGGAAACAGGCAGACATGACTAAGGTAAATGAACAGTTGCAAGACAACACAGGAGAACTAAAACAAACCATTTATAATAAAACTAATAACCAACTCGGTTCAGGTGAGCGCCCCCTGGTCACCTGACCGAGTTGCCCCATGGGAACTGAAGTCTAAACAAAGGAACTACAACCGAAATTACAGGGCGCTTTGGCGCCCTCTAGGGGTTATCCCTGACAGGGAAAGTATTTAAAATCTCATGTTAATAGTTAGTTACTACGGTAACTATTAATATAATGTCTTGAGCTGTCATGTACAAGTTTTTATTATTGATTCATGGTAAATACAGAGTCAAGTAAGCCATGATTGCTGCACTTTTTTAAAATTTCTTTATTAATCTTCCTTTCAGGAGTATTACAATAACTGGTTCAAGCATTTTTTTCATGCAATGACTTTGATGTTTGGATAAAAAAACAACTGATTTCGTAGGAAACAGCAGACAGCACAACATAGTCATTTCCATGAATTTGCCAAATTATTTGCTATTTGTTCCAAAGAATAAAAATTTGTTTTTGTGATGTGACTGCAATTATGCAAGTGACTAGATGATTCAAGACACATTTACATCAACGAATCTAATAGAAATGTCTAGAAAATACTTGACAGATTATGATAACTGGTTCAAGTATTTTTCCATGTAATGACTTATACAATAAACTAAGATTTCATTTTTGTGGTTTCAGTAAGGTTATTTAACA
This sequence comes from Clarias fuscus, assembly GCA_030347435.1. Classification (NCBI taxonomy): domain Eukaryota; kingdom Metazoa; phylum Chordata; class Actinopteri; order Siluriformes; family Clariidae; genus Clarias; species Clarias fuscus. The sequence goes on from CM059216.1 coordinate 28,648,274, forward strand.
GAAAACTGGTTAAATAGAAATAAAAACTCTATATAAAAATTTTGATAATTACTTGTCTTTGGATGAAAAACAACACATCATTTGCATGAATTTGCCAAATAATTTGCAATTTATTCCAAAGAATAGGATCGCAAAAGATCTAGAAAAACAACACAGCACATTGCACTTTGTCTGTTAATAATAATAATAATAATAATACATTTTATTTATAAGCGCCTTTCAAACACTCAAGGACACTGTACAAAAGTTACATAAAGGCACGTAGAAACAAGACAAAACAAAAACAAACAAAATATACCAGCAACAAAACAAAAAAGAGAAACTGTGCAAGAGAGAGGGCAGGAAGGATTTAAGGTGGGTAAGCAAGATTAAACAGGTAAGATTTGAGTTTGGATTTAAAGAAAGACAGTGAATCAATGTTGCGGATTTCTGGCGGTAAAGAGTTCCAGAGCCGGGTAGCAGAGTGTGAGGGAAAGTATTTAAAAGAAAGCCCTCTGTCCCATGGTGGAGAGACGAGCAGAAGGCACAGAGAGATGGAGAGAAGAGGCAGATCTGAGAGAGCGAGAGGGAACATGAATATGAAGAAGATCAGATACGTAAGAGGGGGCAAGATTGTGGAGAGCTTTGAAAGTAAGAAGAAGGATCTTGAAGTCTATACGGTGCTGTACCAGAAGCCAGTGAAGCTGCTGCAAAACTGGAGTGATGTGGATAAATGAAGGAGTTTTAGTGATGATGCGAGCTGCCGAGTTTTGAACCAGTTGAAGCTTATGAAGAGTTTTATGAGGAAGACCGAAAAGAAGAGAGTTACAATAATCGATACGGGAGGTTACAAGATTGTGGACAAGTATAGCATGGCTGAAGCATGGTTTGAATACGTCTTTTTAGCTAGTATCTGCGGCACACATTTTCACTTTACAAAAGGTAGCCTTTTTTTTATCAAAAAGCAGATAAAAGTGTGCGCATATATGAGCAGATTTATCAATAAAAATGCAGATGTAATCCCCCAGACACAAGCATATACTCGGTAAATAAACCCTGCCGCTTGCAACACGAAACACGCAGCGATGTGACCAGCTTTATTTAAGTCATAATATAATTTATTTTTATTGTGTAGTTTTGTTAAATTTTTTTAGTGCATAAGAATTGTGTTTCAGAAACCATGCTTTTTTTTTTCATTTCTCCCCCTGTCCTCAGTGAACCCTGTTTTGGTGAGAGGAATCTGAATGTGGAAAACCTGGTGTCACCCGACTCAGGTGTCAGTAGGTCTTACATATTTATGAACAGCTGTGGATTATTCAGTGAAACACAGGTTATTTTACCCCAAATAAAAGGACTTTGTGAGTATTATAATTAAGTTGTTTACATTTTGCTCATACACACTTGCATGTCAACCTCGGAGTTCAGATATTTTGGGTTGACACACATTTTATACACATTATATATATATATATATATATATATATATATATATATATATATATATATATATATATATATATATACACACACATACATATAGACATATATCACTTTCTCTCTCTCTCTCTCTCTCTCTCTCTATATATATACACATACATACACTCTACATATCCTACCTTTACGGAAAAAAAAGATATGGCAATATATTGTAAAATATGATGCAATATATTAAATAATAAATTCCCATATATAGGAAACTAGTGCTTATAAGTATTAATATATTGTAGTATATGAATGGACCATGTATGGATGTATAGATATTGCAATCAAGACATTATTTCTTATAATTCTATCGAAACATTATTGAAACTTTATGCATGTTTAATAATTATACACACACTTTTATTTTGTCGGTGTGCTCTGATTAATGCCTATAAAGTCTATTTTGTGCAAACTACATAAGCATATAGTAAAACAGTATAAGGAAATATATATATCCAATCAATATATAATAAGAAATAGATTATGAAGTATATTGTTGAATATAAAATTACATATTAATACAATATATTATTTTATTAATATATTTTTTAATAGAAAAACTTTATTTTCTGTTAATTATTAGTTAGTACTAGTTAGTGGAATAATAACAAGGAATATTAACATCATAAAATCTTTTCAATTTACCAGGAGATTTAAACACTATACAATATATTAACGGTTAATATATAGAGAAATATATTTTCTTTGTGTAAGGGTACACACACACACACACACACACACACACACACACACACACACACACACACACTACTCATCTTACATAAACGATGACCAGCCCAAACACCTGTGCCATTATGATTGCCACCAAACCCGGCCCTTTGAAAATGATCTCAAAACATTGATGATGCAAAATTGTAAAGGGATTTTTGATATCTTAAACGTTTCAGCCATGGTGATGCCTTACACTTATGCTGAAAAGTCACCCAGGCAGTGATGGCTTTTTGAAGGGCTTAACATTCACACAAAAAGCACACAGGTTGTGTGCTACACCGTGGTTGGCGATGGAGCAGGTTCTTGGGCACATGTTGCAATCGTTGCTTGCAATTATATTTTTACCTTCTTTATTATACAAGTTTCATTTATAGCATAAGCTTTTTTCTTTTGTTTACATGAAGTTTCAAAAACAGAGCAATCAGGGTCTGGACATTTGAGTATTTGAACTTTAGAATATTTTTTCATAGAGAGATGGTTCTTGGTTCTCATCTAACAGTCATTATCTAGTGGTTAGGCAGGAATAGCCTTTGATATCAGGCCAGCAGTCAGAGCAGACTTCAACCTCTTTCGACTAGCATGAACACAAACTGCACCAAACCTACCATGCATGGGGAGAAAATGCATATAGTCTGCTCACATAGACATTCAGATTCAAAACCCCCAACTCTGAAGCTGTGAGGCAACTGTGCTAACTACAGTACTAAGCCACTTTGAAAGCACCAGACAACTTATTACTGAACTAGAATATGAGATCTGGAGCTGCATATAAAACATGTAGATAGTGATTTCTGTTAAAGGCGGATGCTTCAGTAATGCTATGAAATTATTTGTACTACTGTATATCAAGATGTTACGAGAATAAATGGTAAAACAAATGTAAAAACTCCTGTAAAAAAGATTTACAGAGAGTGATAGTGTACAAGAGTTAAAGAAATTGACATTGTTTACAGAAGACAAATAGATGTTCAACTGCAAGTATGTGTATGTTTTGACATTTTTTGTATCTTGCATCTGTCATGTCTGACGCAAACGCAGGTGGCACAAGCACGTTTATTAATGGTTGAGTCCAAACACAACAAAACACAAACAAAACAAACCAAAAGAATACTCCCCAGGCTGGGTTTGATGCAGGCAGGCTGGCAAGGACAGAAACTGTCCTTACAAAACCGATCTCCATACGAATCCCGAATTTTGACCCTCAGTCGCGACCTTGAACTAGGCCCTTTCCCAGCCTTGCGCTGCCGATATACCTCAGTCCTGGGGGAGAGACGAAGCTAACACTTTTCTTACACAGACAGACATGAAAACAAAGGTGTGCACAACGGTGAACGGACAGGTGTGTACGGGTTCGGCCGGCCTAAATAGAGACACACAGGGAAGACACAGGTGAACTTAATTTGTTTAAACAGTAACAACAATTACACACGTAGACACACTAGGGGGGGACAAAGCACCGGCTCAGTAATCCGTTGAACCCGATCTCTCTCTCCCGGACTGAGGTGGCACAGATGTGACAGCATCTTGTTTTATAGCTTAACTTACTCTATTTTCATTCTATTTCACTATTTATTTCCTTTTTTCTTGTAAATTTTTTTAAGGTCACAGGTGGTCGTATAAGCATTTCACTGCATATCGTACTGTGTATGACTGTGTATGAGACAAATAAAACTTGAATTTGAATTCAACATACTGCCGCTGTAGTGATCATGATTAAGATATTTTATTATTTTTCTTCTTAAATTAGTTTTTTTTTTTTTTTGCTTGTTTGCTTTTTGTCTTGTAAAATTTCAATTAAACCAGCAACTAAGCAACAAGTTAAGCTAGTAGGCAGTAATTTGTTCTTTCTGTACTTTCAGCTATAGGCATGTTAACCAGTCCTTTTTTGTTCGAAGCTTTTTTCAGGGCATTTCTGATGATTTCCTTGTTGTTCACAATGTTATAGGAAGTGAGGTCCACTAGTCTCTGGAAGTCTTCTGATGCAAATGTGATGTTCGTGGTAGCGTACGGGGAGGAGCTGGAACTCACATCAATATTCCCTTCATTTAGCTCCTTCTTTCCTGTCCTCTTTATTCCTGTAGCGAGGGTATGCACAGACACTTTGATCAACCACAACAATTACATTTAAAGAGATGCCCCATAAACACAAACAGGTAGGAGTTATGAGCATTTTTTTTTTTGGCCTATTCACTCATTTACAAAATATTTTCCATGACCTCTAGTCATTCTCTATATTTAACATACAAACCAGAGCTTACTGTGGCATGCAAAATGTATAACAAATGCAATGTTGACCAAGGAACCCATTTTGCTTTTAATAGAATAAACAGTGTAAACCCGGGATGACGTGTATAAAGTGCTTTTACCTGGTGTTTTATACTCTTTGAATGAGCTATTTACTAGTGAAAAGTGGATCACGACAGGAGCATCAGGATTCTCCTCATCTTCAAACACGTACACTTCCTTGTTTGGCTCAGATTTGTATTTGCTGAAATCTATCTTTGGGAATGGTAACCTGTGGTCATTGCAGTATTGCTGAGTCTCCTTCAGGGTCTGTTTCACACAAACACAAGGAACATTTAAGATGGTTGATGTCAACACAGACACAACAGAAACCTACAGTAATACACACCAACTTATTCTTAGACATTTATTTATTACAACTTTGTTCGCTTCCCTAACATACAAACACTGCTAAATGATCACGTTCATAAACCTGATAATAGGATAAAGCACTTACACCTTACTTTGCATTAACATGTAATCTCTTTGGATTCAAATAAACAAGTAGAAATAAAATAATTCTCTAAATAAGATCTCAATCTCTCTCACCGTTAAATGATCCTCGACCCAGCTAAATTCGAGGCACAGAATGACATCGGCACGTCTGTGAGACCGGAGCACAGGAGGGAAGGCTGTGTTAGTAGCAAATCCAGAATCCACCAAGCCCAGAGTGGAGTCCGCAGGGGTCAGTTTATTTGGATAAATGTCGGGGTGTGTATCTAAAACACCAATTCCAAGAAAGAAAGAAAACACACAAAAACACACAAAAACACACACACACACACACACACACACACACACACACACACACACACACACACACACACACACACACACACACACGCGAGATATACAGTATCTATAGTACTCCCCGGATGAGATGCAGAGGATCACACTTGAACAATATAGAGGCATAATAATGAAATTTAAATAAAAAACGAAAGTGAGTTCTGACCATTAGTGGTGTTGAATCCTGGGCTTTCGCTATACAAGTTGTGGAGGGAGAATCCTCTCAGGAAGTTATAGACACTGCTGACAATGGGGCAACCATTCAGGAAGCTGCTCAGAACTGAAGCCTCTGGACTGATCCAGAGTGCTGCATTCGACACTATAGATCATGATATTCTCATAGATCGCTTACAAAATCACATTGGTATTCAGGGACAGGCTTTAAAATGGTTTAGATCCTACCTGTCTGATCGATTCCATTTTGTAGATCTGAATGGAGAACAGTCTGGTGTAATGCCAGTGAAATATGGGGTGCCACAAGGGTCAGTTTTAGGACCTCTGCTGTTCTCAATATACATGCTTCCCTTGGGTAACATCATTAGAAGACATGGGATTAGTTTCCATTGTTATGCTGATGATACTCAGTTATACATTTCCACAAAACCAGATGAAATACCCAAATTGTCTGGACTAACTGAGTGTATTCAAGATATAAAAGATTGGATGACTGATAATTTTCTTTTACTAAATTCAGATAAGACAGAGGTATTACTTATTGGCCCAAAAACCAGTTCATACCAGCTCTCACAATTCAGCCTACGTTTAGAAGGATGTACTGTTACCACCAGCTCGACAGTGAAAGACCTGGGTGTAATATTAGACAGTAACTTATCCTTTGAAAATCATATCTCCAACATCACAAAAACATCCTTTTTCCACCTTAGAAATATTGCCAAGCTTAGGAACATTTTATCTGTATCTGATGCAGAAAAGCTGGTTCATGCATTCATGACTTCCAGACTGGACTACTGTAATGCATTACTGGGTGGCTGTCCTGCATCCTCAATTAACAAGCTACAGTTAGTCCAAAATGCAGCCGCCAGGGTTCTCACTAGATCCAGAAAATATGATCATATAACCCCAATATTATCATCCCTGCATTGGCTACCTGTTCAGTTTAGAATTAATTACAAAATAGCATTACTTACTTACAAGGCTCTAAACGATCTAGCTCCCACATACCTAACCAGTCTTCTGATACGTTACAATCCACCACGCTCCTTAAGATCAGAAAACTCCGGACTACTGGTAGTTCCCAGAATATCAAAATCTACAAAAGGAGGTAGGGCATTTTCATATTTAGCTCCAAAGCTTTGGAATAGCCTTCCTGACAGTGTTCGGGGCTCAGACACAGTTTCCCAATTTAAAAGTAGACTCAAGACGCATCTCTTTAATCTGGCATACACATAATTAATTTCTTTACCTCATACTCCAGTACATCTATCGTGAATGGCAACCACGCTAATTCTTTTCACCTGCTCTTTATTTTTCCACCCATCCCGAGGCATCTGGAGATTGTGCCAACCCTGCGAGGTTCCTGAGGCATCCAGAGAAGGACCTGCTCCAGCTGAATTTTTCTTCATGTTGGTTTGGATCTACACATGCTGCTCCTGAGCTCCCAGTGATCCAGACCCCCATCTGCCCTCTGCACCTGCTGACTCATCCCTGAGCTGAACTGGACTTTGTGTTAATTTAAATAACTTCTGTTATATCGAACTTTCATCTGCATAACACACATGATGTTCTACAATTTCTGTTATCTGTCATCACCCAGATGAGGATGGGTTCCCTGTTGAGTCTGGTTCCTCTCAAGGTTTCTTCCTATTGCCATCTCAGGGAGTTTTTCCTTGCCACTGTCGCCGTCACCCTTGGCTTGCTCATCAGGGACAATCTCATTATCTAGACACATTTTTCTTATACATATATACATTTCCATAAGTCTTCTTTTCATTTTCTTTTCATTTCTGTGAAGCTGCTTTGAGACAATGACCATTGTTAAAAGCGCTATAGAAATAAAATTGAATTGAATTGAATTGAATTGATCCGCAAAGTATCCAAGGTTGGAGATTTGTTACCCGTCTCTACATCCCAGATAAACATTATGTTTAATGACTGAACTAATCTGTTTAGTCTGGTATTCTGGACTCCTCATTTAGACTTTGGTGGAGAAAAAAAGGTGCAGTTCATGCCTTGAGGTTGATTTAATTGTTATTTAAAAAAAAAAAAATTGTACCAAAAAGTGTCCAAAATGATTTGGTCAATGAAGTGTCTAAAATGTAGTGGAAATATTTAAATAGATTTTTTCAACTTCTTTATTGCCAAATGTAATACTGTCTAACTTTAATGTATGAAGTGATTTGAAAAAAATTAATAAATAAATCAAACAATGTACACACTAAAAGATGATCAGTGTTGCAATAAAGCTAAGTGTCTGTGTTGTTGCATACAGTAAATAGTCTTAGCTGTAATTACATTTGTCCCTGAAAAGTTGGATTTACATAATGAAAGTTTTCCAAAAAACAATGTACAGCCACCTGTCGACTATTATACAGTACGTAATTGCGTTTTTGCCATGCTCAATCATGGTCCAGGTGCTTGAAATAAGAAGCAGAAATGGTTTAAGACACAGCGACCAAAAAGCACTTTTTTTTACAGTCAGAAAGCAGTAAAGACACTCAATTACAGTAACGCGAGTAAATGTAATTCGTTACTTTCCACCTCTGCTAATAATAATAATAATAATAATTATTATTATTATTATTATTATTATTAAATTAGATTTCTCTCTGACAGTTATAAAACACAGATACAAGGGATTCTATATAAATGTTTTTAAATCCTTTTTTGCCTTTAATTATTTTATTTAGCTCATAAACCACACGGTCAATGTCTACCTACTGCTTTAGAGAAGGTCATTAATTTAAGTCTTGTAGCTGAAACAACTAGAGCTGATGTTATAAAAGCATTTTACCACTTTTGTTAACTCAGATTTAAGAAATCAACAGCACAATGGTAGACGATGTACCACAGGTACCTGAAATTTAGTATATTTTACATGGAATCAAAGTCAGACAACTTTGGTTTGGGGATTTTTTTTAGAGGTTTATCTACCTTATCTGGGTTGAATTATTTGATGCCTCATGTCATGGTATTCCAAAAACAATTTTATAATAAATGATAAAACTAGTTCATTTCTCTTCTCTTTTATTATTCAAATATATTTTTATCTTCGTCATCCTCAGCGGTCTTACAGATTATAAGCTCTTGGCTGTTTTAAATCTTAATAATATATTTTATATATACTGTATATACTTACCATACATGGGCACAAATACACATTAGTCACCACTGGCACACAAATCAACCTCTGTCTTAAGTAAATAAAGTGCCTCATGCTTGAATAGGTTAAAAACATTTCAGTAGAATTGTCAGATGTGTACGGTTATGGATATTATCTTGACACTCCTTGCTCAAATCACAACTTGCCACGCTGAGAAATCAGCTGAAACCTGTTTATTTTATTCATTCTGTATTGTTATTCATTTTAATGGGCTTTTATGGAGTAGCTTTACTGTTTTGCTTGAGGTTGTATTGGGTTATTAAGGTTGACTGTTGCCTGCAGACTGAGAAGGGCAGGTTGACTCCATGACACCTTGAGTGATCCCAACAGAGTTTACTTGTGTGCAAGGACATCACAAGACCCCAAGAAACAGCATACTTTGACCTGAGGGATCCCCTAATTAGAGAGGATCCAGGAAGAGAGCAAGAACAAGGTTATGTCCTCGACCAAGTGGAACATATTACAAAGTTTACGAGCACTACCCCAAGCCTCTGCATCAATTATGGAGGATCTTCAAAGTCATTTGAAAGAGAGAGAAGATATCACAGCCTTGGTACTTTGCAGAATGTGCACAACAGTTATTGCCCTATTTCTAATCTCTCATTCATTTCAATGTTTTTTTTTTTTCAAAATAAAATTGCGCTTTTTCCTAAGAACTTGCCTCATGACTGTGCCTCATGTCACATGTCTGCCCATGCGTCAAACCTGTTACACCATTATAATACTATTGTCACAATTTCTATATAAATTGACCTCTGTCATAGTTACACAAAGTTTCACAGGCATGATTCTTTAAAAACCATTCAGCAGAATTGTCAGATCTGTCAGTTGAGATGTATCACCTCCGCCTTTCTCATGCAAATTCACCCCATAAATTCCCCAGAACATGGGCACAAACAAATGCACGCACACCCACATCCACACCCACACACACGCACACACAAAAACACACCAAGCTTTAATTTAATTCTCATCTGACCACAACACCTTTTTCCATGTGGCCTCAGAATCTTCAAGATGCATTTTTGCGAAGCTTAGTAACTCTGGCTTTTTTCTTGCAAATCTCCTATACAAGTCATATTTGTGGAGAGGGAATATGTGAATATGTGACCCTATTAAAAGATCTAGGGTATTTGTCACATGCACAAAGTGATCACTCTTTGTCATAAATCCCTTCAACAGATGCAGTATTCAGTAGAGGTCAGGGTACAAAACCTAGGCATGGTGGATCATAAAACACTAGCAGTTCATTCAGATACTGTGGAGTGAAACCATCTAGTGCTTTATAGGTCAATAGTAGTATATTAAATACTAAACTGTGCACAACAGTTATTTCCGCAGAGTATATTTGTGATCTCAGTAGGCCATATACAGCCTCTAGGCCATTAATGTCTAATCTTCAGTTACTTGTATCTGTATCCCCATTCATGTTGGCTCTGTTATTTTAACATTATATTCCTTTGGAGCGTTGTTGAACACATAGTAGAGTAGGGCATGGATTAGGAGGCTCCGGAGGATTATTGTTAAAATTGTTATAAAATTGCGCTTTGAAGTTTTAATTTTACTTTTACTCCTTCCTGTTAACAGTTTTGTTTCTATATTCATCTTTAAATGTGGTTACGATGTCCGGTAAAAACAGCAAAACCTGTACCACAACGCAGTCACAACTGAGGCCTAATCCACAGGTCATGGCGACATCTGCGTGATTCGCCGCTACACACTGACCCCACTGTTCACCAGGCAGTTTCTGTGATTGACACGGGTGCGCTGAAGCTTGAGATATACATTCTTGTAAGCTGGGGATTAGAAGACTTCCATTGGAGCATAATTTTAGTCTTATTTACTATTAAATATTTTATTTTATTCACTATTATTAGTTTTATTTTTTGTGGGGGCCTCACTCTCAGAGTCATGGTCACAGTTACTGTGAGAGCGACTTATTTTTTTTAGTTAATTCATTTTGCTAGAGTTTATGTCTAGATTTGAGTTTTGTGTGTGTGTGTGTGTGTGTGTGTGTGTGTGTGTGTGTGTGTGTGTGTGTGTGTGTGTGCGCACATATGGGGCATGGTGGGATGGGGGTGTCATCCTTCTGGCTCTTTGCGAATCTTTATCATTTTACATATTTTTGGATAAATGGCTAATTCCTATGTAGGCCCAAGTTTAGCTGAGAGGAGTACACCTACTAGTTTTCTTACCTGGAACATCAGAGGTATGAGTAACCCTATTAAAAGATCTAGGGTATTTAATCACCTGAAATGTTTACATGCTGATAAAATGTTTTTGCAAGAAACACACCATCAAGTTAAGGATCAACTGTCATGCACACTCGTAACACGACTGGCACTAGGACCTGGAAGTAATACGGTCGCATTTCAGGAAGCATAAAAGGAGACAAGATGGCGCTTCACATTGCTCAGTCATTGAGTTCGCCCATGTCTTGTCTGACGCCTCGCCGACCATTCTGTGAGTACTCACCGATTTGGATTGCTTCTTTGATTGAGTGTGTGTTGCTAGAACGCGGATTTATTTGTGTAGATCCTAGCTCTTTGTGTAAGAGAGTTCTTAGATAAATTGCGTGGTTATCCTGCCTACTCGCATTGCTTCCGCGTTTGGGTTTACCATCCACGCTAACTGCTAAGGCTTCTGTGCTTACCCTCCGATAGCTCGTGACAGAATGACTGAGCCAAAAGCAGTAAACCCAGCGGAGATTGCTCGCCTCTGTGATGTGATTGACCAGCATGCCGAGCTGATCAATAAGCTCCGTGGAGAAGTCGTGTCTCTCCAAAAGGACCTCCAAGACGTCGCGGCGTTGCGCGGCGAGGTGGCGGAGCTACGGCAGGAGAACGCGACCCTCCACGGGGCGGCTGCTCACTCGGTTGTAGTCACGCCCATTGCAGTGGCTGCGGCACCGCCACCCCACCCCCCTTCTGATGTTTTCATAGCTCTACCGGATAAGTGGGATGGCACAGATGGGAGGTGGAGTGTCTTTCTAACCGCATTGGATCTTGTGTTTGAGTTTAATTCCACCAAATACTCCACAGACCGACAACTTACATTTGAGCATCCTGCTGCTGAGGTAAAGACCGACACCAAATTATATCGTCTGCGGCAGGGAGGGTCGTCCGTGAGTCGCTACACAGCGGACTTTCGTACTCTAGCCGTGCAGACCACCTGGGGAGACGCCGCCCTCCGGACGGCCTACTACGAGGGAGTGGCCTCACGGATTAAACTCGCCGGGCGAGAGATTCCCGCCACGCTGGAAGGACTGATTCAGCTCGCCCTTCGCATTGACCAGCGCCTGCTCTCTCATCCGAGGCCAGCCCCCCGGACCCTGCCACCCACTACATCACCTTCATACCCTCATGCCCCGGTTCCTGAGATTCGTCCCTCCTTCAGCCAGGCTCGGTCCCCCCCCCCCGCGGCCATCTTTACTCCCTCTCCGCCGCTGAGACGCAGGCGATGGAGAGATATGTTTCTGACGCCCTTCGCCACGGCACCATCTGGCCCTCCTCCTCACCTGCCGCCGCGGGGTTCTTCTTTGTGAAGAAGAAAGGGGGCAACTTACGTCCCTGTGTCGATTATCGCCATGGCACCCGTCGGACCTCCACCTCCCGCCGTGGTTAACACCGGAGCTGGGGAACCCATTCCCCAGCTCCGGTGTTAACTAGGACGCGCCTCTTTGACCGCTGCAGAAAGGGAACGACGCTTCAGAGAAGGGCTTTGCACCTACTGTGGGTCAGCGGCACACCACCGGGCCCTCTGTCCACTTCGCCCGGGAAACGCTCAGGCCCGGTGAGCAAACGAGGCAGTTCACCGGGCCCCCTCCACCTCTCGGTCACGACACCCAATAATTCCCGTCTCACGGTCCTAGTACACCTCTGGTTTGGCCACAAACGGGTCGGAAGTACTGTGTTCATCGATTCCGGTGCCGCAGGTAACTTTATTGACTCTTCGTTTGCCAAAGAACTGGGAGTGGAACTTGAGGCATTATCCCAGCCCGTTCATATCACATCTGTCGACGGTCTGCCCCTTTCCTCCAGCCCCATCACCACTCAGACTCAGCCGCTCACCCTTGTCATCGGCCAACATCACGAACGGATCCAGTTCCACCTCACCTCCATTTCATCGCCACCCATCATCCTTGGACACCCCTGGCTGCTCCAACATGACCCCCACATCTCCTGGATGCAAAATTGGATCCTGCAGTGGGGGCCGACCTGCACCGAACTCTGCCTGCGGGGCCTGGCTGGGACGTGTTCTAGGGAGTCCGAGGCACCCGATGTCGACACTAACGCCATCCCCGTCATCTACTGAGACCTGGCTGAAGTATTCTGCAAGAGACGAGCCACGCACCTTCCTCCTCATCGCCCCTATGACCTGACAATCGAACTTCAGCCAGGCTCGGTCCCCCCCCGCGGCCATCTTTACTCCCTCTCCGCCGCTGAGACGCAGGCGATGGAGATATATGTTTCTGACGCCCTTCGCCACGGCACCATCCGGCCCTCCTCCTCACCTGCCGCCGCAGGGTTCTTCTTTGTGAAGAAGAAAGGGGGCAACTTACGTCCCTGTGTCGATTATCGGGGGCTTAATAACATCACCATTAAGAACAGACACCCTTTGCCTGTTACCAACTCATCCCTGGACGCCCTCTCTGGCGCCACTATTTTCACAAAGTTGGACCTCCGGAGCGCCTACAACTTGGTGCGCATCAGAGAGGGCGATGAGTGGAAGACGGCTTTCATCACCCCTACTGGACACTACGAGAGCTTGGTCATCCCATTTGGACTCTGCAACGCACCCGTCGCCTTCCAACAGTTCATCAATGATGTCCTTAGGGACATGCTAGGGCAGTGGGTGTTCGTTTACCTGGACGATATCCTTATTTATTAACGCACTGCCGAGGAACACACCCAGCATGTCAGAGCGGTCCTTAAGAGATTACTCACCCACCAACTGTACTGGAAGTTGGAAAAATGCGCCTTTCACGAACGCCCCACCACGTTCCTGGGTTTTGTCATCTCGCCCCAGGGTGTGGCCATGGACCCGCAGAAACTGGAAGTTGTGCGTCATTGGCCCCTACCCAAGACCCTCAAGCAACTTCAACGGTTTCTCGGGTTTGCGAACTTCTATCGTCGCTTTATCCGGGACTACAGTACGGTTGCCGTGCCTTTAACCGCTCTGACTCGACCCTCTTCTCATCACTTCAGCCTCAACCCTGCCGCCATCACCACCTTTCATGACCTATGCCACCGGTTTACCAACGCCCCAATTCTACTGCACCCAGACGCAAGTAAACCATTCGTTGTGGAGGTGGACGCTTCGGATGTGGGCGCCGGGGCTGTTCTCTCTCAACGAGGTCCAGACCAGAAGCTACATCCCTGTAGTTTCTTTCCCAAAAAATTTGACCCCACTCAGCAGCGATACGGGGTAGGGGACCGCAAGCTGCTGGCCATAAAGTGGGCTTTGGAGGAATAGCGACATTGGCTCCAGGGCGCCAGAGAGCCGTTCATCGTCTGGACCGACCATCAGAACCTGATCACCATCCGCAACTTAAAACAGCTCAACCCGAGACAGGCGCGGTGGGCACTATTTTTCGAACATTACAACTTCCACCTATCCTACCGCCCGTCCAAGAACACCAAAGCTGACGCCCTCTCCCGACAACACGAAGAGGACGTTCCCCGGGCGGACACCGCGCCTGTCATCACACCCACCAAGATCATTGCACCACTTCACTGGGAACTGGAAACGAGGGTTCGCCGTGCACAGGCGATGGAGACCGCACCGGCAGGTGTGCTGCCTGGGTGACTCTACGTGCCGAACACCGTAAGGACCGAGGTGTTGCGATGGGGTCATTCCTCGCCATTATCCAGACACCCCGGCGCCAACCGCACCCTCCAATTCATCAGACGTGCCTTCTGGTGGCCATCTATGGCGAGTGACGTCAAGGAGTACGTCCAGGCGTGCCCAGTGTGCGCCAGGTCCAAGAATACCAACCAACCGACACCGGGGGAACTCCAACCACTCCCCGTTCCCCATCGTCCCTGAACGCACATTGCCGTCGACTTCATCACGGGCCTGCCGGCCTCCGAAGAGAAAAACACCATCTTACCCATCGTCGACCGGTTCTCCAAAGCCGTGCACCTGGTGGCCCTCACCGGACTCCCGTCAGCCAAAAAAACAGCAGAGCTGATTTTAGAACACGTAGTCCGACTGCATGGGTTCCCAAAAGACATCGTCTCGGACAGGGGGCCCCAGTTCACTGCCCGGTTCTGGAAGGCCTTCTGCCGTCTGATCAATTCCACCTGTAGTCTATCCTCTGGTTATCATCCCCAGAAACGGTTAGACGGAGCGGACCAAACAACAACTGGAGCGCTACCTGAGATGCTTTGTTGCCGATCGCCAGCCCTCCTGGTCCCGCTACCTCCTATAGGCTGAGTTATCTCACAATCTCCATGTCTCTTCAGCCACCAATCTCAGTCCATTTGAGGTATGCCACGGTTTCCAACCTTCGATGTTCGATCATCAAGAACCGGAGGTTGATGTGCCGTCAGCCCAACAGTTGGTATGCCGGTGTCGACGGCTGTGGAACCAAGCAAATGCCGCCATCCAACAGGCCAACAACCGCTACGCCACTCAACATCGCCATCGACACCCGCCGGAACGATTGTACAATGTAGGTGACAAAGTATGGCTTTCAACCAGAAACCTTCACCTTCACACTGAATCCAAAAAGCTATTACCCAGGTTCATCGGTCCATACCGCATCACCCTCCGTATCAATCCTGTCACCTATCGGCTCCAGCTGCCTGCGGCGCTCCGGATCCATGCGGTATTTCACACCTCCCAGCTCAAACCCTTCATCACTTCACCAATGTGAGTCTTTATATTTTATTATGTGTAACCCTCGTGTAGCCAGAAAACTCTGGGTGTGCATCAGAAAAAGTGGGTGTACCACAGTCATCATCAGATTAATCTGCAAAAACTATATAATAAAACTACAGTCATGGCCAAAAGTTTTGAGAATGACACAAATATTATTTTTCACAAAGTTTCCTGCTAAACTGCTTTTAGTTCTTTGTTTCAGTTGTTTCTGTGATGTACCGAAATATAATTACAAGCACTTCATATGTTTCAAAGGCTTTTATCGACAATTACATGACATTTATGCAAAGAGTCAGTATTTGCAGTGTTGGCCCTTCTTTTTCAGGACCTCTGCAATTCGACTGGGCTGCTCTCAATCAACTTCTGGGCCAAATCCTGACTGATAGCAAACCATTCTTTCATAATCACTTCTTGGAGTTTGTCAGAATTAGTGTGTTTTTGTTTGTCCACCCGCCTCTTGAGGATTGACCATAAGTTCTCAATGGGATTAAGATCTGGGGAGTTTCCAGGCCATGGACCCAAAATTTCAACGTTTAGTTCCCCGAGCCACAGTTTTTAAATCATATTACTCCTTCCTTTATAAATGTGAATGCCTAAAAGATTATACAAAATTGAATGATTTCCTTCAAAGTATTGATATTCCTTTTGTTGAAACAGTATCTGTAAGGGACTTGGTCTCTTCATTATTTTTTGAAGAAATTATAGTTTCAATCAAGGCAATGCAGTCTTATAAAGCTCCAGGCCCAGATGATACCATTGATTCTTGGTGTGTTCAATTAATCCTTAGACCAGGGCTCATTACCATCGACTTTTATTCAAGCCTCGGTGATCATATAGGCCATTGCAATTATCATTGCGAGGTCCTAGGCTGATTTTCTTAAAGAGTTTGGACATCTACTATTAGATCTACTGATTAACTCTGACAAAGTGTTGATAGTAGGAGACTGTAATATTCCTGTAAGCGATGCTAATGATGATTTAGGTCTCAAACTTATAGATTTGCTATATTCCTTTGTGATTAAACAAAACATTAATAGACCAACTCATTGTTTTAATCATGCACTAGATTTAATTTTATCCCATGGTATAGATGTCACTAATATAGAGATTCTACCTCAAAGTGATGATATCACAGATCATCACCTCTTAGTATATACTCTGTCTGTTAAACAGATTAGCTGTGTCTCCCCACGTTATTGATTTAGTAGAAACATTAATCCGACCACCAAAAACAGATTCACAAATCTGCCGGATCTGTCCCAACATACTACTAGACCTCTAAATGCAGATGATCTAGATAAATTATCTAACAGCATAGGCACTGTTTTTACTGTACCAGCACATTAAACACTGTTGCTCCCATCAGATTAAAAAAATGTCACCACCTGCACAATGGTTTAATAGTCATACGCACGCCCTCAAAAGAGCAACCCGTAACCTCGAGCAAAGGTGGAGAAAAACTAAATTAGAAGTCTTTAGAATTGTGTATAAAGAGTATGTCCAGCTATAGACTCCAAAAAGCTGCTAGAGCCAAGCATCTGAGCCAACTCATAGCAATCCCAGGTTCTTATTCAGTACAGTGACTAGAATAACAAAGCCAAATACAGTATATCTGCAGAGAGTACTCCATCACAGTATAGTGAAGACTTTATGAATTTCTTTAATGAAAAAAAAATCAATAGTATCAGGAAGAAAATGTTCCTAAACCTTTCAAGTTGGCAGTTATTAAGCCTCTTCTTAAAAAATCTAATCTAGACCCAAATGAAATAACAAATTACAGACAAATTTCAAACCTTTCATTTATATAAAAAATATTAGAAAAGATGGTGTCAGTTCAAATATGCACATTCTTGCAGGAAAACAATATCTTCGAAGAATTTCAGTCAGGTTTCAGGCCCCATCATAGTACAGAAACTGCACTAGTTAAAATCACAAATGTTTTGTTTTTATCTTCAGACCAAGTCTGAATCTCGATACTAGTTTTACTGGATATTAGTGCTGCATTTGACACTATAGATCACTTAAAAAATCACATAGGTATTCAGGGACAGACATTAAAATGGTTTAGATCCTACCTGTCTGATCGATGCCATTTTGTATACCTGAATGGAGAACGGCCCGGTGTAATGCCAGTTAAATATGGTGTCCCACAAGGGTTTTAGGACGTCTGCGGTTCTCCATATCCATGCTTCCCTTGGGTAACATCATGAGAAGACATTGGATTAGTTTCCATTGCTATGCCCAGTTATACATCTCAACAAAACCAGACGAAATACCCAAGTTGTCTAGACTAACTGAATGTGTTCAAGACATAAAAGACTGGATGACCGATAATTTTCTATTACTAAATTCAGATAAGACAGAGATATCATGTAACAGGCCCAAAAACCAGTAGACAACAGCTCTCACAATTCAGCTTGCGTTTAGAAGGTTGTACTATTACTACCAGCTCGACAGTGAAAGACCTGGACGTAATATTACACAGTAACTTTTTTCCACCTTAGAAATATTGCAAAGCTTAGAAACATTCTATCCAAAACATTCTAGGATTAATTACAAACTAGCATTACTTTTGTACAAGGCTCTAAATGGTTTAGCTCCCACATATCAAGCCAGTCTTTTGTCACATTACACTCCACCACACTCCTTAAGATCGCAAAACTCTGGACTTCTGGAAGTTCCCAGAATATCACAATTTAAAAAAGTGGGTAGAGCGTTGTCATATTTAGCTCCTAAACTGCCTTACAGACAGTGTTCAGGGCTCAGACACAGTCTACCAGTTTAAAAGTAAACTCAAGACACATCTCTTTAATCTGGGATATGCATAATACATTCCATAACCTTGTACTCCAGTATATATAAATTCAATTCAATTCAATTTTATTTGTATAGCGCTTTTAACAATTGACATTGTCGCAAAGCAGCTTTACACAATAAAAGAAGTAAGTTTGTATGCAATGTGAATGTGTATCAATCAAAAAAGATTGTCCCTGATGAGCAAGCCGAGGGCGACGGTGGCAAGGAAAAACTCCCTGGGATGGTAATAGGAAGAAACCTTGAGAGAAACCGGACTCAACAGGGAACCCATCCTCATCTGGGTGATAACGGATAGCAGAGACTGATCAGCATAATACTGTGTAACACTGGAAGTTCAGTATAATGTTTAAATTAAATGGAGTCCAGTTTGTTCCTGGAGGCTCAGGTAGACTGTAGGAAATTCCAGTCCTGAGCTATCGAACGACTGAAGTCACAGGTCTCCAGAGAACAGCTGTCAGCATCAGTTGAGGACAGAACAGTCTTCGTGGAAACCATCCCCAGCCACCACGCGCATCCCAGGCAGACCACACGGGGCATCCATGCAATGAGATCTCCAACCAGAAGCATGACTCCAGGACGGGTTAGACAGGTCCAGAGATCAGAGGGGTCTGGATCACTGGCAACTCAGGAGCGACATGTATAGCTTGACAGAGAGACAGGGAGAGGGAAAAAAGAGAGAGGGAGAAAAAGAGAGAAGAGAGCAGAAGAGAAGGAGAGATGGCAGTTAGGTATGGTCACAGTCAAACATGTATAAGGTGCAAAGTGCAAGCAGGGACTCCGGCAGGACTAACTATAACAGCATAACTAAAAGGGAGAGCCAGAAGGAAACACAGACAAACCTGAGTGAACAATGAGAGTGGGGAGGACAGCATCTAAACATACCAGTTCACCAGAATACTCTACATCCATGAGTCCCCCAGATCTGCTCCTTTACCTAAGGTTAATCTATTTACAAAAATGCGTGGCTAAATAAATAGGTTTTTAGCCTAGACTTAAACACTGAGACTGTGTCTGAGTCCCGAACATTAATAGGAAGACTATTCCATAACTTTGGGCTTTGTAAGAAAAAGCTCTGCCCCCTGCTGTAGTTTTAATAATACGTGGTACTGACAGGCAGCCTGCATTCTTTGATCGAAGTAGGCGTGGCGGATCGTAAGACACTAACAGTTCACTCAGATACTGCGGCGCGAGAACATTTAATGCTTTATACGTCAAAAGTAGTATCTTAAAATCGATGCGAAATTTCACAGGGAGCCAATGCAGTGTAGATAAGATAGGGGTGATGTGCTCGTATCTTCTGGTTTTAGTGAGGACTCTCGCTGCTGTATTCTGTACTAACTGAAGCTTGTTTATACACCTAGTTTAACAACCAGACAGTAAGACGTTACAATAGTCCAACCTAGAGGTGATAAAAGCATGAACTAATTTTTCTGCATCATTTAGTGACAGTATATTTCTTATTTTGGCAATATTTCTAAGGTGAAAGAAAGCTATCCTGGTGATATTATCTACATGTGCTTCAAACAAAAGGCTGGAATCTCTAATCACACCAAGGTCTTTTACTGTTGCACTTGATGGAACAGAAAGGCTATCTAAAGTTACAGTGTGATCAGAAAGCTTACTTCTAGCTACTTGTGGTCCTATGACTAAAACTTCTGTCTTATCAGGATTAAGCAGAAGAAAATTAGTTAACATCCAATCTCTTATGTCCTGCACACACTGCTCAATTTTAGCAAACTGGTTTTTCTCATCTGGTTTTGCGGAGACGTATAATTGTGTGTCATCAGCATAACAATGAAAACTAATACCATGTTTACGAATTATGTTGTCCAGAGAAAGCATTTAAAGGGAAAAAAGCAGTGGGCCTAAAACTGAACCCTGTGGAACACCAAACTCCACTTGAGAACATGAGGAATGGTCACCATCTAAATGTACAAACTGATAACGATCAGTCAAATAGGATCTGAGCCACAAGAGGGCAGTTCCCTTAATTCCTACTACATATTCTAATCTGTGAAGAGAATACTATGATCGATGGTGTCAAAAGCTGCACTGAGGTCCAGTAACACAAGTATAGTGATGCAGCCCTGATCAGAGGCCAATAGGAGGTTATTTACTATTTTAACAAGTGCTGTCTCTGTGCTGTGATGAGGCCTAAATCCTGATTGATACAGTTCATTTATGCTATTTCTGTGTAGATGTGAACATAGCTGCTGTGATACTACCTTTTCCAGAATCTTGGAGATAAAGGGAAGGTTTGATATCGGCCTGTAATTGGAAAGCTGCAGGGGTCAAGGTCAGGTTTCTTGATTAGCGGTTTAATAATTGCTAATTTAAAGGATTTGGGAACATACCCACTGCTGAGTAAACAGTTAATTACTTTCAACAGGGGTTCTGTCATTGCTGGTACTATCTGTTTGAGAAAATGTGTCGGTATAGGATCTAATATACAGGTTGACGATTTTGAAGAAGAGATGAGTGAAATTTGTTCTCTCGCTTCAAGGGGAGTAAAGTATTCTAAGTTCTAATGTGGTGTGGTTAGTTCATCTGTATTACTTAAATTGTCTGGTTTCAAAGCCTGAATTTTTTGCCTAATATTTATGATTTTCTTATTGATATAAGAGTGGAGAGATATGTTGATCTAGCATCACTGAGAGCTTTTTTATAGTTCTCTCTTTTTTATATTGCTCTCCTTCCATGCTATTTGGAAACCTAACAATTTAGTTTGGTGCCATTTACGTTATAATTTTCGAGCGGTTTGTTTACGTGTGTGGCCATTATACCAAGGAGCGAGGTTCTTATCTGTAATCATTTTCCTTTTAACTGGAGCTACATTATCTAAGCTATAACAAAGTGTTGACTCTAAATATTCGGTTGCCTGATCGAGTTCTTTGAAGGCAGATGGCGGTGCTGTGCGTACATTATTACTATGACACGCTTTAATCGAGACAAGATAGTGATCTGAGATAACTTCAGACTGTGGAATTGTGGTTATATTTCTTATACTTAATCCGAAAGATAATATTAAATCTAAAGTGTGACCTGATTTATGAGTGGGTCCTACTACACACTGATTTACTCCTACTGAGTCCAGTATGGACAAGAATGCTGTTCTCAGAGGGTCTTCTGGATTCTCAAAATGAATATTAAAGTCTCCAGTAATTAACACGTTGTCTAGAGAAACAACAAGGTTTGAGAGAAAACTCACAGAGAAACTCCGAGTACGGCCCTGGGGGTCTGTAAATGATTAGCGGGATCGACTGAGCTGACTTTATGTTACTATAGAGCTTCAAATGCATTAAATTTAAATCTGTGTTTCTGTACGATAGCCAGATTATCATTGTAAATAACTGCGACTCCTCCTCCTCTACCAGTTAGCCGAGGATGGTGTATGTAGCTGTATCCAGGAGGACTGGCTTCTGTTGAACATAATATATCAAACTCCTGATCTGTGATAGTTTCATTAACAATAGCTCTAATATTAGGGATCTAATATTCAACAGTCCTAGCTTCAGATCAGAGTTGCCGGCTGCGCAGTCAGTGTGCTCTAAGTGTGTGGTATCTATGTTAATTAAATTACTAAGACAGACTTTCTGAGTCTTTCTAAATTTATGTTTAGCTCGGGGAACAGACACAGTCTCAATATGATGAACCCTGAGTGACTACTCTATACAGCTAGCAGACGGTTGGTTCCGCTTACTAACCTCTGACTGACGAAGGTGTGTAACATTAGCTCCAGCATGTACCACTATCTTAGAGAACCTGTGCTGTCCTAGAGCCCTAAGATTACCTACTATGTCCAGTGCTCTGGCTCCCGGGATACACCTGACCACTGCCGCCCCTAAAGGCCGAGCTAATTTCACTTGCCTCAGTACTGAGTCTCTGTTACGACCTCTACCTAGGGGTGTAATGGGCATAACATGATTAAGGCCTCTCACCACCTTCCCACTCCCAAGTAAAGATTTGCCACCAGGTTTAACAAAATAAACGTAGCCTTTATTTACACTCAGAGTTGAGCAATGCCCAAAACAACAAACAAAAATACTCTACCGCACCCTAGGCTTTTCTAGTCGAAAATCAAAAATAAAATAAAATATAAAATTGTCTAACCTAACATCCTAAACAAAAAAACAGGAGAAAAATACAGAGTAACAATAAAAGGGGCTTCTCACTCCTTCAGAGGCTACAAAGTGCTCAATATATACAGCGATTATTTTTCTATTTAACAATACAAATGAAGTGTCAAAATTTTCTACTCAGTGATAGTCACAGATCAGATTTGCACATTTTATCATCACATCTCATAAGTCCAAGTTCACACACAAACGGTTTAGTTGGGAGTGGCAGGGCAGAGAGAGAGAGCAGGACAGCTGTCATCGGTGGGTTTTTAAAATGGGATCCCATCTTGTCCAATCAGCTTGCTTCAATCTATTTGAATGGGCAAGTCATGTATGTGTGTATCAGAATGTATGTGTGTACAGCTCAAAACATCAATCAGTTATTAAGGATAGCGTCTATTTAAAAATTTGCTCCAACGATTTGAGCTCCAGGCAGTCCTGCGGTGCTCTGTGCTCATGTAGCCGCTCAACGCTGCCTCATCTTGGGAAGATCTTCTGAAAACTACCGCTGGCTGTGATGTCTCTGCGGTGGTTAAAACAGCGGATTTATTTAATTTAGTGTATTTCAAAAAGACTCTCTTTGATATAATATGGTTATGGTATAATATTTCGTGGCTGTGAGACCTGTACACTGTGAAATCCTGTATGCTGCGTTCCATTTGCAATATACTCCGTGTACCCAAACCCTCGAGTGTGCACTTCCAAGTCAAGTCTGTTCTTTGCGGCCTTGGAATTGAGACACAGCATGAGGAACTTTCTGGATTATTCACTTCCGAAGCGAGGGGCACGAGGCCACTAAATTTTAAATGTTGTAGTTGTGATAGGAGCAAGCTCATTTCCACCTTTTTAGTCGCACTTTGATATGGGGGTGAGGGGAGGTCATGTTTTTATATTCTGTGCTAATAGATGGCTATACTGTATTTTATAAGAAAAGTGAGTTTGTACCACACACAAATAAAAAAAAAAAACTAAATTCACTAAATGTAATATTAAATGTAATTTTAGGTAAATTACTAAGTAATCTTCACTAAAGCTGTGTGTGGCATATTTTATAATATTGCATAGTTGTCAGAAGAAGCAATTGGGATAAGGTTAATGACAGTCTTAATATGTCTTCTGTTTCTGTCTGTAAAAACTTTACAGACAGGTTGTGTTATTTTGACCCACCAGTTGGTTTATTCTTTGGTGAACTTTCTGGATTCTTCACTCCTTCACTTCTGACTGGATCATGCTCAGTCAGAGCACCCAGTATTTTATGGTAAGTTAATGTGAATTTGTACTTATTTTTTAGCCCTGTAAGTTGTGGTAGGAGCAAGAACATTTTATTGTTCAAATTAAATGCCTTGATATGAGGGTGTGGGTTAATGTTCTTTTCTTACTCTGTTTTTTATTATTAAAAAAAAATGAGAATGCATCATCATTAAGTCATCGTTTAAAATGAGCTTTTTCTTCATCCTTATGAAATATTTATTATAAGTTGTAAATTCATCACTTAAATATCGCATTCATCTAGTGTTTGTTGAGAATTTGAAAATGGATAAATGTTTCGTATTAAATCCAGCTGGACCAACTGTCCTGTTAACCCTCATACATTAAATAGTGTGGTAAATTCATCAAAAATTCATGTTTACATTATGTTTTTTTTTTTGTACTGACACGTGAAAAAACATCTTTCATCAAATCCATACGTAGTTGTATGTCCTTAACAGAAATGCTTAAGTGATGGTGTGTAATCCACAGGTGGGGACCAACATGATGGGAATGATATCTGCAAAATATGGAGATGACTGGAGCATTGTTCCATGTTTTGTGCCTTGGGGATGAGACAAGAAGGACCTGACAGACCTTTTCCATTGTTGGAGGCAATTCTATTGAGACAAACTGGTGGAGGCTGTTGATGTTTGTTTTAAAAAGTTTTTTGTCTTTGATATTAACTACACAAAGCAGTGTCTTCCTACCTGCGAGTTTCTCCTGCATACTGTAGATCATATTAAAGGACACGAGTACTCATTTGTTAAATTTTTGAGGACAACAGTTTTTTCGCCATACATTTAATCAATAATAATTTCAAAAATGTTTGTTTTAATGTCATTTTAAAGGAAATGAAATAGTAATAGTTAAATAACTAATAGTTAAAATATTTTTTATTTTATTTTATTTTTATAATAGTTTTTTTTTACAATCGCTATGACAGTTTTTTTTTCAATACATTTAACAAGTTTTTGTATCCATCTTTGTATGCTATACAATTAACACATTTCTTGTTGCTTTGATACAAAATGCATACAGTTAACACCAATTTAAAATGCTTGAACTTCTTTTACACACAAGCTCAACCAAGACCAAACCAATGTAATTTTTACAGTCAAATTTACAAATGCTTTCACACTGTATGTCAGAACAGATAACATCATGTTCTAAACATAACGTATATAGGCTAAAGTCAAAGTGAACAGCTGTTCATATTGTGAATTGAAACACAAATATATTTTCCTTGTATTTTATTCCATTGCCAATGAGAAACAGCTTATTGCAGTTATGCAAATATATAAATCACAGCTGATTCCCATCTAGGAACCACACTCAGGTGTTGAGGTTTTTCCAATCTCATGATCATATGTTCTAAAAGAGGACTCTTTGGGCTGATCTTGTGAAAAGAAACAATATAGAGTAACACAAAGAAAGAAAGAAAGAAAGCCTGCACAAGGGAGAGAAAGACGAGTACCAGAACAAGGGAGAGGAGTGGGACAAGGACAAAGGAGATGAGTGGGAGGGAGAGGAGTTAGAATGCGTGGTGGCGCTCAAAGAAGGACCAGAGCTAGTGTAACTGATCAAATAAGAACTACCATCATTGACCATGTCTTTAACCATGGGCTATCATACAGAGAGGCTGGTGAACGAGTACAGCCAAATCTCAGCCGGGACACAGTGGCATCCATTGTTCGTATTTTCAGAGAAACCAACAGGTAGGATATTGCTTCTCCTACAGCAAAGTGTAAATAATTTTACCATTTACTGTATTAGAGTGAATGTATGCCCCCAGTCTCTAGTATGTAACTGTATTTTGTCCCTCTAAGGATTCAACCTCTACCTCCCTCAGGGGGCAGAGGAAACCTCTTGGATGAAGAAGAGGAACTTGCTATTGTCAACATGGTGATTGCTGATAATGAAATAAAACTGAAGGACATTCAGTCCAGAGTTGTAGAGGACAAGCTTGTCTTTGGGAGCATTGCAGCAATCAGCATAACATCCATTTCTCATGAAACAACTAAGGTCCTTTTGAAAGGAACAGTGAGGGCATCAAAGAACTCCGTCACCAATACGTCCAGGTAAGGTTATGCAACACAATCATTACTGTACTATACACAGTATATTTTGCAGTAAATTACTCTATAAACCTGGAATACATTAGTACATACAGTAGATATACAGTACAGCACAGCATTTACATACACTGTGTCTAATTACTTTCAGAGAGTCATGGAGTTGGAGGCCAATCAAGTACCACATGAAATTATTTATGTTGATGAGGCTGGCTTCAACTTGGCGAAACGGCGTCGCCGTGGGAGGACCATAATAGGCCAAAGGGCCACAGTTACCGTGCCGGGCCAGAGAGGAGCCAACATCACCATGTGCTCCGCAATCTTCAACAACGGTGTACTCCTGCATAAATGTCAGATTGGCTCGAGACAGGGCAACCTCAAGAGACCAGAGGCTAACGGGAGCACACTAGAGGCTAACGGGAGCACACTAGAGGCTAACGGGAGCACACTAGAGGCTAACGGGAGCACAGTAAAGGCTAACGGGAGCACACTAGTGGCTACAGGCACATACTGGAGCTTGGGGAAACACACTAAAGGCTAGGGAAACATACAGGACACTCAGGGGAATGCACTGGCGGTTAAGGGAACGCACTGGGGCCTAGGGAAACGCACTGGAGCCTAGGGAAACGCACTGGAGCCTAGGGAAACGCACTAGAGCCTAAGGAAATGCACTGAAGAGAAGGGGAACGCACTGAAGCGAAGGCGAACGCACTGAAGCTAAGGGGAATGCACTGAAGCTAAGGGGAACGCACTGAAGCTAAGTGGAACGCACTGGAGCATAGGGAAACACACTGGAGCCTAGGGAAACATGCTGGAGCCTAGAGAAACATACTAGAGCCTAGGGGAACACACTGAAGCTAAGGGAAACACACTGGAGGCTACAGGAACACACTGGAGCCTAGGGAAACACACTGGAGCCTAGGGAACACACTGGAGGTTAAAGGAAACTTAAGAAACACACAACACTATACACACACAAACACACAGCATAAACCAAAAAGGTACACTTACATAATACACAGATCACACAACAAAGTAGAGCCCATATAAACAAACATAAGTAAAATAAAACATAATGAAAACAAAATAAACAAAACAAAACCACATGCCCAGTGACAGTATTAATGCTCAACCCAGTGTCCCAGAACAATCAGGGGTCCGATCTTCGTACGTCGCTTGAAACATCCGAGATGAATTAACACATCTAAGATGAGATCATCGTGCTAATTCCGATGCGATGCGGCTAATTTGGTTCTTCGAGCACACCTGTTGTTGATGATTAGTATAGCTGGATTGAGTTGTCTAGGATAATTGCGCGTTTGTGCATTTGGTTAAAAGGCGATATGCATCGACAGTAGAAACACTGATCACAACTCCTTCGATTGGTTGACGAAATGGCAAAAGAGCAGCTCATTTTTTTTTCTCAAGCGGAGGAAAAGCTTTTATTAGAGGTTTATGCAGAATTTCAAACTTTAATAAAGATAATTTTAAATAAAAGTAATTATTAAATATGTGAGTGCTGCCCGTGTTGCATGTTATATGTGTGTGTATATTCAGTGAGGTCAATAAGTATTTCATCACCCTGTGATTTTGCAAGTTCTCTTACTTAGAAATCATGGAGGGTCTACAATTTTCAGCATAGGTGCATTTCCACTGTGAGAGAAAAAAAGAAAAATTCGGAAATCACATTGTATGATTTTTTAACAATTTATTTGTGAATTACTGTGTCAAATAAGTATTTGATCACTTCCTTATCAGTCAGATTTCCGACCCTCAAAGACCTGTTATTTTGCTTTTAAATAGTCCAGCTACACTCTGCTCATGATTCAAAATCGTTAGCTGTCATAAAGACACCTGTTCACCTGACAATCAGCCAAAGTCTAAGTAGCAACATGGGCAAAACCAAAGAGCTGTCAAAAGACCCAAGAGACAAAATTGTAGACCTTCACAAACCTGGAAAGGGCTACAGGGCAATTGACAAATAGCTTGGTGAAAAAAGAACAACTGTTGGAGCAATTGTCAGAAAATGGAAGGGGCTAATGATGACTGTCAGTGTCCCTCGGACTGGGGCCCCACGGAAGATCTCTCCTCATGGGGTATCAATGATGCTAGGAATGGTGAAGAATCAGCCCAGAACTACACGGGAGGAGCTGGTCAATGCCGTGAAGAGAGCTGGGACCATCGTTTCCAAGGCTACTATCAGTAATACACTAAGATGTCATGGTTTAAAATCTTGCATCGCACAGAAGGTTCCCCTGCTTAAGTCAGCCCATATCCAGGCCCGTCTGAAGTTTTCCAGGGACCATCTGGATGATCCAGAGGAGTCATGGGAGAAAGTCCTGTGGTCAGATGAGACCAAAGTATAACTTTTTGGTCTTAACTCCATTCGCCGTGTTTGGAGGAAGAAGAATGATGAGTATCATCCCAATAATACCATACCTACAGTGAAGCATGGGGCTGGAAGCATCATGCTCTGGGGGTGTTTTTCTGCACAGGGGACAGGACGACTGCACTGTATTAAGGAGAGGATGAACGGGGCCATGTATTGTGACATATTGGGCAAAAACCTCCTTCCATCAGTCAGAGCATTAAAGATGGGTCGTGGCTGGGTCTTCCAACATGACAATGACCCAAAGCACACAGCCAGGAAAACCAAGGAGTGGCTCCGTAAGAAGCATATAAAGGTTCTGGAGTGACCTAGGCAGTTTCCAGACCTAAAAATCTTTGGAGGGAGCTGAAACTCTGTGTTGCTCAGCGACAGCCCCGAAACCTGACAGATCTAGAGAAGATCTGTATGGAGGAGTGGGCCAAAATCCCTCCTGCAGTGTGTGCAAACCTGGTGAAGAACTACAGGAACCGTTTGACCTCTGTAATTGTTAACAAAGGCTTCTGTACCAAATATACATTTTTTTTGACTGAAGTGATCAAATAGTTATTTGACACAGTAATTCACAAATAAATTGTTAAAAAATCATACAATGTTATTTCCGGATTTTTCTTTTTAGATTCTGTCTCTCATAGTTGAAATGCACCTATGCTGAAAATTGTAGACCCCTCCATGATTTCTAAGTAAGAGAACTTGCAAAATCACAGGGTGATCAAATACTTATTGACCTCACTGTATATACTCTCAAATCCTATTTGTATTAATTTAAAGTTAGCTGAACAAATTTGATATTTTAAGTAATCATAAGTACTTAAATAACAGTTGTCATGTCGGAGTAACTGAGGGCGGACGCAGATGCAGGGTTCACTCAAGCACTTTTATTTTTATTCTCTCTTTGGAGTCAACCACTGTCCAAACAAAAGGGATCAAGAAAACAAACACAACAAAAACAAAGGATTACTCCCCTGGCTGGGTTTGCAGGTGAGCTGGCAGCGAGAAACGTTAACACAACGACTTCCACAGGAAACACGAACTTGAACTGAAAAAAGACTGAGCTTCCCTCAGCCGTGACCTTGACATTGGTCCTTTTCTCCAGCCGCACGATGGCGATATTCCTCAGTCCTAGGGGAGAGACGGAACGAACTTGTTTCTAGACTGACAAACATAAATGTGTGGTGTGCACAACGGTGAACAGACAAGTGTGTACGGGTTCGACCGGCATAAATGGAGAGACACACGGGGAAGACACAGGTGAACTTAATTTGTTTAAACAGTGAAAACTAGTGCACACGTAGACACACTAGGTAGGGACAAAGTGCCAGCTCAGTAATCCGGTGAACCCGATCTTTCTCCCCAGGGCCGAGGTGGCACAGATGTGACAGTACCCAAAAACACCCCCCCCCCCCCCCAGAAACGGCTTTCCGAGGGAGGTGGGGGCGCTCTCTCCGCGTTACCGGAGGGAGTAGGGACCCACCGGACTGATGTCCGGTGGGATTGCCGGCGGGCGGGACGACCAGGAGGTCATGGTGCCGGGTAATCCGGCCGAGCTTGGTGAAAATCGAGAATAAGCTCGCGATTTAGGATGTCTCGGGCCGGGACTCACCTCCATTGCTCCGGGCCGTAACCCTCCCAATCGACAAGATATTGAAGGGACCCCCCCTCTCCTCCGGGAGTCCAGGAGTTCTTTGACTCTGAACGCGGGGGCGCCCTCCACAGCCCCGGGGAGCGATGGTTTTGCGACGCCTCTGTCCAGTGGCCCCCGGATCACTGGCCTGAGAAGGGAAACATGAAAGACAGGGTTAAGACGAAGATGACAGAGGGGTTGTAACTTAAAAGGAAGGTTCAGGAGAAGGCCCCGTGTCGAGAGCCAAACTCGATCACCTACCTGGAGCAGAGGACTTTCCCCTCGCCGACTTTTCCCTATCGGCGAATTTTTTAAAACGACGAACTGCTTGGGAGATTTTAGTGTTTGCATTCTCCCATACTGTTTCCACTCTCTTAACCCTGTAAGTAATTTTTTAAAAATTTTTGACCTCTCAGATATTGTTTTAGAAGGCCTCTGATGTAGGAATTAAACATTTTAAAAAATTTGTACATTTTAGTAAGTTTTTAGGGAAATGTTGTAATATTGCAACGCTGGGCCTAGTTGTGAGCAGAATTTCTGTATTTGTTCTCATTTGTCTGAACAGGTATACAGAACATTTAAGCATTTATTTGCAGGGTTGTTCACTTACTTAGCCCCATAGCAGTATATATAAGTAATAATTACACAACAATCATATTTTTTTGAATAAACATTTATTAATAAAAATATTTGGAAAAAAATATTTGGTCACATTCAGTGTGGTTTGAATGAAGTCTCTGTTTACTTGCAGTGATGGTTCCCTAAGTGTCATGTCTCCTGGAGAAGAATCAGACGCAGATGCAGATTCCATGTTCACAAGTATAATCTTTTTTATTTCTTTTATCACACAACACACAATGTCTCTTGGCGCGCACTGCGGTCCTGAGCTGACCTCCCAGACCGGGTCTGCAGGTGGGTCAACAGAAACAGTCTCACACGTGAGGAGAAAGATAACGAAAATGAAGCACTTGCAAAGTCCATGCGGCTAGTGAGGGATTTTCCTTTCCTCCAAGGATCCCGCACAAAGTATCAACTCAGTAATCCGGGGAACTTGATCTTATTCCGCTGAGCTGTGGAGGCACAGATGTTACAGTACCCCCCCCCCCCCCCCCCCCCCCCCACAGGACCGGCTCCCAGGAGGGGATGTGAGGGCTGTCTCCGTGTAACCGGAGGGAGTCGAGGCTCACCAACCTGATGGGATGGCCGGTGAGGGGGACAACCCGGACGTCGTGGCGCCGGTCGTTCCGGCCTTTCCTGATGGAAATCCGTGATTAGCCCTTGATGTAAGATGTCCTTGGCCGGCACCCAGCTCCATTCCTCCGGGCCGTACCCCTCCCATTCCACCAGATATTGGAGGGAACCCCCTCTCCTCCGGGAATCTAGGAGTTTACTGACTCGAAACGCCGGAGCGCCCTCAATCTCCACCGCTCCAGGGGTTGCTGGTTCCGCCACACCTTCGTCCAGCGGTCCCCGGGTCACTGGTTTAAGAAGGGAGATATGGAAGACAGGATGAATGCGTAAGTGAGAGGGGAGTTGCAATTTAAAAGATACAGGGTTTATTTGAGATAATATAGGAAAGGGACCTATATAGCGGGGAGTGAGCTTACGGCACGGAAGGTTCAGGTGAAGGTCCCTTGTCGAGAGCCATACTCTATCGCCTACCTGGAGCGGAGGACTTTCCCTTCGTCGTCTATCGGCAAATTTCTTAAAGCGACAAACTGCTTGGGAGATTTTGGTATGGGCATCTTCCCATACTTTTTCCGCTCTTTTAAACCAATCGTCCACCATAGGGACTTCGGTGGATGTGTTATCCCAGGGACAGAGCGGGGGTTGATGCCCAAGTATACATTGGAAGGGCGTTAGGCCGGTAGCAGAGTGACGTAGCGAGTTTTGTGCATATTCCGCCCAGATTAAACATTCTGCCCATTCGTGTTGACGGCTGCTACAATATGCTCGAAGATATTTTCCGAGTTCTTGGACAGTCCGCTCTGCCTGTCCATTAGACTTGGGGTGATAGCCTGACGTTAGACTAACAGTGGTTCCCAACTTCTGAAAGAAAGCTTTCCCAGGTCCCAGACTCTAGCGATAAATTGGGGACCACGATCTGAATCAATGTCTTCCGGGATACCATAGCAGCGAAACACTGTTTCGAATAGGGTTTCTGCAACCTGGAGGGCTGATGGGAGAGAGCTAAACGGAACGAAGCGACATCCCTTGGAGAAGCGGTCTACCACTACAAGGATCGTCGTGTACCCTTTCAACATTGGCATATCCGTTACAAAGTCCACAGCGATGTGTGACCATGGTCTGTTAGGTGTTGGCAGGGGCATTAGTTTACCAACGGGCAAACAACGAGGACTCTTAGTTGTTGCACAGATAGCACAAGATAAAACGACTGTTCTCACGGTTTCGCGCATCTTAGGCCACCAGAACTTGGGTTCCAGGAGTTTAACCATGCGTCTTATGCCCGGATATCCAGATGATAAGCTTGAATGTGCCTCTATCGTCACTCGCTCCCGAAGTGCCTCCAGAACGTATGTTCGATCCGGAGGACAGCTCTCCGGCACGGGGTTGGACCGTGCCGCTTGAGCTATCTCCGAGTCGATGTCCCATACAATCGGAGCCACCACGAGGGACGAGGGCAAGATGGGATCAGGATCAGAATTCGGCACCGGAAAACAGCGTGATAACGCATCCGCTTTCTTATTTTTCAACCCTGGCCGATATGTGATCTTAAAATGGAACCGTGTGAAGAACAGCGCCCATCGGGCTTGACGAGGGTTTAATCTTTTAGCTTGTTGGATGTACTCCAGGTTACGATGTTCAGTTAGCACCGTGAACTGGTGTTTAGCTCCCTCCAACCAATGCCGCCACTCCTCTAACGCCACTTTTACTGCTAGCAGTTCGCGGTTACCGATATCATAATTGCGTTTGGCAGGTGTTAGTTTAAGCGAGAAGAAAGCGCAGGGATAGAGCTTTTCTGGGTGGCCCTGGCATTGTGATAGCACTGCTCCTATACCCATCTCTGACGCATCGACCTCCACTACAAAGGGCTTCTCTGGATCAGGTATTTTTAAAATAGGTGCGGTGGTAAAAGCTTTTCTGAGACGATGAAACGCCATGCGTGCTTCTGGTGCAAACGCACGCAGAAGTTTCGGTTTCCCTTTTAGCAAATTAGTGAGCGGTGCTGCCATTGTACTGAAGCCCCGAATAAACCGCTTATAGAAACCCAAGAAAGCTCTGTAGCGCCCTGACTGACTTTGGTTCCGGCCATTGTTGCACCGCCGCGACCTTAGCCACCTCCATCTCGACCCCCAATGGCCCTATGCGATAGCCGAGGAATGCAATCTCCTTCTTGTGGAATTCACATTTCTCCGCCTTCGCATAGAGCCCGTGTTCACGCAGACGATGAAGGACAGCGGATACATGAGAGACGTGTTCGGAATATGACCGTGGGTATACCAGTATGTCATCCAAGTATACTATAACATAACGGTTCAACATATCTCGGAAAACGTCATTCATGAACCCCTGAAACACAGAAGGTGCGTTTACCAGTCCATAAGCCATCACATTGTATTGTTAATGACCTGATGTCGTGCTAAACACCGTCTTCCATTCATCACCCTTACGTACACGAATGAGATTATAAGCGCTGCGGAGGTCGAGTTTGGTAAAGATGGAGGCGCCTCGGAGTTGATCGATAGCGGCTGGGACCAGCGGCAGTGGGTGCTTATACTTTACTGTCACCACGTTGAGACCACGGTAATCAATACATGGACGTAAACCCCCCCTTTTTTTCGATAAAAAAAAAACCTGCCGAAGCGGGTGACGTGGACCTGCTGATGAGCCCCTGCTGGAGAGCCTCCCTCATGTATTCCTCCATGGCCCGAGTCTCCACCACGGACAATGGATAAATGCGCGCGCCAGGTGGTGCTTTCCCCGGCAGGAGCTCAATCGCGCAGTCCCACGGCCGATGAGGGGGAAGTCGTGCTGCTGCCCTAACACTAAACACGCCTTTAAACTTATCCTACTCAGATGGTACCTGAACCGAAACCAGGGCCTGCGGACTCTCAATGGATGTGGTTTGGACCGTCAATGCAGACGGTGTGCATACTTTGGCGCATCGTGGTGCCCAAGATGTGATGCGTGATTCTGCCCAATTAAAATTGAGATTATGTGAGCTGAGCCATGGGAGACCCAGCATGACGGACTGGTCCATCCGAGGA
Source organism: Clarias fuscus (assembly GCA_030347435.1). NCBI lineage: Eukaryota > Metazoa > Chordata > Actinopteri > Siluriformes > Clariidae > Clarias > Clarias fuscus. Next base: position 28,682,261 of record CM059216.1, read on the forward strand.
AGCACAAAAAATTTCAGCTACTCGGTGTGGCCGGGGAAAGTTAACCGAAGGGGCGCGGAGATAAATTCAAGAGGTGAATCTTTTAATTGCACACATAGACACACTAGGGGGGGACAAAGCACCAGCTCAGTAATCCGGTGAACCCGAACTTTCTCCCCAGGGCCGAGGTGGCACAGATGTGACAACAGTAACTGTCACCTTAGAGTTGCACCAATTTAAATCTATAGAGCTCTGGTGGCTCAGTGGTTAGGTGTCTCGCCTGCCATGTGAAAGACCCGGGTTTGATTTCCGCGCTGGATTGAATTTACTTTATTTGCAACAAGTTCAACAAATTCAAATATTGATAGTTCTGTTTATCTAAAATTGGAAACATCATTACTTAAAAAAATATGTAACTGATTACCTCAAATATTTTGAGTTTTGCCAACTTAATCGGGTTTACAATGTAAAAGTGAAGTACAAGAACAAGTATAGTAAGAAGAAGTATATTGTCATGCTGTGCTAAGGGATCCTGTCTATCACACAATACACGAGGAATTTGAAAAACTCATATAATCCTCACACCTTCAGTAACCGGTTGCTCTCTCATAAACGGACAAGACATGGCTGCGACAGATTTGAGAAAATTACCTCCACTTATATAGACGCAATCAGGGGATATTACATTCGGAGGATTGTTACATATTATTAGACACACACAGAGATTAACACACGAATGATGACCACAGCCACACACACATGTATACATATACTGTATGTATGTTTAAATACATCCATCCATATATATGCAAGATACTTTTCTTTTCCCACGTGAGTCAGTCCGCATCAGTCAGTCATGCTCTTTAACCAATCAGATGTGACCTCGTCATTTCAACCAATCGTAACCTGCCAGGAGCGCAGCCTAAATCCTGTTTACATGAAATAAACCTGCTTCCGAGCAGGTTTAAGCTCACGGACATGTTGCTATGACAACATGTGTGAGATGCGCTTCGAAGAACGAAACAATCCAAGATTAGGACAAATCCACAACAATCAAATCCAGCTAACTGAGTTAGCGACGTACGAAGAACGGACCCAGCTATTTATAACACTAATAATGAGCTACCTCGGTTCAGATGAGCACCCGCATCACCTGACCGAGGTGCCTTCTGGGAAACCGAGTCGACTAACAAAAAAAAACAACAACTGCAAAACAAAAACAGACGTACACACAGTGACCTCTAGGGGATTTTATTGTTATTGTTTTACTGAGTATGTTACATTTATTTTATATTTAACAAATGGTCACCTTGGGATTATATGGTTTTGTCTGACATTTTTGCCAAAATTGAGTTATTCACATTTTCCTATTCTGTGACAATCTATTTACATTATGTGAAGTTGTGTACATTTTGGGTCTTTTTTGAAAATAGAAAAAAATCAAATGAAATGTGTCAACCCAGCAAGAGTGTTAATTTACCCACTGGTTGGGTCGAATAAAATAACCCACTTTAACATTTAATCCAGCAAGAGTGTCAGTTTAACCCACTGGTTGGGTCAAATAAAATAATCCAGCATTTTAACCCAACTAGAGTGTCAATTTAACATACTGGTTGGGTCAGATGAACAACCCAGAATTCAAAAAGAGTTAAATGGTACAACCCAGCACTTGGGTCAAAACAACCCAGCGCGTGTTCTGTCCAATAGTGACCCAGCAGCTGTGTTATGATTGGGTTGTTTTTTAATCCAGCAGTTTTTAGAGTGTATATGGAACATCAAAGTGACAGACAGAAATAGACTGGACAAAGTAATTAAAAGGGCTAGATCGATGTTAAGAATAGAGCTCGACACTGTGGAGGTAGTAGCAAAAAGGAGGATTCTGGTTCGCCAGGAGCTGGCTTTAACACAAACACATTTGCGCGCCAGCAGGTTGAAAGAACCCAACTTAATTAATGGCGCATAATATCTGGAACTAATATCTGCCCATACGGATCAGTATTTCTTTTGTCATTTAATCATGCATAATGCTCCCCCATCAAAAATCTGATGGGGCATTAATCACTTAACTGTGAATAGATGCGGCAGCAAAGACCGATTAAATCCCCATAAACATTCACACTTGAAAACAATTCTAAAACAACTAAAAAGTTCCAGAGGGTTGGCGCCTGTTATCGCAGGACATGGATAGTTTACCTAGAGTAAACTACTGTATTTTTACTGCTTATATTTTTGCCCTGGTTTAATTTGTTTTTACCCAATTTCATGTGCTGTGTGTTTGAGAGAGAGAGCTTATATTATCTTGGATTACTACTACTACCACTGCTATTAATAAAAAAAATGTTATGCAAATTAAACCCATAGGTCTCAATCATCATCAATCATCATTTCAGGTGCTATTTGTGTGTGCGTGTATGTTGTGTGCGAGAGAGAGAGAGCTCATGCGTATGAGGCGCCGTATAGGGCTTAAATGAAACTTCACTCAGGCACACACACACGTGAAACACTTGCATACACATATATGAAACAGTCACACATCTATATATACTACTAACTGCTCAAACAACTACATATGAAATGCGCGCTCACACACCTATGAGACGCGCGCACATATATGCAAACTCTCCGCGCACATACACTTATGAGATGCACACACAAACACAAAGTCTCCGTGCGCGCGCGCACACACACACACACACCTATGAGACGCGCACAAAAAAGGGAATTCCTATCAGTCATTAAAATATTTATTATAATTATTTTCGAGGACAACACCATATAAATAGGACACAATAATTTAATTTTAAATTTTTCTTTAAGGAATATTTCGTACACACTAAAAAATGCTGGGTTGTTTTTACTACCCAAACGCTGGGTTGCCGCTGTTGGGTAATATTTCTGGGTTATTTACAGGGAGTTGGGTACTTTTTGTTTAACCCAGCTTGCTGGGTTGGAGTTGGGTTAGCTAGCGACATCTAATATCACAGGTCAGACCGGCCCTCCCCCGAAGTTCACCGGTGTATTCAGTGGCTGTGTCAGCTTCGTGTCTTTTTTCTTCCTCCTCGAGCATTTAAGAGGAAATGTAAACGTTCAATATAAGGTCTGTATACACACTTTCACTCACCTATGACTGAATCTGTTCACTGTATGTAACATTTATTACTGTTACCGTGTTACACTCAAACTTTCAGCCTGTTCTGTGCTATAGCATGCTAGTTTATCTGACAATGGCTGCTAACTAGCCAAACCAAAGAACCCCACCTGTGTATGAAAGAGACTGCAAAAATGTCTGAGCTTTTTAGCTTTCTTTGTAGAATGCTTGCAGGGTGTATGAAGGTGGTGAAGTGATGAATGAAAGTAGTTAACTGTAGTGCCAGCATGACGCTAGCATTTAGCTAGGTTGCTAGCGTTAGCAAACACATATAAAATAGCTGAGGTGTTACAAAACACTAATCATCTTACAAATATGCATACTAGCCAACTCTCTCGAATTTTTCCATAAACTTTTACTTTCTTTCTTTCTAAGGTTGGAACCAACACCGTGGAATATCTGTCAGTTGAGTCCGTACACCGACATCCTGATGTTGGGAGATAATGACCAGCACTGCCCTCAAGCATTAGTGCTTCTCAGTAATAGCATCGTATAATGATGTCGCTGTTGAACTTGTTTTGTATTATCTGATCTTGTGCTTTTGAAAAATAAATATTTTTCTATGTTTTGTACAATTAAGTGGGTGTTGTTTATTGCATATATGTATGGTTTGCAAAACTTAGCGTTTTCTTTTGTAATAGACCAGTATATCAAAGTAATTAAACTGTTTAAACTGTTTTACCCATAGACATGTAAAACATAAAAATAGTAATAACCTATTTGTGAGGTAGAATTAACTCATCATTATAGTTAAATATGACCTAGAATTTGGATTGAATATTTTACCCATCTTGCTGGGTTAAATAAGTAACCCATTTTGCTGGGTTAAATTAACCCAGCATGTAGTTGGTCCAATATTTATCCAGCAGCTGGGTTAAAAACAACCCAGTTTGGGTTGCTTTTAACCCAGCATTTTTTAGAGTGTATTATATAGACTAGTAATCTGTATAAATAAATCCCCGTACATCTTATGAATAAATTATTCGATTAATTTACAAGTTATAAACGTTATATATTTTATAACAGTGTCAGTTTTTTTTTTCAATAAATATTCTATATTTAATGTCCGTAGCGTGAAATTTCCACAGCAGCAGGGACAGGTATCCAAGGTGCTTATGTTACTATGGTAACGCATGTAGGAAGTGACGTTGCAGGGTGTTCCGAATGGTGGAATTTTGTGGAGTGAAGTTTCCTAAACAGACATTCTCCCACATGGTGTAGGGAGTAGGGTGTAGTAATTTCAATGTACTGTACTGTACTGAGTCTCATGCTAGCTACTGTAGCTTAACTTTAAATAAATGAACTAAAATCACTAGAATATCTGAAAATAAATTCATATTAGACGATATACAGTATAACACACTGCAGGTGCACTTACTGAGGCACTGCCCTCCACCATCACCTTTTTTCTGCAGGTGTTTCTTCAGCTCCATGAAATAGAACACATTGAATATACTTTATGAATAATAGGCATGTGATTTTTCTAACTGAATATGAGAATATTAAATTCAATGTAGATTGAAATCAAGACTTTAAAATTTCACAGCTTGAAATGGACTATTGAAAATTTCAGAGCTTTTTTGTAACATATTACTTTTTAGAGTAAAATAGTTTAGTTTAATAAATTCAGTACTATTTACATTTCAAAACTAATGTTTTGTTTTTCAAAGGCTAATATAATTCAAATAATTATGATGCTAATTTGCTTCCATCCTCCAAAGGAGATGTAAATACTCTTGAGTAAGACATGAGAGTGTTGAGAATCTGTGGTGGTAACATGAAAAGCACGCAGTTAATAGTTTAGCTGTAATGTGGTTAGAAAGATGTTTAGCTAAGCACTATTATGCTAGGCTAATCGACCTGTTGCCAATTAATACAGTAGCATATGGAGCCATAGCGAGGTTAGAACCATAGGTATTGTTGCCAAAGTAAGCACCAGAAACATTTAAGGGCTTATATAAAGTACATATTGTTTTGCTTTAGGGCACTGCATTTTTGTATGTTTATGCCGTTATCGAATGTATGTACTAAGGTATTCGGCATGTGAAATGTATCGTTTTAAAATTTTGCTAGGTTATTTACTGTTTGAATTGCTCAGTTTACTTTGTTTCATCTAAAGAAAAATATATGTGCTGTAAAACTGAAAGTTGTTAAACTGGGTTAAGGGAAATGTGGAAAATGTTTTTATGAGCATTTTAATGTACTATGCTCACATTATTGATGTATTTACACAGACTAGAGTCACAGTTCTCCAAAGATGCTGTAATGTTGATGATGAAAGATGATGATGATGATGAAGATAAAGAACAGATTAGCTACAGTGACCAAGCTGATGGTAAAAGTACCGAGGTGAATGATGATGAGGAAGATGCAGAGCCACCTGATATAAAAGACAATGGGTACTTTGTTTGTATGCATTTATTTTCATCCACCTTGCTGAGAGAAAAAGTTGTTTATTTTGTAGTATATCATTATAATGGTTACATATATTTTCATAGTTTGTAAGAAAATATACAATCATCACAAATAGAATTAATAAATACATTTCTGGATATATATATATTCAGTATAAATGTTTTTCTTACTATTGGTGATGATGAAAAGAGTCTAATTTAATTTCCGATTTCGAACTTTGCCATTATCTACTGCACCAACATTGGTTCAAACTTGAAATTATCCACTTAACCAACCAGCCTGTCTTTAGCCCATCAGCAGTGCGCTATGTGGGAAGCGGTACTGCAGAACTGTAAACAGGAAGCACTACAGCTGCTGCAGTCATGTCACCTTGAGTTTAGGGCAGCGCTTGGTAACCAGTGTCTTTTTAAAGTAACTAATTACATTACAAAATTATGGTCTTCAAAAAGTAATCCGTTACATTACTGCGTTACTTTCTGATAAAAGTAACTACTTAGAGTACTTTTCCACTGCAGAAAATGAAAACTCCTTTGTGCTTCCTCATGCATGTTGTTTTAGTCAAGAGCTTTATAACTATTTTACCATCATCATTGAGCGAAGTTTGGCCCATAATCTGTTCACTACAATTACCCCTATCTCACCTACGCGGTTTCGCGCGGTTGCTGTAAGTACGGTTCATGATTCACTGCGAGTTTTGGCGCTATGATTAGGTTTCCATCTTTCTGCGCGACGGTCCTCGCATAGTCAAACCGCATACTGTAGGTGAGATATGGGTATAACAGCAGGAATAACAGAGGGGGTGGGGCTTGTAGGACGACTTTCTTTCTTTGCTGCATGCTCATCATTGTGAAGGTAAGCTGCTTCCCCAGCTTGCATACCCCAAAGATCTGCAGCATCTGCTGGTCCTCTGCCTAAAGGAGAATCTAAAACTGCTCCTTTTGTTGGGCACACACATGGTGGCATTCTTTGTGTTGACTTGAGTAGAAGCCATTGATTTAATGTAGGTTGAGTTTAGTTAATTTTATAGACAGGTCTCATCATGAACTTTTTAATTGCAGCAACACCCCCACACGCATGCACACACACACACACACAGAGAGTCTGAGAGCCACTCACTCCATTGATCTGCTCTATTTCTTGCTTTTCTGGTTGTTGATGTTGTTGATGTTGATGAATATGTGTACGTAATTGTCTATAATATTAATAAATCACCACTATTTTTCAAATGATCAGATATCTGACTGGCACATCCTGCATTCATTTAAAATGAATGTGGTGACCAGTTCCTGTGTGAAAATGTTAACTATGCAACACCAAGCATTTAAGTGATCTTTGTAGTCATTTAAGTTTTTTTTTTTTTTTTTTTTTCAATTCTGTCCACATTTCTTCTCTGAAGTTAACAGTTCAGCACAATCCTTCCAGGTTTTCATAATGCAAGATAATAATAATAATAATAATAATAATAATAATAATAATAATAAAATTATATAATTTGACCTAGTGTAATACTAATTGGCCTTCTACTTATTGTTAATGACTTCTAAAGGTAGTTTATTGATAAACACTAATTGTTGTATTGAAAATCTATAGCTGTGTAAAGCTTTGATATTCCCTCTGAACTATAAGTGAAAGCCATTTACTAAAGTATTAAAATAAGTTCAGGACAAGATATAGATGAGAAGAAGAAAGAAATAACATTTATTTCATTATTTTTTTGCAGGCAAGAATTATCCATCTCAAAATCTTAACACAATCTATATCCCATATAAATCGCCCATACACAGTACACCATACCTCTTTATCATGCTGTGCTACAAGAAATCGTAAATATATGTTGATTATAAAGTAGTTCATTATAATTGGGGAGTATATGCCTACCTCAGCCGTAGAAATACTTTTAAGATCCTTTTATTTCTCTGAGTTTAAAACAAATGTTTTCTTCTCAACTGACTTGACCAAAATACACAAAACACAACCACTGTAAAGTGACTTCGTTCATTTTTTATACCAGTGGTTACGCTAGTATATAGTATTTTGCATTCAAAATCCTTTTTTTTTGTTCAGAGCTTTTTGCAGTGTATTTCTGATGACCTCCACGTTGTTCACAATGTTGTAGGAGGTGAGGTCCACCAGTTTTTGGAAGTCTTCTGATGTATATGTGAGGTGAATGGTATTGTATGGAGAGGTGCTGGAGCTCACATCAAGTTTTCCTTCATTTAGCTCATCGTCTCCTCTCTTTACTCCTGCAGAGTGAACACACACACACACATGTACACACATGTAAGGAGAATGATCTACCAGCAATAATGTTTAGGATGTTTCATAAGCACAATAAGGTAAGTAGCTACACGTTGATTCTATCCATCTAATTGTCTTGTTCAGGGCTCGTCTGGTTGGTCACAATCTGGTTGAGGACCCAGCAAAGTATTACAGCATACCAAAACATCTGCTTTTCTATTATGTTTAAAAAAATAATAGAAAAGCTAATTAATTTATCCCTTACCTGGTGCTTTATACTCTTGGAAGGAGATGTTGGCCAGTGGAAAACAGATCACAATAGGAGCATCAGGATTCTCCTCATCCTCAAACACATACACTTCCTTGGTTTCCTCAGATGTGTACTTAGTGAAGTCTATGTTTGGGAATGGTAACTTGTGTTCACTGCAGTATTGCTGAGTCTCCTTCAGGGTCTGTTGCACATACACATTATGAAGTTGCTACAGATGTGTTTCTTAATATTTTGCAATAGTTGTGTACAACAGTTAAAATGGTTGATGTAAAACCACAAGTGAAGCTATACAAATACATGCCAGTTTATCCTGCTTCATTTTTAAAATTTTTCTTGTCTTCTCCATTATAAAGACACTGATGAAGCATTAAATTTATCTGAAATATGATGAATGTACTTAATCTTTACTGTGCATTAACTTTCTTTTTTTAATAAAATTAAATATTTAATAATAACCCTCCAAAAAAACAATACCCCGTATAGTATAACCTTCCTCTACTTTCTCACCGCTAAACGATCCTCATCCCAGCTATTTTCGAGGCACAGAATGACATCAGCATGTCTGTGGGGCCGTAGCACAGGAGGGAACCCTGTGTTAATAGCAAGTCCAGAATCCACCAAGCCTAGTGTGGAGTCTGCAGGGGTCAGCGTATTTGGAAATGCATCTGGGTGTTTATCTAAAGAGCATTCATTACAAGGTAAGGTTATATATAAAATCTAATCCATAAAGCTTAAGTACACCCTAGATGTGAAGCAGGGAATCACACTTGTACAATATGGAGAGATAATAATGAAACTGTAAATTAATCAAGTTAAAAAGGAAAATGAGTGCTGACCATTAGTGCTGTTGAATCCTGGGCTTACTCTGTACATGTTGTGGAGGGAGAATCCTTTTAGGAAGTTATACACACGGCTGACAAAGGGGCGAAAATTCAGTAATCTTTTCACCTTTGAAGGCTCTGGACTGATCCGCACAGTATCCAAGTTCCCAGAAATATCATCTGTCCCTGCAGGACAGAGAAAGTAACCAATGTTTCATCTTCTAGTAGACGGATCAATGACTGAACTGTATTCAGAATCGGCAGCCAACGTTATGTTAATATGTACAGTACAGTATGTGAGCATGTTGCATGCATTTAGAGATGAGCTAAGCACATACTAAAGCTGATATTTTGGACTATGCAAAAAAACTGGGTATTGAACTGCATTTGGGTCGTCACCTCACCTCTCTTACAGCTACCAGTTAAATACAGTCAGGCCCATGGATTTTGGAACAAATTAGTTTTTTTGTTGTTGTTGGCCTCTATACTACATAGTATATAGAATTGAATTGAATTGGAAATGAAACAGTCAATATTTCACGACGGACGGGAAAAGAAAAGTATGGAAAAAGAAAGGTAAAGCTCATGATCCAAAGCATACTACATTGTTTGTCAAACAAGGTGGACGCAGTGTTCTGGCATAAGCGTGTATCGCTGCCATGTGTCACTGATGTTTATTGATGACCTGACTGCTATAAAAGTAGCAGGATGAATTCTGAGGTGTATTGGACTATACCATCTGCTTAGATTTAGCCCAATGCTGCAAAACTGATTGGATGCTGCTTCATATTGCAAATGGATAATGACCCAAAACATACAGTGAACACTAACCAAGACCCATAAATGGGATACTCTTCACTGGCATGGTTTTCACTTATTGTAGACAAGACTGAAGGCAGAATGACCCACAAACAAATAGCCTACTATATACTAAAGGAATGGAAAAGCATGCTCAGGGCGGAAACTAAACATCTTGTCATGTCCACGGGTTCCATTTAAGACAATCATTGTCTGCAAAGACTTTTCATCAAGTTTTAAAGGCGATCCTTATGTTTGTAATCATAATAGTTTGTTCTATTATTTATGAGCCACAAATGTGTGTGTCTGAAAAAGGCTGTAATGTCCTGAATGGTCAATGCAGCACTACAATTAAAGCTGAAAGACTTGGCTTTGCTCAAATGTTGAGTGTTTCATTTCAAATTCAATGTGGTAGTGTACAAAGAGAGGCCACATGCCAAAAAAACCTTAGTTCCAAACTTTATGGGCTTGGTTGTTGAACTAAGTTCAGAATCATGTATATCTATATCATGAATAGCATGTCTGTACATATCTGTTAAATATAAGAGTAAAGATGAACATGACTGGAATCAGTGCTGGGGAAGTTACTTAAATCAACTACAAATTACTACTTATTATTTTAAAATTGTAATTTGATTACATTACTGATTATTACATGTAAAAAGTAATCAGATCACTAATTACGTTACTTTGAAAGCATCTGACAGGCGTACGTCAGTGCAATGTTATGGACATTGGTAACTGTAATCAAATTACATGCTTTAAAATGTACTGCGTTACATTACTGCGTTATCAGGAAAAGTTATTAGATTACAGTAACGCGGTACACAGTAACCTGTTATACCCAACTCTGACTGGTAGTTAGCTGTACTTACCAAGTATGTCAACACTGTCTCCCAGCCATTCCAACATATCGTCAGGTATTTGTCCAACATAATTTTTCCAGAGCTGTATCAGGTTGGCAGAGAAAACACTGCTCCATATGCCTACACATGTACAGTTCAGTTAGTATTAGTCAGACAGTATAACTCATATTGTGGCTAATGGAGCTAATGACACAGAGAATCTTATTAAAACAAACACAGCACTGACCCAGGAGGAAGGAGATGCGTGTTTCTGGTAGATTCTTCATCACATGACCTAGGCAGAACTCACTCCCAAAATTTTCTGCATTGACAAAAGCTCCATATTTGTGGAATCCCACCTCGAATGGAGTAAACTCACACCACTCTGTAATCGACACAATGAATAGAAGAAAACAAATGACGCCAGGTTTCAGATCAGAGAAGTTAAAACAACAAGTTATAGAGTTAATGTGCAGTTTTTACCAGGCTGTAAGCCTCCGCAGGCTCCCTCCTTCATGTTCACTGATGTGTAGATTGGCAACGGGTTCTGACCATCAGAGACTGCCATCTTTTGGTTAGACAGTGTACCTGTTTGTTTCTGAAACAAGCATGGGAGACAATTACCCACAATACTGCTTGTATTTCAAGACCTCTCGCTCATTTACAGAGTTAAAATTTATTGAAGATTTTTGCTCGTCTTGCAAAACACTTACAGACCAAGGCACTTGCAATCTAAGGTTTCACTATATTTGTAATTAATTAGTGTACAAAGACTTTCCACAATTCTTTTTGTTTTGTTCCAGTGGGTGATCGGTCAAACTTTATTTTTGGCATCCTCTCCTCCCCCTCTTTTTGCAAAAAAAAGGGATAATTTAAATGTTTGTTTTGGAGACATTTTGGAGATTGTAAAATATGTTATGTCACACAAAGTAAGTTTTTTCATTCCCTTCCTGCTATCCACGTCTTTCTCTCATACATACTCATATATACTGCTGCTCAATGCAGACGCTTCTCGCACACACACACACACACACACACACACACACACACACACACACACACACACACACACACACACACACACACACACACACACACACATACACACACACTGCATAGAGTGCACCAACAGCAGGGGGGGAGGGCCACCAGAACTCACCTGGCCTGTAGGCTCATTAACAATTGTGCCACTCAGTGACCGCACAGCTTTTAAAATGGCCTCCTCAGGTTCCCTCGGTGAGTAATAATCCACTTAACTTGAACTTACACAAGTCTCCTGTCTCCCTAGACTCAAGTGCCTCAGCATTCTGTTCTGTCTAAATAGTGTACTTTCATTACCACAGATCACACTGGACATATTCAAACTTGCTAATTACTGATACAGAATAAGAATCATAAAAAAATCAACCTTGAAAAATCATTAGTTCATCTCAAAATTCAACAGTTTAGAGAAAAGTCATAAGCCCATATATACTGCCCGGCCAATAACATTGCATAATCCATTGCATAATTACTATAGTAATTTCTACAGTGATTGAAGTGTGTGACTTTTTTGTCTAGGCAGTGTGTTCAGACACACCAGCCTAAAGATCAGACACAAGTTTGTTTTTTGTTTTTTCTAGATTTTAGAAAAATACTGAAATTTAGTTTCAATACCAACGCATCTGTTATAACACACATGGCATTAGGTAATTAAGTAACAGCAACAACAGTTAATTGTTATTTTAAGACACAATGGTCAGCTGTTCTGAAATAGTTCTTTCAAGAACAGAATTGCCAAGTGCAATGTATTGTCAATGCACCATGGTGAAACTGTCTCTCAAGAACACCATCCCAGGAAAGCAAGACCAAAACTTCATTTAGACGTTAGGCTGGTATGCCTCAAAAATCACCAACTAACAAACAGCACCTCAGATTAGAGGCGTTATGAAGCTTTTCAGAGCATAAATAACAGATACATCTCAATATCAACTGTTCAAGGGAAATTATTGTATATTTTGGATGAATTCCACATTATTTTCCAATTTAGAAAAAAATGAATATCAGTAAAGACCACTAAATTAGAAGGGGTGTCCAAACTTTTGACTGGTAGAGTATGTAAACCTGTGATTAGTTGCTGCTTTGCATTCAACAGCACCGTGGTATAAACGGTAGTGTAAGTGCGTTTCTGTATCAGAGAAGCAAACCTCTCCAAAGACAAGCTGTTCTATAACAAGTCCCCAGAGATCGATGAATGAGAATGGGTGGCCTTCTCTCACTCTCTTCAGCAGCTCACGGGCATAATGGAATAGACATCCAGGAGAGAAGAGACTGCCTGGGCTCTTAGACAGCTCCTTCTGTGCAGACGCTATCGCTTTATCCAGGCCTTCATCCATTGACCAAACTGGGTCAGAGTAGAGACTAGCAGCAGTCCTTGAATAAAAAAAGAAAGTTATTTTAATACTTTGCGAGAGAAAGAGATGTGGATGACAAACTCCATCAGTGCAGATGCATAGATCCAGACTGCTGTATATACTGTATACTGTACAGCTCCGCTCAGCATGCAGTGTCAGCAATCATGTTTGCCTTTATACTTACATGTTTAAATAGTTAAGGAAGTGAATATGAGTTTTAGACATGTTACAGTACGTTTAAGAAATGTTTACATACTGTGGACTTTGCTCATGTTATTTTTAACATGTTATTTTGGTTATATTTGGTTTCATTTTTTAGTTGATTTAGTTCTGGATATTATTAGAAAGTAGTACATGAAAACAGATTTGTCTTTCCAAATGTTTGGGAGTTCTTGAACAATTCTTCTAAACATATTGCACAAAAAAAACCCTCCTGTGAGATTTATACATTATAGAGTCTCCAAAGTCCCAATAGTTGTATTTTTTGGTTTTGTTTATCTGCTTGTTTGTTTGTTTGTATTTTTATTCTTGTAAGCACAAGTTATTCTCTTTTAGGAACCAGGTATTATATAGTGCAAACAGATTCTTTTTCTGGATACAGTACCAGTAAAATGTTGGGACACACTAGTCAAAAGATTGGACAAAACTCCATTTGTTCAAAATTAGTTGATTTTGCCATACGGCATTAAGTAATTAAGTAACAACCGCTGCTGCAGAAGAGAAGTTCATTTAGAGTTACCAGCCTCAGAAATCACCAATTAACAAACAGCACCTCAGATTAGAGCCGTTATGAAGACTTTACAGAGAATAAGTAGCAGACGCATCTCAATATCAACTGTTCAAAGGAGATTATTTTATATTTTGGAACTAGACAGGGTGTTCAAACGTTTGCCTGGTAGTGTAGGTTTACAGACATCTGTAAAACAGCTGGGCTATTTGCATTTATATTGACATTTTGTTGACTTACAAAGTATATCTGAAACATGAAGGTCTTTATTACTTTATTTGGACCATTAGTTTACCTTGTGGTTAGAATGGGAATTTGCACACACAAGATAAAAATTTGTTCCTACAAAATAATAACTTAATTACTCACATGAAAATTAGCATAATAGCACATTAGAAAATAGCATGAATTGATGTGCTCTTTTACACGCACTCACCAGGTGGAGCCAGAAACAGAGGTGATATAGGTGATGACATCGAGCAGGCCGAGGCTCTGCAGTCCTTTCAGAGAGCCGAACGTGCCTGTCATGGCCCTGGAGCCGCCTCCTGAACACACCACAGCCACCGTCGGCACCTAAACACACACATACACTCACTGGCTTGTATTTGTAAATACAGTTAAACCTTGGATTGCTTGGATATCAAAATACCTGTATATCACAGCGAATGTCCCCCATAAGAAATAAAGGAAACTCTGACGATTCATTCAACACCCCAAATATTCATAGAATTTATATAAAATATAAATAATTCATACAAAATAAAAAGTAAAACTTAAAAAAAAAAATTAACATGCACTTGACTTTTGAAAAGAATCATGACTGGTGTTGATAAATGATGATAGACGAAGCAGAAGCAGAGGGGCTACTGTGTAGGATGACTTTCACACACACACACACACACACACACACACACACACACACACACACACACACACACACACACACACACACACACACACACACACACACACTCTTCTCTGCCAGAGAGTCTTTGGTTACTGGAATCTCCTTCTTTTTTTATGATTTTAATAAGGAACCTTTCTAATAACACTTTCTTTTTCTCTGAAATTTTAGGTTGCATTGTCGGTAAACTCTCGACAATGCAACATAGACTCATCTCCCGCTCTGCTACAGCCTTTTAACACTTTTTTTCTTTACACAGGCCGTGGTTCAATCCAAGGTTCCACTGCATACAGAACCATGTTTATTCTAAAATAGTGCATATGTGTGAGAGCGGTGATGATGATGATGATCTCTAATATAATTTGTGCCTAACTTCCTAAAAGAAAACAACATTCCTATTACACAATTATAGACAGAGTCATACCTTGGTGGGATCCAGAGGAGTGTCAAGGTTTAAAAATGTTTGCAGTGCACGAGACACCACCTCCCTTCTCTTCACCAGAAACTCCTTTTCCTCTGCTGGTATGTCAAAATCCAGACGCACCTTTATGTCCTTCTCAGGGCTACACACAGAACCATACACACACCAGACACTGGTTGTAACAGCAATCATTAAATTATTATATATTGAGGAAGAAATTGTTTTCCAGATATTAATGAATAAGTAAAATATTTAAATATTCTGTCAAAAAAAAAAATCCACCATTCTGTAAACCTGATGAATATTGTCATATATTTATTGAAATTTGTTAATGGAATAAAAATAAATCCAGCTCCCTAAACATTTGATATTCCTTACTGACACACAGATGTACTGTACGTATAATATTAATAATAATTTTAGCAGTAACACTTTTTTTGTGGAACAAATCTGTGAATACATTTTGTTTTGTAGATTGGTGGCAACTGAACTTAATTATAAATCTTATTTAAAACATTACACTAGTTGCTTCTAGCCTCCATGCCTATATCATCTATAGTGTAAGCCATAACTGTTACCTCTCTGTTATCTCAAATTCCAGCCACAGTTTGTCCATGAACTGAAAACAAAACCAGAAATAATTTATTAGCTTCACTTTAGTGACTATCTTCACATTGTTCACATGCACTTTTAATTGAGCTCAAAACTGTGAATGTGGCAATGAATACAGTATACACTGCAATGTCTAGATTTCCAAAACAATGTGCTCACAAAGTTTTTAAATGCTTTAATATAAATCTTAACACTATTTTAAAAATGATTTTTTATTTTTTTCTAACAAATTGTTTTTTAATTAGTCAACAGAATTTTTTTGTTTTATTAAAGCATCAACCTGTTACAAGGGGCGCTTGTTGGGCTGTGGAGTGTTTATTTCAGAGAATAATTCACATGAGCACTATGTAGCACTAACAAACCATCTTGCTTCTGATTATTTTCCCGACTAAGGTACTTCAAACTCATGCTCAGGTTTCCCTCCTTTCTAATGTGAAATAATAATAATTGTTTTTTTTTCTTTATCATTTCATTTTTACTTTTCTCTTTTCCCTTTTCTTTATCTTTCTTCTTTTCTTTTTAGTTTTTTTTTTCTTTTTTCTTTTGCTTTTCTATTCCAGAGAAACGCTCTCAGACCTGGTGCTACCTAAATGGTGCATGGTGCTCTAGTTTCTGGGAGCTTAAGTAGCCTACCAGGCAGGTGTAGCACATTCACTCTGAATGCCCCTAACCTTGCTGTGCCAGCTTCCACCTGGACCCAATGTGCTGCAGAGCACTGGTTTCAAGCATGACACAGGACCAGGAACGAGCCAAGCAGGGGAGAGTCAAGCGGTAAGCCCCAAGATTAATCCTCCACTCTATTTTAAACTGCCAGATGTACCAAGGGGACAACTTCTTTGATTTTTAGCTTCAGTGGGAGGTCCTTAGTGGATAACCAGACCCATTGTCCTATACGGAAGGAGGGCTTGGCCCGTCACTTCCAATTAAACATGAGGGTTGCCCTGCGAGTGGCTTGGGCAACCCTCGTACATTGATGTACTAAACTTCATGTAGCAGGGATCCCAACCTCAGGTTACCCTAATTGGCACTCGAAGGATGACATGCAAAGAGAGCAGCGCCACTGGGTGTTGTGGGCATACTATACCCACGTTAGGTGGTCAGGCCAGGATGAGGAGTTGGAGGAGGCCACGCACCTGAGGGTGCAATCTAGAGCTTGATCTATACTCCCTACCCATCTGCCTATTAGTATGTTAAGTGTGGGAGCCCCAACACAGGGCTTAGAGGGGAGCGTTGGACCATGGAGTGTTTATTTCAGCAGGCAATAATTGGTTCGCATGAGCACTACACAGCACTAATAACAATTATTGTTAATAATAATAATACGTTGAAAAAAGTTGGATACTATAACTTTACTTTACATTTTCATTACAATTGTAGTACCTGCTCCTTTCTGACCTTGTTAATGATCTTACCTTGTCATCCGTGATGAACTCCTTGGTCTCCTTCTGATCCAGCTTAAGGGTGCTGATGTCCAACAGAATTTTGGCACATTTTTCATCCATCACTAGGTCACTATCATACAACCGTATCTCCAAAACATTCTGTCAGACAGAACAAAAGACCTCTTATTTACATGAAAGTATTGTAAGTCTGTTTATATTTATATACAGTATTTTGTATTGTTTGACATGTAGTATTTTATGTATTTAATTACACTGATTTCAATACAAAAAATAAACATGATAGTAACAGTAGATAGTTTTGGGTACATCATTGATACTGGAAACGTAATAGTGTAAGCAGGGGTAAGTTCATGTGTAGCGTGACGATAGAGATGGAGAAGATTTTTTTTGTTTTTTCACAGCATTTTTTGTTAGTGTATATAGATCATAAATCACACAGGTCCCTGTCAACCTAACATATTAGTATATTAGTATAGTCATTTCAAGTTTTGAATCAGAACAACGAGAGTTGATGTTATAGAAAATTACTTATCTCTTTCTGTTTGCTGTTTTCTGTTTGTATTTGCTATTGTTTATTTTATTTTTTTATATTGTTTATATATATTTATGACACTTAAATGATTGACATCATCAAACTAATTCAAATATTACACAAGGATAACCCGAGTAAATACAAAAAGCAGTTTTTAAATGATGATCTCATTTATTATGGGAAAAAAGTCATTGATCCTAAAACTAATAACTGGTTGTACCACCCTTGGCAGCAGCAACTGCAATCAAGCATAGCATTTGTCTTTTAGTCTTTTACATCGCTGTGGAAGAAGTTTATCCAACTCTTCTTTGAAGAATTGTTTTAATTCAGCCAAATTGGAGTACAGGGTGGGCCATTTATATGGATAAACCTTAATAAAATGGGAATGGTTGGTGATATTAACGTCCTGTTTGTGGCACATTAGTGTATGTGAGGAGGCAAACTTTTCAAGATGGGTGGTGACCATGGTGGCCATTTAGAAGTCGGCCATCTTGGATCCAACTTTTGTTTTTTCAATAGGAAGAGGGTCATGTGACATATCAAACTTATTAGGAATTTCACAAGAAAAACAATGGTGTGCTTGGTTTTAACGTAACTTTATTCTTTCATGAGTTATTCACAAGTTTATCTTTGTTCACAGCCATTGACATGTCGAAGAGGTTAACACGTGATGAGCGGATCGAAATTGTGTTGATATCTGGTGAACGCAGTAACCGGGTCATTGCAGCAGATTTCAAGGCAAGACACCCTACGAGACCACCCATCTCCCATGCTACAGTTAGCAAACTGCTTGCCAAATTTCGTGAAACTGGTTCAGTGTTGGATTTGCCAAAATTAGTGACGCATGAAAACTGTCACTAATGAACAAACATCAGTGGCTGTCCTAGCTTCATTCAGCAAGAGCCAACAGCGTAGCACTCGCCGCATGTCACTGGAGAGTGGCATTAGTCGAACATCCCTTCGGCGGATATTAGCTACTCACAAATGGCACCCTTACAAACTCCAGCTACTGCAGCATCTCAACGAGGATGACCCAGATCGGCGCACACAATTTGCAGAATGGGCAAAACAAAAATTGGAACAGGACCCTCAGTTCACGCAGAAGATTTTGTTCAGTGATGAGGCAAACTTTTATGTGAATGGTGAAGTTAACAAACAAAACCACCACTATTGGTCTGACACTAACCCACATTGGATAGATCCCTCCAAGACTGTTGGAACAAAAAAAGTGATGGTATGGTGTGGTATATGGGGTACAAAGATAGTGGGGCCATTCTTCATCAATGGAAACCTCAAGGCCACTGGATATTTGAAATTGCTACATGATGATGTGTTTCTCTCTTTATGCACTGAAGCTGGCACGTTCCCTGAGTTTTTCCAGCAAGATGGTGCACCACCACATTATGGGTGTCAGGTCCGAGCATTCCTAGATGAAGAGTTTCCTGAAAAGTGGATTGGTCGTCGTGGGCCAGTTGAATGGCCCCCAAGGTCTCCCGATCTGACCCCCTTAGACTTTTATCTTTGGGGTCATCTGAAGGCAATTGTCTATGGTGTGAAGACACGAGATGTGCAGCACCTGAAACTATGGATACTGGAAGCCTGTGCTGGCATTTCTCCTGCGGTGTTGCCATCAGTGTGTGAAGAGTGGGAGAAGAGGGTTGCATTGACAATCCATCACAATGGGCAGCACATTGAACACATTTTATAAGTGGTCAGAAACTTGTAAATAACTCATGAAAGAATAAAGTTACGTTAAAACCAAGCACACCATTGTTTTTCTTGTGAAATTCCCAATAAGTTTGATGCGTCACATGACCCTCTTCCTATTGGAAAAACAAAAGTTGGATCCAAGATGGCCCACTTCTAAATGGCCACCATGGTCACCAACCATCCCCATTTTATTAAGGTGTATCCATATAAATGGCCCAGCCTGTATTTAACCTGTTTTAGGTGCTTTCATTTTTTAGATCTTTTAGCGTGCTTCACTTTGTGAGACAGGTTGTATTTAAGTGATATTTTAATTAATTAGAATTAATTCATTAGAAGCATGCCCCTTCCCCCTTCTATAAAATTGTGTGTGTGTGTGTGTGTGTGTGTGTGTGTGTGTGTGTGTGTGTGTGTGTGTGTGTGTGTGTGCGTGCGTGCGTGCGTGCGTGCGTGCGTGTGTGTGTGTGTGAAATAAGAGAGGAAGAAGAGTCCTTGTTTAAGACGAGAAGAAGGAGAGGGTATGGTCTCATTGCTCCTCCCCTCTTATTTTAGCGTCATACACAAACAAGCCAACTTCCAGAATGAATTATGCTCACAATCCAAGGTACCACAGCACACTGTAAATAAACCCTAATGCTCAAACATATTGAGTACTGTTAACTTAAACGATTACAATTAGTTCAAATTAATAGACCTTGATGAGTATTTAGAACTTTTTAGTATTTCTGATTTTGTAGAAATGACACTTTTCAAGTTAGCTGAACAAATTTGATATTCAGTCACTGTCTCCTTAAAGATTCACCAACTTAAAATCTTTCAGCCCTAGCGATTTTGTGTCTGACGTCATCAATGCACATGTAAACTGCCCGCATTGAATTGTTTTGATCAAGATGGTGGATTGGTCTGTCTTCACATATTGCTGTAAGTATAATCTTTACAAATCCGGGCACCCTGAAGTACCAGAGCACTGGTGGCTCAGTGGTACAGTACGTGTTTCGCCTGCCATGTGAAAGGGCCAGGTTCGATTCCCAGCCACTGGATGAAGTGTCTGTCCCAAGCCCAGATAAAAATGGGAGGGTTGTGTTCAGAACGGCATCTGGCGTAAAAACTTGTGACAAACCGCTGTGGCCACTCATTGCCAGGAGCAGGTGAAAGACCAACAACAATTTATTTAATTTGCATCAACTAAAAAAAATATAGTATGAGTTAGGCTACTCAGTAATGCAAGTAAAGAACGATTAATATGAATTAATAATATGAGTACAACAAACTCAAAAACTGATTATCAGTTCAGTTGCCATGTTACTGATTTTGCCAACTTGTTCGGGTTTACAGTGTACCAGTGGTTTAGGACAGCTTTTTCCCTCAGTAAATAAAATCATCATTTAAAAACTACATTTTGTATTTACTTTATATTTATATATTTGTGTAATATTAACATTTGTTTGATGATTTCAATCATTTACGTGTAACACATACTGTATGCAAAAAAATCAGTAAGGGGCAAATACTTTTTCATGGCACTGTAAGAATTTAACTGTACTATATGTACAGTATGTACAGTATGATAAATCAGGAGTACCTACATACTGAGGTAAGTATAGTAGATTTGACGTGTAACCTAAGACAATACCCTTAGATTGAGGAAATTTCACAGGGCATGCTCACTCACCTTGAACAGGCTGAAGACACGGAACTGGAAGGTCTCGTTCCACTCAGGTGTCTTGCAGTCATTGATAGTCTTGGTTCTCACAGTACAGCAATCTGAGGCAGTGGGCAGGTGCAGGGTCACATAGAGGTCAGGGTCTGAAACTGTAGGAATATATGCTGCTTAAGTAGACAAAGTGTGTAAAATGCAGTTGAAGTATTACATTACACTTTAATCATGCACCATGTTAAAGAGCAGTGTTGCAATTGAGGTAAAATATTTGTCCTTTAAACAAACCACTTATATTTTCCCCTAATGTGACCTCATACTCTGATTATGTGGTCATGTAGTAAAATTGTGTGTGTGTGTGTGTGTGTGTGTGTGTGTGTGTGTGTGTGTGTGTGTGTGTGTGTGTGTGTGTGTGTGTGTGTTTGGGTGAGGAGTGGGTCTGAATAAGGACATACGGCAGTCACAAGTACGCTCGAATGTTCCACGTAGCACTGTGACGGAAAGGTTCCAGAATGGTGTCGGTCCTTTCTGTAACACACAAGTAAGATGGAGCAAGATGGATGTTTGTGATAGACTAAAAATCAGAAAAGAATACTGCAGCATCTTATATTCAAACCCATATGAAAACATTGTGTCTGTGATCATGACTGTTAACATATTTACACTAACTTATAATACATCTGTGCTCTGTCACATAGTTTTTTTTGTTTTTTTTTCCAGTTTAACTACCATCTCTGGGTTGAATTACTGTATATGAAACATTATGGCATGGCATGTCCCTATTTTATTAGGAATGATTAAATAAATTTATCATCCACTTCCAGTGGTTGATTCAGTGAGTGATGCCTGTGACACGATCATAGTATGACACAAAAGCTGACAAATGCCTTTGACACCCACAGCATGACATAAAAGCTGATAATTGCATGTGACTACATGTGCGAACACCACTGGCCCTGAACAACCTGCCGCCCAAACAAACAGATTCTCTGTTTTATATACATTTTTACAGTATATACAACCCCTGGCAAAAAGTATGGAATCACCCCTCTCAGAACATGCTCATTCAAATGTTTGATTGTGTAGAAAATAAAACAAGCACATACAAAACTATAGCCACAAAACTATTTTCATTCAACAATCCAACCTTGTGGCTGTACAATACACTTAAAAAAAAAAAAACAAAGAAAGATAACTATAGTCAATGACAACTGTTCAAACAGATCAAACAGAGGAAAAAAAATATGGAATCACACAAATCTGAGGAAAATTATATGGAATCACCAAATAAAAACACTAGTAGTACTTTGTTGCACCACCTCTGGCTTTTATAACAGCTTGAATTCTCTGAGGCATGGATTTAACTAATGACAAACAGTAAACTTCATCAATCTGTCTCCAGCTTTGTCTTATTGCAGTTGCCAGATCAGCTTTGCAGGTTGGAGCCTTGTCGTGGACCATTTTCTTTCATTTCCACCACAGATTTTCAATTGGATTGAGGTCCGGACTATTTGCAGGCCATGCCATTGACATTATATGTCTTTCCTGTAGGAATGTTTTCACAGATTTTGCCCTATGGGTCATCACGATGCATTATCATGCATCAATGATGCTACCATCACCAAACATCCTTTCAACTGATGGAATAAGAAACGTGTCCAAAATCTCAACATAAACTTGTGCATTTATAGAAGATGTAATGACTGTCATGTCTCCCATACCTTTACCTGACATACAACCCCATATCATTAATGATTGGGGAAATTTGCATGTTTTCTTCAGGCAGTTGTCTTTAAAGATTTCATCGGAACGGCACCAAACAAAAGTTCCAGCATCATCACCCTGTCCAATGCAGATCCGTGATTCATCACTGAATATAACCCTCATCCAGTCATCCGCAGTCCAAGATTGTCTTTCTTTAGCCCAATGAAACCTTGTTTTTTTCTGTTTAGATGTTAATGATGGTTTTCGTTTGGCTTTTCTGTATGTAAATCCCATTTCTTTTAGGCGATTTCTCACAGTCCGGTCACAGACATTGACTCCACTTTCTGCCCATTTGTTCCTCATTTGTTTTGTTGTGCATTTTCTGTTTTCAAGGCATATTGCTTTAAGTCTTGGCGCTTTGATGTCTTTCTTGGTCTACCAGTACGCTTCCCTTTTACAACCTTTCCATTTGATTTGTACTTGGTCCAGATTTTAGACACAGCTGACCAACATCTTTTGCAACATTCCGTGAAGATTTACCTTCTTCAAGAAGTTTGATAATCCTCTCCTTTGTTTCAACTGACATCTCTCGTGTTGGAGCCATGAGTTATGTCAATCATCTTGGTTCAACACATCACTGATGTGTGCAAGCACTCTTTTTTAACTGCAGACTAATTAGCAGTTGTAATCAGATACAGGTGTTTGTTTTAGAAATGCAAAGTGACTGGTGATTCCATATCATTTTCCTCAGATTTGTGCGATTCCATATTTTTTTCCCCTGTTTGATCTGTTTGAACAGTTGTCATTGACTATAGTTATCTTTCTTTGTTTTTTTAAAAAGTGTTTTATACAGCCACAAGGTTGGATTGTTGAATGAAAATAGTTTTGTGGCTTGTATGTGCTTTTCCTACACAATCAAACATTTGAATGAACATCTTCTGAGAGGGGTGATTCCATACTTTTTGCCAGGGGTTGTAGTTGTCTATAAACACAGTCAGGCAGGAATTTTTGGTGTTTATCTTTTTTTTTTTTTTTTTTTTTTTTTAGTAAATTGATCCCACGATAATGTATTCCTAATGAAATATTACATTTCTTAACATTAATGAATATTTTACTAATAGGATTAATATTTTACTGTGTTTAGGTAAAACCAAGGATGGGTTTTCTAGTAATAACTTAAAGGATGCCATTTGTTCTCCTAATTAATTGCTATTAAAATGTGCTACAATTAATTTTGAAATACTAATATGACTGTTACAACAAAAAAAAAAGACTTTCAAGAAAATAAATATAATTACATCTTTTAACGTCTGACGGTGTTGAAAAAAACCCTGTAATCCCCTGAAAAGGTTGTCAACTGAACAAAAATGTTACAGTTGGAAGGTTGTTGCAAAACAGGGTTTGATAACCCACACATCACTGTTCAACAATATACCGTGTATTAAGTTTTTAGAAATAAAAATAAAGTTTTATTTAAAGTCTCAGTTCTGAAGAATGACTGATATTTATCTAACAGACTCTTCTGCAGAAGTCTTAAATAAACTTGAACTTTTTTTAAATTTATATTTTCTGTCTTGATATCATTGATTGTGAAAGGATTTTTCACTAACTCATGTTTTAAGATTTCCCTTTGATTTTCTATATACTATACAGTAAATAACAATCTGATTTCTTAATCTCCTTGCAAAGGGTTGCATCGTTTGTGAGCTCATAAACAATTTATCCTTGTGAAAGTTTTTCAGGTTTTTAACAACAATCTCTGATACTGTATGTTGCTTGTGAGTTGCTTGGACTCTTGTAAGTATTATAGAATTATGTTTCAGTGCTGTGGTTTTCGGTCTTGTATTTTCTTCATTAAAGATGCCCTTCACCTGCGTTTAACTTTATTACCATAACATTATTTACCTATACAAGCACATTCTTGTATTTGTCATTGTTTTCTTCATCTGCTGGATTAATTATCTTAATTTGTGTTAAAAAAAAAAAAAACCTAGGTTGCATAATTATCATCACATTATCAATTTAATTTGTCCATTAAAGAATACTACAGTTCTTACCAACAGGACTCCATTAGAGCGATGCTCAACAGGTCCCTCAGCACTGGTAACACAAGCAAACATATAGTATATAAAGGTCAGCAAATCAAATTAAATCAAATTAAAATGAATTTGTTTTTATCACATGGACTGGAGAATTTGCTGTGTAGTTTTAAATGTTTTACTGTAGAACCTTTCTTGATGATAAATTAGGATAAGATAACAGAAAAATATTTAGCAGGAAAAAAAATATGTGAATGCAGTGTTTTGTAGATTGGTGGCAATTGAATTTATTTATAAATCTTATTTAAAACACCACCATAACTGCTGCTAGCTGTTAGGAACCTCCACTAGAGGTCACCGTCTGTTTTCATTCTGTTTGTAGTTTTTGTTGGTCGACTCAGTTTCCCAGAAGGCACCTCGGTCAGGTGATAGGGCTCACCTGAACCGAGGTGGCTCATTAAACATCTTATAAATAGCAGTTTGTTCTGGGAAACTGGGTCGAGCATTATACCTATATCCTTATATACCGGCATGTGGGCACTCCTTTTTGTTTCTTTGAGTTTTATATTTGTTATATTGTTTAACCTGTTTTCAAGCGGGCTCTAGTTTTTTCTGTATGTTCCTTGTTTTAGTGGATTCATGGAGCTGTTCTGTTTCTTGTTTAGTTAGGCAGTGTCTCCTCCTGTGTGAGTACTGTTCTGTGTCCCCCCAGTGTCAGCGTTCTTGTTTAGTTCTTTGTTTGAAGCTTCCCTTGTATGTGTAGCCACATGAGGGCTTAGCCGCTAGCAGGGTTAGCCGCTAGTAGGCCTTGACTGCTAGTAGGGTTAGCCCCTAGTAAGGTTAGCCTCCAGTAGGCTAGCCTCTAGTAGGATTGACTGCTAGTGGTTCTGGTCGCTAGTAGGTTAGCCGCTAGTTTGGAATAGCCTCATGTGTGCTTTTCTTTTGTGTTCAGTCCCCCCCCCCCCCATTAGGTCAGTACTAACCCGGTTAGCCCCTAACTCCCTTAGATACTAACCTGGTTAGGTCAACATTCTCTATGTCCATACTCCATGTAGCTACTAACCTAACTAACCCATCCAGTCTAGTCCTGTCTCTAGCCCTGTCTCTATTCCTGTCTTGTCTCTAGTCTGTGCTCTGCCCCATGTCTTGTCTCTAGTCTGTGCTCCGCCCCATGTCTTGTCTCTAGTCTCCTGTCTCTCCAGTTCCCCTATGTGTCTTTAGTTAGCTCCAGCTCCATGTTTCCTTATTCTGTTCCCTGTGTTGGCGCTCTGTTCCCTGTGTTTTTCCTGAGCCCTAGTTTTAGTTTGGGTTTGTTTTGGTTCCTTTGTTTGTGTCTGTTTTTGAGTTTGTATTTCTTTTGTAAATAAGACATTTTCTGTTTAAAACCCCTCTGTGTTAATGTCTGCCCTACACGCCCATGGCAACTACAGCAGCCGGTTTAGCCAGCCAGTACCACCACCTAGGCCATGACACTAGCCTCCATGCTTACATCATCTATAGTGTAAGTCATAACTGTTACCTCTCTGTCAGCTCTAATTCCAGCCACAGCTTGTCCATTAACTGAAAATAAAACCAGAAATCATTTATTAACTTCATTTTAGCAACTATCTTCACATCGTTCACATCCACATTTACTTGATCTCAAAAGATTGAATGTGGACACTGCAATGTCTCGATTTTCAAAACAATGTGCTCACAAAAGTATTTAAATGTGTTTATATAAATATTGACACTTTTGTTTATTACTACAATTTATTTTAAATTAGTGTTTTTTTCTATATATATATATATATTAATATATATATATATATATATATATATATATATATATATATATAGGCTTAAAAATAAGCCTTTTTGGGAAAAAAAAAACTCACCGTGGTTATATATATATATATATATTAATATATATATATATAGAAAAAAACACTAATTTAAAATAATAAAGTATATATTATATATTAATATATATATATATAAAACCACGGTGAGTTTTTTTTTTCCCAAAAAGGCTTATTTTGCCATCCTAATGAACAAGATGGGTTACAAAAAATTCTCCAATAATAATAATAGGCTGGATACTATAACTTGCTCCTTCCTCGCCATGTAAATGATCTTACCTTGCCATCCATGATAAACTCCTTGGTCTCCTTCTGACCCAGGTTAAGGGTGTTGATGTCGAGCATAATGGAGGAATATATCTTATCTTCCTTTTTATGCTCTGGGTCACTATCATACAGAGCTGTCTCCAAAACATTCTATCAGAGAGAACAAAAGGCCTCTTTAGTTATATTAAAGCATTATAAAGCTCTTTATACTTTATTGTATTCTCTGACATGTAGTAGTGTATGCATTTAATTAGACACTAGGGGGCACAGTGGTGTAGTGGTTAGCACTGTCGCCTTGGACCTCCAGGGTCCAGGTTCGATTCCAGGCAAGACTCGATTCCCGTCTCTGTGTGTACGGGATGTTCTCCCGTTCTTGGTGGGTTTCCCCCGGGTACTCCGGTTTCCTCCCACAGTCCAAAGACATGCAGATTAGGCTAACTGGTGTTTCTAAATTGTCTGTAGTGTAAATTACTATATGACTGTGTGTATGTGTGCCGTGCAATGTCCAGGGTGTTCCCTGCCTCGCGCCTTAAGTCTCCTGGGATAGGCTCCAGGCCCCCAGCCACCCTAAATACAGGATAAAGCGGTACAGACGATGAGTGAGAGTGAGTAAGTAGACACTGGATTCAATGCAAAAAAAAAAAAACATGAAAGTAACAGTAGATTTTGTGTACATCATTGATACTGGGATTGTAATTGTGTCAGCCGGGGTAAGGCTGTGTGTCGCCTTCAGATGGAGAGGGGCAGATGAAGCTGGGACTGTGATAACAAAAAAAATAATCACAATCATACTCCTGTCTCTGGGCTTCACCACCCCAAATCTCCAATATTACACCTCATGAATGACCTCTATAAGTAATTTATAAGAATTTGGTGTGCGTGGAAAACCATAAATCTAGGATTGATGTGTAAACATTTTTATTTGTTTATTATAATTTCTGATCATGGGAAATGACTAAAAAAAAACAAATTAGTTTCTCTTACACTTAAGCTACATCAGCTCTAAACAGACTTTCCTCCACCAGCCTCTGTATCAAAGATGCAGCTTGTTACTGTATGTAACTGAAAAACTGCAGAAGGACAGGCTCCTGGGTCAGAAAACTTCGTTACAGTCCTGACTGTTATCAAGCACAGACAAGGGGTATACACGATTTAACATGCTTTTTTTGTCTTCTCACAGCATTTTTTGTTAATGTATGATGACTCATCACACAGGTCCCTGTCAACCTTTCACTAAGTATTAGTGCAAAGTCATTTATATAAGTCTTGCAACTAAAACAACTGGAGAGATGTTATAGATAAATGCTTATCTCTTTCTGTTCAATGAGATTTTACGGTGCCAAAATTTACAGTCCCTCCTTCCTGTTTATTTTTATGCATATTTGTCCCACCCAAATGATTTGTCATTAAAAAAAGAATATATATATATATATATTACACAGAGATAAACTGAGTAAATACAAAATGCAGTTTTAAAATGATGATTTAATTTATCACAGGAAAAAACCTGGCCAAACCTGCCTGACCCTTGTGAAAAAGAATTTTAACCTAAACATAATAACTGGTTGTACTGGCAGCAACAACTGAAATCAAGCATTTGCAATAACTAGCAATGATTCTTTCACATCGCTGTGGAAGAAGTTTGGCCGACTTTTCTTTGAACAATTGTTTTAATTCCGCCATATTGGATTATTTAACCAGTTTCAGGTCATGCTACATTTTTTCTATTGAGTCATGTTTTTTGGCAAATCTGAGATGAGCCTTTATGTTCTTTTTGGTCAGCAGTGGCTTTCCCTCGGAACTCTCCCATGGAGGCAATTTCTGTCTCTTTATTATTGTTGAATCATGAACACTGACCTTAAATGAGGCAAGTGAGTTAAGCAGTTCTTTAAAATGTTGTTCTGCACTGTAAACCTGTGGCCGTGTCAAAGGCACTTATCAGCTTTTGTGTCCAACTTGATAAATATTAAATTCATTAATATTTTATTGTTATTTTATTGTTCACTTACAGTGAAATTTGTTGAGACATCAGGTAACATTGTGTGATTGAAAACTTTGGAGACACAGACTGAATAAACTAAATAAAAAAAGTTGAGCCAGCAATTTACTTTCCATGAGATGGAATCATATGATTTTATAAGATCACCCCCCCCCCCCCTCCCCCAACCCCCCTCTCCCTGCCGGACTGACCTTATTAAACTGCACTAAAGAGGTGAAGACAGCTGTTTACGGCCGTTTTGTGGATGCTCTTTTTTTATTTTATAAAATATATTTCACTTAGCTTACACATATTTTAGACAGTTAATCATATACAGGTATACATGAGACTGGTGTGTTTTCTCTTATAGTGAGGCATCCTAACATTACTGAGATGAGCTTAGGTAACGAGAGGCTTCATGTCTCTGTACAGAAGCTAGCAAGCATAACTGTGTCTATCCTTTCCCCCCACTTTTGCTAAGACTAACGACAGTTTGAGAAAAAACGCCAAGTGTTTAACAGTTAAGGAGTAGTGGCGCTTCAGTACTCGGTAAGTTAAGTGATATAAACATTTCCATGGTAGTTTGGCTTCAGAGTCACTAATGCTCATCTACGAGTGTTATATCAGTTAACTTATTTGAATGAAAACCGAATTGAGTAAATACCCGGTTAATTTAAAACATCACTCCAAACATGTAGTTGCTCCCCTGGTCACTAGCATTCCTGTCCCGTCCAGTCTCTAGCCCCTGTGTCCCTGGTCCTGTATGGTCTCGTCCAGTCCCTAGCCCTCCAGTCCCGTCCAGCCTCTAGCCTACCTGTCCGTGGCAGTCCCACATGGTCTGAAATGCTTGTATGGTCTGTTTCTGTTAAGTAGAGACTGTGTGAGTTTGAGAGCCCAAGTGTGTTTTGTTCGTCCCCTTTTGTTAATTAAAGACTTTTCTGTTTAAAAACAACTCCTATGTGCCTATGCTTGCCTTTTCTGCCTACGGCAATACCACCTGCCCGAACTGCCTTTCACACTAGTTCGTGACAATATGAAACAGTTCAGAGCTTTAACCCATAATTAGAATTCTAGAAACAGTCGTTTACGCTCTCTGGTGCTGTATAGCCATATTAATATCTTTTATTTTTTATCATAGCTAGATATTTTGTGAAATGTATCATCTTTGTCTTTAAAAGACTTCTCTTGTTTTCTTTAAACAGAGCTCTGCTGTGG